>RDRW01000377.1:0-445000 GCA_007896445.1 Puccinia hordei
TCGCTTGAGCAGCCCTAGCTTGAATAAACATCACCAATTGATTTTATTAGTGTATTCATTTATTTATATGACTGATAGTCTTAGTACATTAGTACTGGTTTTTATAGATTGATACTAGTGGCTTATTTGTATTTTATTATAAGCCACAGTATTTTTTGTACTTTTTTGTCAGTCAATATATTTTTATTTGTATGTATAAATAATAATAAAACCTAATATACTTATTTATTTAGTCCCCAGTAATCTTCATTGCATGTGTAACCTATGTAATGAAGTTACTGGGGCGTGTGTTTGTGGCTTTGAGTGTACCTTGGGTGAATTTGATGTCCGCGTGCCAAGCTGAGAGCCTGTAAGGGGTCTGATGCTTCCGCAGGGGCTTATGTTCCAACTTTGGAGCGGGCTTTCAGTCACGCGGGTTGAACTTCAAGGTATGCAGACTGCAGTACGCGGGTTTGAGTAAAACACGGTGTATTTACACTATCTCCCCTAATTTACACAACACCTCATTTCCGTGACTGGAAATGGGGTTTAAGCATATGTACATGTAGATATAAGCATAAAGTAATGCAAGTGCCCTTTTTTATTAAAGGTACTTGCTAATTCTTCTTTGCTGATTTACATAGTGAAGGAGTGGGAATTAGGACCTATGATTGCAAACTTATCCCAGGCTTGGATTTTTGAGAGTACTACAGTACTAACGCGGGTGACCAAATAGATTGCTACAATGTACAACATCTTCTATATAGCGACATATTGCCTCATAGTGCATTCATTCAACATGGATCAATGGACTCTTGGGTTATGTATCAGTTGAAAACTGGGATGATTGAGTAGTGGAGCAGCCTGATTGGGCCTTTGGGAGCCACTCGTCTTCTTTTTCATTGTTTTGCGTTGAAGCTTGCATCAGTGTTGTGGAACTACTCTAAGACCAGAATAGAGCTTGGAAGGGATATGTATAACTAAACTAGTACTAATGTAAGTTGAGACAAAGGTGCTGATATCAGGGCTGCCTTCCTGACTAATGCTCTTTGGGAACAGTGTAAACACTAAGAATAAAATAAAAGGTGTGGCTTTTTATTTTAATCTTAGACTGACTAGTACTAATAAGCTGACTACTATTACCTCTGAGGTATCGGGAGTGTTTGAGGAGGATTTGTGTGTGAAAATGGTTGTGTAAAAGGGTCTAATGGCAATGATATTTCAAAATTTCTAGGTAAGAAGTGTTCTTTGATGAAGTTGAATCTAATATTTGTGGTAAAAGTTTATACAGGATGTATGGGGTGCTATCACCAGAAGGAATGGACAGTGAGCTTGTAACATCATTGGTCAAACCATATCCAATGCGCTATTTCTCAGTGTTGTAAATGAAGATAACCAAGAAGATCCCTATGAAATCTGGAACGGTATCAAAACTATATACACCCCAGATACGCTGCTTTTGGTTTTCCAAGTCTGGAACAAGTGGAGAAAGATAAAATTTGAAGACAATTTAAGCGACTACATGTCCAAGATGGAAGACAGTCTCTCTGGATTCAGCTCAATTGGTTTCAAAGTTCCTGATGTTCTCATTGGTTGTGAATTGTTGGAAAAATCACTGATGTCAGGCCCCTATTGATGCAAGTGGTGTTTGCCGACTTATGCGCTCTTGGTAATCCAAAGCTAGTCATTGCAAAACCATGAGATATTGGTAGGCATGAGATGTCAACTAGAACACACATCACTAGCAATGCAGCAAGCAACACACCAATGGTATTAGCAACTCACACCAATGATCAAAATTGAAGACGTCCTCTTGCCTTGTGTAGCAAAGGAAAACACAATCCGGATGCTCTGCACTCCATCAACAACTGCTGGATGTTGCACCCCAAGCTACGTCCTCCCAACAAGAAGCCTAGAGCGTTTATTGCTGCAACAAATCAAAGCAGCAATTGAGAGGATGCTCTAGTTTGACCACGCTTCAACTATCACACAAAAGCCTTGGATTATTCTTGATTAACAACCATTCTGGATTCCGGTGCCAGCAACCACATGATGAACAACAGAGACAATTTTGACAATATCACTCCCACTGCCATCAACATTATAACAGGCAGTGGATCTGGTGAACTCACAGCAATTGGCAGAGGAACGGCTCAACTGCACTTCAGTAATGGACAAACCCTGGTTCTTAAAGATGCTCTTTTTGTCCCTAAACTGGCCAGAAATCTAATCTCTCTCATTCAACTCTTGGATGAGAAAGTTGAAATAGGCAGGAAACACAGGAAATTCTTTGTCACAATCAACAATCTAACACCAATTGCTGTTGACGTCAAAAATGATCTGCTGGAAGTTAATGAGGACATAGTGATGGACTCAATTGCAACAAACTACAGGGTGGTAGTGTCTAACACCTTGGATGACTTCACCAAGTGGCACAATTGCCTAGGACACACCAGCTCAAAGCGGATTGAACAAGCAATTGAACATCCAGTGAATTTCACAAAGACACATGCATGCTTGGCATGCATGCAAGGCAAATTCACCGGGCTGCCCTTTTGAGGACACTTCAAGGAGGCAAAACATCCACTAGTGGTGGGCCACCGTGATTTGGTAGGCCCTATAACGCCATCAACAAATGGTGGAGCTAGATACTTCCTTAAACTTGTGGACCAGTACAACAGCTACATACACGCCGTAATAATGAAAGAAAAGAGCCAGGCCACAATTGAAATCAAAAGCTATTGCAAGTTCTTTGAGAATCAAACCAGATGTAACCTCAAGAAGCTCATTGCAGATGGGGGAGGGGAATTCTGTAATAACAGCTTATCAAAGTTGCTGACAGAATGTGAGCCTGGGTCTCTTGAGTGACAACAGGACACAAGGGAAAAGGGGATTAAGTAATAAAATTACTTAGTAGAAAAAGTAGAAATATTATAATAATTATAAACAAGATCTTAAATGATCTAGGGAGCTGCCAACTGAGGGGTCAGCCTCTTCTTCCACAACTGAAACTGGGTGAAGGGACCTGTTCAAAGGAAACTGAAGCCAGTCAATCTTTTTTTGGTCAAAGAAAACTGACTCAAGGATTCTTAGATGGAAACCTGGTTGATTTTCCCTGATAAAATCAACACAAATACAAGGGGACAGTATCTTGGAATGATCAAGCAACTTATTTCTGGGCTATGCCTTATCTAGCAGGATTCAATCTTATTGGTTCTATGCCACTGCTTGGGAATTGAAGGAGTAGTAGAAAGAAGGGAAAAGGGGAGGATAGAACAGAACAGGCAGACTAGAGATACAGCACTGGGGAGAAGTTGATGATTTTGCAGAAGAAGGGACTCACTGGTTGACTAACTGACAGTTGGACTGGGAAGTAATCAGAGAAGTGAGGGCCTTACTTAGTATTCCAAAATCTTGTTGAGGAAGCTGCTGGGTTCAACTGGTTGAAGTCCGTTTTCTGAAGTGTGTGGTTGTTGTGTAGTATTCTGGAGTCTGTGTATCTTCTGGGGTGTAGAGTATACTCAGACTCGAAAATTTTCATAGTTTGATGACATAAGCAGTGCAGGCTTGTGGTCAGCTTGCATCTGAAACACGGCATAACAATATATAGAATAAATTCACCAGTAATTCATTACTATGTGAAGGAGTAAGATATAGAGAAAGTGCTCAGTTGTAACTAGGGCTAAAACATGATGAGGAAACAGAATCTGAAGTCAAAACAAGTGTAAGTTCAAAACTGTAAAAGATATGATTAAGTTTTGATCTAAAAATGTGTGTAAGGAAGACTTGTAGGCTAATGGTATTAGCTCTAAGGCTGACACAGAACATGGAATCCAAAACAATATCTCACCATTGTACACTCCACAAAACAACAGACTGGCTGAATGAGCCAATAGGAAGATTATTGACATGACTTGTTGCTTATTAATTCAGGCAAACTTATTGCCTGAATGGTGGGGTGAGGCTGTTAGGACGGCAACAGCTACCGCAAACTGCTTGCCATCATTGGCTAAGAGCAATTTCTGTCTGCTGGAGCTCATGTTCAAAATGAAACCTAATATCAACTTCTTTCGGCCGTTTGGATGTTGCTTCTGGTTAAGCCAAAGCCGCTTTGACAGCACAAGTTTAAATCAATTTCTTGGGAAGGAATCTTACTAGGTTACAATAACAAATACTCATCATACAGAGTTTATTGGCTAGAAGACAAATCAATAGTGACAGCCAAGCATGTAGACTTTGACAAAAACACCTTTCCGGATGGTCCAGCTTTGAACAAAATAAAAGAGTTTATAATCTGAATTTATTGCGGAAGTGAAACCAACACACTTGAGGAAGTAAAACAATTAGTGTCAGCCTCTGTGATGCCAAGGAGTAATCCTTCTAGCTACACAAGGTGCAAAATAAAAGATAAAGAGCAATATAAAGCTCTGGGAGGATTTATAAAAGGTAATACCAATATGGATATGTGGTATGAGGGGCAAAAGATGATTAATTATATTAAATAAATTTAATATAATTAAAAATATGAGGGGCCTGATAAATCAGGGGTGGTTTAATCCCTCAAAGGTATCTTGCAAGCAGAGGATTTAAGTACCTGAACACACTGGGGCCTGTAAACAGGGGTGGTTTAAATCCCAGATAAAAGATGGGGGGAGAATCTCAAGAGAAAGGTTTATCTACTTACTAGTAATAAATTACCTTTACAGACTTGAGGTTCTTCCAGGGGGAAATTGGGCAGTTGGAAGCGCTTGGAAAGGGTGTTGGAAGAGCTGGGTGGACACTGGGCAATTTCAGGGGAGTAAGAAGGTGCTAAAGAACAGATACTAGTAACTTACCAGACAGAATAACAATTTGTAAAGCTATGTAAGTGGGTACAGGTGGCAGTATATATATTACAGCATGAGGAGGCAAAATACAGGGGGAACAGGGGCTCCTTAAATGCCTTTCTGGAGCCCTGATGGCGAAACACAGGATGTTTTTTTGGCTATGGGAAAATTTAAAAGGAAGGGGTTAAGATTTAATACAAATGTATGTAGTTGTTTAATCAAATTTCCATATGTACAGGCTGTCTACTATGGGTACAGCCTGTCTAAGATCTTGTTCTGGCATCTTGAGGCGCTTCTGAACCTCTTACAAGGTGTGTTAGATGTGTTGATCAAAGGTTTTAACTATATGTCAAAATGTATTGATTAAATACCACATGTACCTGTTGATCACATTTGTCAGAGTTTAATTGTTTGGTATTGTGTACAATGTGAAATACATGTATTCGTTTGTTCTGTGGGCGCTTCAAGAGCTTCTTGTTTGATCCCTGTCATGCAGGCTCTTTGGGAATGCATGACTGCAGAGATCTGTCAATCAATAATTTCCCACTAAGGATGTAATACATTTATTTTGAACAGTTGTTCAATTGTTATTTTCAGAAGGTTCTCATGGTATTTCCTTCCTCTGGTTCGTGGTCTTTGTCCCTCTGAATCATCCTTAGTGTACTTAGTATTTAATTAAATAAAATAAATAAATAGATAGATAATATAGTATATTACTAGTATTATATACTTATATTATTAATGTCATATGTATTTATTTTATTATGTTCTGATTTAAATACATTGTTATTTCGTGGTTTTGTACATGTATTTATGGTTTTTATTCTGTATTTTAATGTATAATAATTAATTCAGCGCTTTAGTGGGAATATTCATTTAAGTTGTTTTACTACTAGAATTTTTAAGTTATCTGGGGTACTTTGGCTGAAGTACCCTAGGTTATTTTACACGCTCTTTAAGATTATGAAATAATATTTCCACTTATGTTATTATTTATTAGCATATTCATTGTTTTATACTTAATATTGTATTTGTTTATTTATTATTAATTTACTATGTAATAATGTATTTATTATTTACATATTACTTTTTTATGTTGCTTTATCTTATTATTATTCATTTATTACTTGTTGTTAAATGATTAATACTATATTTTTTATTTTATGTTTATTTTTGTTCTAGTCAGGTTGTCTCTGAACTAGTAGCAAGCTGACAATTAGAAAGATTCAGGATAAGAATAGAAAAGAAAGAGAATGAAATAAACAACAGTTTGTAGCATGAAAGCTTGTGAAATATAGGCTGAGAGAAGAAGGACAAGATGAAGAGGATGAAAGAAGACAGAGCTAGGAATGAGGAGTTAGTGATTTGTAGTAGAGAGATATAAAGAAGTGAGTGAGTCAGATCTCACCAGACAGAAGACACAACTTTGAGGTATTGGAAGAGAGGGATAGAATAAGAGATGAATAGAGGAATATGAATATAGGAGTGATGAATGTTGAGAGAAGTGTGTATTGGATGAGATGAGTTGATCATGTAGTTGATTGGGTTGAGGTTGAAGTTATGAGGGATTGATGTCAAAATGTTGAGTGGATTGAGTGATTTGAGTTGTAAGAGAAGAAAACAGGTCAGGAGAAAGGAAAGGAAAAGGAACAAGAGGAATGGAAGAGTGAGGTGTCACAAATGTGACATGAGTGGAAAGAGGAGACTAGAACAAGTGACATATTTTACACAAAAGCCATCTGGTTTCCAGAGCAAGTTGACTACCATTGTTCTCACAGACTGACCCAATGCCATTTGCAGAGGAGGAGCACGTGCCAGACATGGGACAAACAGAAGAACTCAAGGAGGAAGAACACGACATCAACATGATGTTGACTAGGTTAAGACTGTTGCAACCCATTGCAGGTAGTGTAAACTCAACAACTAATGAATTGATGGAGGAACCTATGGCAGCACCAATCAGGGTAGGTGCAGCCAGATATATCTGGACGACTGATCCTAGCCCCAAACAAATATTGAGTGCAATCAATGAAGACAATAGCTTAACTGAAAGAAGGAGAAGACAGCTGTACTTAGCGGAGGTTGAGTTTGAACCAAAGAACCATGGACAGGCTATGAGTGGGGCTGAAAAAAATCACTGGAGGGAAGCTGAGTCATGCGGTATGAAAGATTTGACCTAGGCCAAACGGGCGTTGATAGACGCACGCCAACAGCGTACGCCAACGCCAACCCGCACACCAATTTTTTTTGGCGTGCGGGGCCTACACGCCAATTTTTTTTGGCGTGTAGGGTCTACACGCCAAAAAAAGGGAGGGGCGTGTGAGACCCGCACGCCAAAAATGGCGTGTGGTTCCCACACACCATTTTTTTTGGCGTGTGGGCCCCGCATGCCAAATAAAATTGGCGTGTAGGGCCCGCACGCCAATTGTTTGGCGTGCGCTCCCACACGCCAATTGTCTGGTGTGTGGGAGCGCACGCCAAACAATTGGCGTGCGGGTCTCACACGCCAATTGTTTGGCGTGTGGGGGGATATCGCATGTGATATCCCCCGCTCACATAATTGAATGGGAGGGCCCATTTGATTACGTGAGCGAGCCCCCTCCCGGCTGACGAGGTTATACAACCTCGTCAGCCGGGAGGACTTCCTCCCAGCACAAGGCTGTATAACCTCGTCAGCCGGGAGGAAGTCCTCCCGGCTGACGAGGTTATACAGCCTCGTGCCGGGAGAAAGTCCTCCCCTTGCTCACGTAATCGAATTGGCCCTCCAATTCAATTATGTGAGCAAGGGGGGACCCGCACGCCAAAAAAAATTGGTGTGCGGGGCCTACACGCCAAAAAAAAAGGGCGTGTGAGACCCGCACGCCATTTTTGGCGTGTGAGACCCGCACGCCATTTTTGGCGTTTTTTTGGCGTTTGGGTCTCACACACCCTTTTTTGTTTGGCGTGTAGACCCTACACGCCAAAAAAAAATGGCGTGTAGGCCCCACACGCCAAAACAAATTGGCGTGCGGGTTGGCGTTGGCGTGCGTTTATCAACGCCCAGGCCAAACAAGGATGATCCAATTCCTGCAACTTGGTCATACAGGAAGAGCCATTGGGAGCGGAAAATCAGGTGATTGAATTCAAGGCTAGAATCTAGGCGCAAGGATTCCGGCAACCGTATGGAACCAAATTCATGGCGACACATGCGCCAACAGGAAAGCCATTGTCATTACAATTTCTGCTCTCATTTGCGGTCAACATTCAACTACAAATACATCAGTTGGATGTACAAAGTGCATTCCTCACCTGTCTGCTCGAAGAAGAAGTATTGTTATTGCCTCTGGAAGGGTTGGAGTGCCCCAAGGGTTCTGTGCTGGACTTGAAGAAAGCCATCTACGGCTTGAAACAAGTGCCGCATATGTATACTGCAGATCCTTGTAAATCCGGGCAATACAGTATGTAGCACAGGATTAGGCTAGAAGATAAATCTTCCAATCACATATGTAGTATTTAATATACACCAATGTGTGTACTACAGTGTGTATTACCACTTATATGCGGTATTGTAATCCTGTTCATTCTCACATCATTCATTTTACATCTTATATTCCATCGATATATCCATCAATATTATTCCAGATTCAGGTTCTACATCTTATTTTACCCCTAGTCACTCACTCAAACCACCCTTGATTTCCTTTTGGGTCAGAAGTTATTAACATTCATAGTTTTCATAGGTACATTCTTTTCTTTTCCTTTTGGCTTACATCATCCAAGTCATGATTATTTCAGTAGATAAAAAATCTTACATAATCTACAACACATGCTCATCATTACTACATACATTCACTTCACTATTACACTTGGAGTCTTTTTGCTCATCACTATTACTATTATGGTCATTGCTCATCATACAATCTTGTAATACTGTGCTCATCATTTTTTCCCCTCTTGAAGGGACTTTCCACATATATACTCCACTCTGTTGTAGTATTACCACCATGCAATTTCTGTATGGATTACCCTCCAAAGGTTCTTCAATGTAAGTGAGAAGGTTTTGAGGCCGTAAATGCATCTTCATCTTCATTACCCAGATTGGGTATTTGGTACCGTCAAATTTAGGAAGATTAATGTGATCTGTATTGGGCACTGCCAGCATAATTGCCTAGGATAAAGTCATCCCAGTTAAACTTGGATGCACTCAACCAATTTAAACTTGGATGACATCAACTGATGAAATATAAATCCAAGGGACCCCCCTTGGTTTTATATTTCATTGGTTGAGGTCAACCTATTTTAAATTGGTTGTTTGCATCCTAGTTTAACTGGGATGAACTCAACCTAGGCAATTATGCTGGCAGTGGGGGCTGAAAAGTTCTTCCTCATTTTCATTAATTGGTTGGACTGTGCTTTTGACTCCTGAAGATGAACCGGCTGGATTACCCGTGGATCTGGTATTGGCCATATTGAGTTGCTCCTTAATTGTTTGGTGAGGTTGCTGTTCAGAGTCCGAGACTGTAAAACCAAAAGATTTGAAACAACTAAGAGATTTATTTCATTGTTAGATGATGATCTTAGAAGTAGTAACATTAATATAATGTAGAGACATTTACCTAAGAGCAACTCAACTAGTAGTTTTCTTAGAGAATAGAAGGAAAGAGAGAGAATAGGAAATGGAAGTGAGTCGGACAAATAGTCAAGTGATTGATGGGAGTTCTGTTTGACTTGAGCATTGTTGATAAATAAGCAATTGTTCCAATAATGAGAGATAGAAAAAGAAAGAGATCTAAACAATTAACATGTTTCATTTCAATGTCTTTGTTATAGAGGTTCTTATGGTCTAATTGTCTATCTGGTAAGATAGCAACTTACAGCATTGTTCTGTTCTTTATGCTTA
The DNA here is from genome assembly GCA_007896445.1 of Puccinia hordei. NCBI lineage: Eukaryota > Fungi > Basidiomycota > Pucciniomycetes > Pucciniales > Pucciniaceae > Puccinia > Puccinia hordei. The sequence continues at coordinate 9,685 of RDRW01000377.1, forward strand.
CACGTTATTGCTGTTATGATCTATTGAGCTTTTGTCTACATGATGTTTAAGTATAACAATCAGTTTCAGTTCTTTGTCTAGTTCTAAGTTGTCTGCAGAAAGACAAACAACTTACCAGTTATGCTGTCTGAAAATGTCAAACACATTGAGGTCCACTACCAATATCTCAGGGACATTGTTGCAAAGAATCAATTGAAAATCACAGATATATCTACTGAAGACATGATTGCGGATATCATGACTAATCCTCTTGGTCTGATTAAGGTTGCTCAGGCCCAGAAGCAGTTGCATCTGGTCTGTGCAGATTAAGGAGGATTTTTGTGCGCATTAATCTGCACTATGCAGTATGCATAATCCTGAAACCTAACTCTGGACCAACTTGCTTATTTATTTTCAGCCTCTGTGATGCCAAGAACTGGAAACTTCTAGCTACACAGGTTGCAAGGTAAAAACAGCTGCAGGTAGTGCAGTGACAGGTGGGTAAAATAGGTCAAAAGATATAACAAAACTATTAAGTTTGTATTAACAGAGGGGCCTGAGTTACAGGGGTATTTACTGTACCCTCTAAAATAATCAGGACCTGAGTGAACAGGGGTATTTTGGGTACCTGAAAGTCTAGTCCTTTGAACAAGGAGTACACCTAGACAATAACTACTGAAGGAATGGAGGAAATTGACTTACTGCTTCTATTTCCTGTCAGGGGTTCTTCAGGGAGTTGTAGGTGGTCCAGAAGCGCTCACAAGGGTGATTAACAGGTGGCTTTTGAGTGCTGATAAAGGTGAAAGGTTTGTTGAATGAACTTCAGGTATAAAACAAGCAAAAACTGACCATATAACAGGCTATAAGGCTGGTTGATATGGTGGGTAAAAGCTGGTACATGTATATGAAGATGGGGATATCATTTCGTGGGAAAGAAGTGCTGTTTAGATATCAATTCTGGGCTCTGGGGGACGAAGCAGAAGCTCTGTGTTTCCTGGTCTATTCTTCTACTAAGCCCTAGTTACCTGAATAACTGGTTTGGTTACGGTAGGGCTTAGTTACAAGTTTCAAAAGGCCCAAAGTGGTTTAATGTTCCCAGTAAGGTAAATAATTTTGTTTCTGTCTTCCTTTTGGACCAGTAATCTAGTTACAACCAACCAATGGGGCTATCTTGGCCTTAGTAGGGAAAGTATGGCCGCGGTGTTGGTTGTGGCTTTTATTACAGACAGGTGCATGTAACTATGTAAATGATGATTTAAACCTTATTTATTCATCATCCCTGAACTCTATTAAACTTAATTACATAGTCTACTAGCAGATATTTAAGGTTATGTAGATCTTTAAGTCATATGAAAATTTGAAGGCCTTGTGAAGGGATATGAAGGAGTAATAATTACGGTGTACTTTTGATGAGCTACCCTGGGGTAATTTACATGTAGATTCAGAATCTGAAATAATATTCTAATTTTGCTTTATACTTTAGAAGTTATATGTAAATTCTTTGTTATATGTTTTGTTTTAATGATGTCTTTTGACACAAAAGACGTAAGGTGTGCATTCTTTTGAGACTACAAATATAAGTTGTATATTGATATAATTTGCTATGGTCAGGATGTCTCTGAATTAGTAGCAGGCTGACATTTGTACTTGCTCAACCGGTAGATGAAAGAGCAGGATCAAACGGCGACCTCTTCCATTCAGGACCCATCATGATGAACTGGAACAAAGCCAATCCGTTAACTCATCAAGCTCAAAGTCTCAGGTAAAATTCTAAATCAACTCAGCATCTCAAACATCTATTTGTCAACAGCTATCACACAACATTAGATTTGTGAAAGGAAACTTCAGGTTCAGGAGGAGTCAATGTCAAAGAATAAAAACCACATCAAGTTGTTACTGCAAGGTACATTACTCTTTTAGTTTCCACGTGTTGGTCATTTCTTATATTACTTCTCACATTAACATGATTGTTTCTGTTATGTCTCTCATAGCTTGGTTAGTATAGTTTGGTATTGTCTGTGTTATTGTGTTGTTGTCTGCTTGTTGTGTTTTAGTATTGGTTCACCAGTCAGTTTTTGTGTTTATTTGTTATCACTTCTGCTTCTTTTGTTTCTGTGTCTGATTTTGGTTTCATTCTTTATTTCCTCTCTTTATTTCTATTATGAAGTCTACTACTATTGGAATAATGAACTTTACAGACAGTCACGCATACTACTGCCAGTAAGGTTGGCTTGGGCTTGGTGGGGCAGGGGAGAGGCAGACCTTTAAAGACAGTCACGCATACTACTGTCAGTAAGGTTGGCTTGGGCTTGGTGGGGCAGGGGAGAGGCAGACCTAGGATCAAGAGCAGAAACAGATAATAGATTTCATGAGCAAAGAGAGAAAGAAAAGAAGATTGTGAGAGAATAATGAGAGAGAAAGGAGAAAGAGTAATGACCTTTAAAGACAGTCACGCATACTACTGTCAGTAAGGTTGGCTTGGGCTTGGTGGGGCAGGGGAGAGGCAGACCTAGGATCAAGAGCAGAAAAAGATGAAGAAAGAGAAGAGAAAACTGAGAACAACGGCAGAAATAGATATAGTAGCTAAGTACAACAGGTGTCACGGGCTACATGTCACTGAGATATCTCATTATTTCCACAACTACTACTGCCAAAATACAAGCTTTTTCAATAAAGAGTCTTTGACCATCTACACACATGGTCTGGCTGTGGAAGGCGTTGCTAACATCACCGTGATTAGGAACAAGGGTTCCGCCCCGAAACATCCTGCATGTGATCACATGTTATGACATGACGCGCCGGGCCGGCGGCGACGGACCCAAGACTGAGATGCTGAGCCCCTGGAAAATCCAAAGGGCGCAGGCAGCTGAGCCTCGACAGTATAAATTCAGACCAGTTCATCGCCTGCGCGTGCTGAATTTTTCCTCAAGAACCACCAATTGTATTTTCTCAATTGTTATCATGCCTTGCCCAAACAATGCTAAGTGGGGCAATGGCTCCCACTACTGTGTCATCACCCTCACCGCCCCCTCGACCCCACCAACTGCCGGATCCTCCTCCTCATCCCCCCCTACCACCTTAACGACTTGGGTACAGTTTCAATAGTCTCCTCTTGCTTCCACTCTGCCATGCACCTCCTGTCAATCCTGTCGACTTACTATTGTTATGATTTGTCGGGCCCCTGATTGTAGTGAGATGCTTGTCTCTCGATCTACTAGACCTGTCTTATAATCCAGCACGGATGAATGGTTTGATCTTGCCTCCACACAGGTAAGCTCCTATGGGCCTTTACTGAACAAACTCTCCTTTGTCCCTGCTAATTGCGGCCTTGATTTCTCCTCAGCTTGATTACTTGTCCGGAGTTCCCCAGAGCGGGGATGTCTCCCGTGCTCATTGGATCGTGGATGCAGGGGGAAACCTTTCATCCTTATTCTGCGCCTCGTCTTTTTAGGCTTGGCTCCCATTTGAACACTATTGTACTTTTTGATATCTTGAAGATTTATAATATACCCTTATCGCTCATCTACCCCAGAGTGTCTTTGAGTGTTCATCATGTGGCGTGGCTCGATTCGATGAGTACCTTAAGGAGCCCCATGAGTTGCGACTCTTGTTTGTTGTCTAATCCAGCCAAAAGCCGTTCCAACTGTCTCCCCCTTCCAGCTGGTGTGTCGTGAGTTGCAACCCCAAGTCATACTCGCGGGGATTAAGAGGAAGGATCCGGCTGGCACAATTTCAGAAATTGTCAATCAAGTATGCCATACGATCTGTCCCCGCAGAGATGAGCTTGGACGCACCCACTCTGATTATTAGGAACCAATTTCTGGTGGTGGCAGGAGAAAGGTTCGAGCGTGAAGCTCGTTCATAGTGTAAGCCCAACCGCGATTCAGAAAGGGAGGATTTATTCCCTCTTCTTCCGCGAGATAGGGTAGTAGATAGTACTTCTCTTTTTTCCATAGAGCGGCCAGATCTGAGCTAATGTTGGATGGTTTCAGAATGGCAATTGTTTTCCCTCATCTACTTGAATACCATGCCTGACGGAATTTTGGATAACATCCGTGGAGTAGCTGGCAACGGTGTAACGCGTTATATGTTGATTGTGTTGTCTTTGAGTGAGTTGGCGATCCCGGGGAGAAAGCAGAGATACTTACGGCCTGTCTGAATAGCGGTTGGCTTTCCAACATTCGAGCGTCACGCTTGGAATGTTCTTCCGCCTTCACCAGTAATCGTCTCGCAATCATCAGGGTGACCAAGCTCATCTCTGCGGTGAAAGATTGCATGGCATACTTGATTGAAAAACTGCTGCAATCTTGGCAGCCGGCCCCGCACGTTTGACTTGGGGAGGCAATTCGGAACACACCGGCTGGAAGGGTGACCAACTTTGAAAGATTCATGGATGGATTGGACAACAGTCAGACTCATGGGGCTTCTCAAGGCACACATGGACGCGACCCAAGTGGTATGCTGATCACCGACAGACAGGTGTTGGGTGGATGAAGAATGTTGGTGAATTATACATTATACAGATATTGAAGAGTAGAATAATTGTTAAATGAAATACAAGGCGAAAGAAAAGGTGAAGCAGAAGGATTGTATTTTCCCCATGCATTGATAATCCAATTGGCAAAGGAAAATGATGCGGCAGTCCCCTCGGTCATATCAATGTCGCCGGGCAGCCCTTCGAAAGATGTTGGTTAATCTGACAAGAAACCAGAGTGCCAATTAGTAGGGAACAAGAAAAGTTTGTTCAGTAACGGGCCATCGGAGCTTACCTTTGTGGAGAGAAGATCAAACCACTCATCCGTGCGGAATTACAAGACAGGCCAAGTGGGTCGAGAGACATGCATCTCACTACAATCAGAGCCAGACACATCGTAATCATTGTCAGTCGACGCAATTGACAGGAGGTGCATGGTGGAGCGGAAGCAAGAGGAGACTATTTAAAATGTACCTAAGTGGTTGGGGTGGGAGGGGGGGATGAGGAGGAGGATCCGGCAGTTGGTGGGCTGGAGGGGGCGGTGAGGGTGATGACACAGTAGTGTGAGCCATTGCCCCACTTAGCATGGTTAGGGCCAGGCATGATGAGAATTGAGGAAGGCTAATAATCGGTGGTTCTGGACGAAAGATCCGAAAAGTGCTGGCGAGGAACTGGTCTGAATTTATACTGTCGAGGCTCAGCGCGCCCTTTGAACTTTCCAGGGGCCCAACACCTCAGTCTTGGGACCGTCGCCCGACCCATTCTGCATGTGATCACATGATGTGACGTGACGCGCTGGGCCGGCGGCGACGGGCCCAAGACTGAAATGCTGAGCCCCGGGAAAGACCCATGGGCGCAAGCAGCTGAGCCTCGACAGTATAAATTCAGACCAGGTGTTGAATCTTTCCTGCAGAACCACCAACTTGCCTTCAACAACTCTCATCATGCCTGGCGCTAACCATGCTAAGTGGGGCAATGGCTCACACTACTGTGTCATCACCCTCACCGCCCCCTCCAACCCACCAACTGCCGGACCCTCCTCCTCATCCCCTCCTGCCATCCCAACCGCTTAGGTACCTTTTAAATAGTTTCCATTACTTCCGCTACGCCCTCCACCTTCTTTAGGTGGAATCAACTGAATTTGGTTGTTATTCCCTGATCTCTGATTGCAGTCCAATGCATCTTTGCCGACCCCCTTTGTCTGTGTTCCAAACCAGCAGGGATGAGTCTTTTGATTTTCTTCGCAAAGAGGTAAGCTCCGATGATCTGTGACTGAAAAAAACTTTGCTTTTTCCTTTCTAATTTCCACTTTGGTTTCTCCTCAGCTTGATTGCTCTACCGGCTGGCCGGTGCACCTCGGGGACTAAGGGAAACTTTTACTTTGTAAATTGGATCATGGATGCAGGAGGACATTCTAAACCTTCTTCGGCGCCTCCTCTTTTTAGCCTTGTATTCTACATAAACGCTGTTTCACTTTGTAATATCTTGATAATGTATGATTCAACCTTATCACTCTTGGACCCCCCAAGAATCTGTCGGTGATCCGTATACCACTCGGGTTGATGTTATGTTTACCTTGAGGAGTTTCGTGAGTCTCACCCTTGTCGAATCCAGCCGTGGGCCTTTCCAAGGTAATCCCTCTTCCAGCTTGTTTACTATGAGTTGCAACCCCAAGTTCAACTTCTCGGCCGGTATTGAGAGGCAGAATCCGGCTCGCACGATTGCAGCAGTTTCTCAGTCAGGCCTACCATGCTAACTGTTCCCTGTGGAGAGAAGCTTGGACGCGCCCACCCCTTGTATTTGGAGACAATTCCTGGTGGTAGCAAGAGAGTATTCTGAGCTCGCAGTTCGTATGTTTTGTAAGCCCAACTGCTATCCAGCAAGGAGGACCATTTCACATCTGTCTCCCCGGGATCGCCAATTCAGGCCAAAGAGCACTCACGACTAAAAAAGTGTTATACCTGTTCTAGCTAGTCTACAGCTGATATGTTCTCTTGCTTCAAGCATGAATTGTAAGATAATTTAGATCACAAGATTGGCATGCTGTAATCACTAAATCATGCCAATTCAAAGAATCATGGGAAATAGTTTGAATTCCAGTCATAACAACATTATAGGCTTGTCCAATCTTTCATTTCATATCTAATCCAGACATCTAATAACATCTTAATGCACCAACTTCAAAATAGGAAAATGAGAAATGACCTTCTTGCTAGAATACTGCCGTGCCACAACTATGTGCTCTTTGGTAGCCTTTCCTGAGCGCTTCCCTGAAGTGTTCAAGTGTTAAATCCTATTCCTAACAGCACTGTACAAACCAGACTCTCCAAACCCTCCGTCAAATATTGATCCTCATTCCTACCTCCTGTCCAATGAAAAAGTCTAGAAGATGATTGACCTTTGAACTTTGAGGGAAAATGATCCCCACTGGGGTATACTCAGCATTTGGACTCCAAAGAGCCATGCCAAAAAGAAAAAAGCTGGCACCCTTGTCTCCTTGCTGTCAAATTCACAAACCTTTCAGCCTGTGTTGATCTGGTGTGTTGGCATTAGTTGGGCATGATTGAGAAAGAGAGGAGGGCAAGATTTAAGATCTTTAGTACACTACAAAGTCACATTCTCCGTGTGGGACACCAATTTCAAAGAAATAATTCCATTCTGATGCTCACATTTCATTAATGAACACCCCCAGATGATTTTGTATGCAGTGTCAGTATCTGAATTGATCCCAAGAATCACACCCCTAGGTGATAATTGTTCTAAAAATGATGATATTTTTATGACACAAAAACCAGCCTGAAGAGAGAATACATCATGAGAAATGAGAAAAGATATACACGAGCAGGAACAGAGACATACCACTAATGTAAATGGAAAGTAACTTTATAAAAGTGAGGACTGTTATGGAGGAGACTAATAGCAGGAAGTGAGCAAGGTATTCTTAAAAGGCAACAGCAATAGAACAGACAAAGATAACATTGAAGTTCAGTGTACATCAGGCAAAGAGAACAAGAGGCGAGTATGACAAACAAACACAGAGCAGTGAGCAGAGTGAGTTTGAGTTGAGTACATTGATAGAGAGGCAGAGAATGGAAGGGAAGTGAGTGGTGAGCAGATATTGGTGAGGGTAGCAGTTGGTGATTTGAGTGAGTTGAGCTTGAGATGGTGAATCAAGTCTTGAAGATGATTGAGTCTTGAAGATGATTGAGGAAAAAAAAGAATGAGGATATCTAGTTGGTCAAGTTTTTGTTATTGGATCAAAAGATCCCTAAGTGATACTTCCTAGTCTGCTGCTGACTGTGTCAGATTTCACTGAGATTTCAACAATAATCCTCAGACTTGAGAAGAAAAAAAAATCTCATACACCATCAACCCTTAATCCACCATTGCCTCCGGCCATTCTAATACAATCTAGCACTGCAACTAATAACCAAATCTGGTCAAAGACATTCAGGATGAGCCTGAATGTCAGCTTGCTACTATGACAGAGCAACCTGTCACAAGAATTTAAAACATTTTTTACAAAAGTACATATAGGAAACATAAGTATATCAAGTAAAAGTTAGGATATTGTTTGATTTTCTGAATCTACGCTAGCATTAACCTAGGGTCCCTCAATCATAAGTACCCCTAATTCCTACTCCTTGACTATGTAAATTAGCATTTAATAATTAGCAAGTACCTTTAGAAATAAAGGGCACTTGCATTATTGTATGCTTATATATATATATATATATATACATATGCTTACACCCCATTTCCAGTCATGGAAATGAGGTGTTGTGTAAATTGGGGGAGATAGTGTAAGTCCATCGTGTTTCACTCCAAAGCCGCATACCGCAGTCCGCATACCTTGAGATCAACCCGCGTGACTGAGAGCCCACTTCCAAGTTGGATTACAAGCCCCCGTGCAACCATGAGAACCCTTACAGGCTCCCCGTGTGGCAGGCGGACACTCGAACCGATAAAATAAATATTAAAGACAACAGAAAGCACCCTAGTAACCTCTTTACATATGTTACATATGTAATAAGGATTAATAGGGACTAGAATACATAATTACATTATTTATATTATTTGATACAATAAAATAATTGCAGTAACACTACACAAACAGTACCAAAAATACTGTGGCGTATTATAAAATACCAAGAAGCCACAGAGACTATTAACATACAAACCAGTACTAATGAACTACTGACTGTAATTAATATATTAATAAATAAAATATGTAAATCAATAATATGCATTAACCTTGGTGACTTATAGTCAAAACATAAGCGGCTGTAGCACCAGGAAAAATCAATTGTCACCAGACTACAGGTGACATCAGCCTAGGTTCAATGAGCTGCCCATTAGTAGCACAGGTTGCCTCATGTACAGCCCCTTGTAGGGAACAAAGGGATCATTGTAGCCTAGTTGGAGGGGAATCAGAGCTAGAAAAAAGCTACAGCCATTGTTTCTTGATGTCACCAGACGTCAGGTGACAGTTTATTGTTCCTGGTGTAGCGTCACCAAGAAGGCCAAAATGTGGTCCCAGCTCCCACAAGTTGGCAAGCAATACCTACAGGGTCCCCAGAGGGGTGTCAAGAGTATCTAAGGAGCTCGTCATCCGCCCAAAGAAGGAACCTCATGCTTCAAAATACCACCCAGACACTTATCCACCTTTTATCAGATGCCAATCTCCATAAAATAGCATGGTATGTCCCTTAGTAGTATTCCTTTAGCCCTGTCTTCCCCACAAACACCACAGTTACCACCCAGCTCCATCAACCACCTTTTCAAGCGCTCAAAACTTTCCTGTTTTCACCCAGAATATCCTTAAGTTCCCTTAGGATTATTACAAGTAAGTAATAACCCTTCTTTGTTGAGAATATTCCCCATTCCTTTCCACTGGGATGTAAACCACACCTGTTCTCAAAGGCCCCAGTTTTTCAGGTCATTGAATCCGCTGCATTGTTACGTGCAAGATACCTTAGAGGGATCTAAACCACCCCTGATTTATCAGGCCCCTCTGGTTTTAATTATATTAAGTTGATTTAATATAATTATCACCATTTTTCTTGTTTGTTTATTTCAATTTGTTTTTTCTATTTTCTCTATTTTTTCCGTCACAATTCCCTCCATTTTTTGGGAGTTAACTCCACATCCACCTCCAAGAGTTTTATACTCTTTTGCTTCATACTTTGCCCCACGTGTAGCTAGAAGGATTTATCCTTGGCATCATGTAGGCTGACACTGAATTTATCTCAAGTGGAGGTAGATCTTGCTCTGGAAAAAACTTCAACTTTTTCCCCTTTCCCTCTCATCGGTCTCTTCTTGATTATTGACCAATTTGATTTATTTGCTATCAGGCTTTTTGGTATTTCCCATGTTTCCAAAATATTGTCTTTGCATCTGTTTGAGTAAGCTGTATTACTAGAATAAGTTAAGGTATTTAATGAATTCATGCCTTTTCCTCATTATCTATCTTGCTCATTGTCTATTTTTATTAATTTCTATTGGTAGTTAATTACTTGTATTAGCATTGGATCTTAGATTCAATACAACATGGATCTCAAAATATTCCAACCAATTGTAACAATAGCACCATAGCATGCAAGCTTAATTTATCAATGCAACTCCACTTTTCATTCATTGAATCAAATTTCTCTCATTGTCAAATTATCAGTCCTGAAACACAATTGATAGATAAATTGCTGAAATTCAACCACACCTCCCTGCATCCACAATGCATTGTAGAACTTGTTCCTTTCCTCAATAATCCTCAAATTCAAGCAGATTGCTTATTTCAAATTAAAAAATCTGTTAACAATCACATTTCCAATATCCATCATGTGATCTACCATTGCGCATGTGTTGAGTAAAGATCCTTTGAGCTGGATGTGTATTTGAAAGACACTGTGATTGCATTGGTCAGTTAAGACCACAAGTAACCGTAGATTCCAATATTGTATCTGTTGAGTGTTTCATTTTTCTGTTCTCCAACAATCTCCAAAAATACACTCCCTTGTCTTATCTTCTTTTATCAACTTGGATCAAACTAGAATACTACATTTATATACTAAGTTGTATTTTATTTAAAAACTCTTAGTTTTATTGTTTTGTTTGTTCTCTTTTTTGACTCACTGCCTGATATTAAAATTTAATGAGATGAATTAACACCTCATACTATTTGTGACTTGTAAAGTTTTTTTTTCTTGATTAATTTGTCTGGCATGACTAAAAGAGGCTGAGATGCCTGTCCAGTCAATTACTTGCAAGAACCTATTTTTTCTGTCTTGTAAATTTTATTCAATTTCACTTATTCATTATTATTTTTCACAGCCACAGATTGAACACTTTTATCTGGTCTATAAATACATAGCCTGGTACAAGAAATAACAACCATGAGTTCTCCTCATCATCAACTAGTCCCTAATATTGAGTCTCCCACAGTCTGTCCAACACTACCTCTCCCTTTTTGTCTTTCAAATAATCCAACAGTATCACCTGAGGAATAAATTTCTTCTTTGATTGTCACAATTTATTGTGTTGAACGTGATCTTTGGTTTTGACGTGTGGTTTTTTTTCTCTACATGTATGTGATTTCCCTCTTTTATTCTGGATTGAAACTTTGGGAATGTCAATTTTTGTTGTTTTGAATCAGATATTATAGGTATGTCCTTTTTTCTTCTGGATTGAGAATTGTGGACCTATGATTTTTGGTATTTGGATTGACATCTTACAATTATGACCTTTGTTTCTTCTGGATTGAAAATTTTGGACTTACAGTCCAGAACTCTTGAAGATTTCAAGTAAATTGGGTCAATAATCAATAAATGAAGGAATAGAAAAGAAAAGAAAGAACATGACGAGAAAAAAGAATAACAGAGTGACAAAGGACAATAAAACACCACATACCTCCACTTGGATTACTGAAGAGCTCCTCTGGAATCTGAAAAGTCCTTGATTAAAATTGTTTTCGGATAAGAGATGGGGTTTTAGGGTGCAAGGCAGTTGATTGAGGAATTTGGGATTGAATATGTTTGGTGCTTGAATTGTCACAATCTTGTATTGTTTTCTTTTTTGAAAAAACTCATTCCATGTTTTATGTTCCAAGCACCTATACTGGAGGGCTTCATTGCCACATGTGTTTGGAGAGGGAGGCCTTGAAGAAGAGGTGTATTTGGAAAGAGCAGGTTAACATTGAAATATTGGGTGGCTTGGAAGAGGTGGAGGAAAAAAAATTCTACAATTGCAGTTGGATGCTGATTTGAATGTGTTGTAATGTTTTTAGTGACTGAAGAACATCCCAAAAACATTTGTTTACCTTCAGAATCTACCACAAATCCACTGAAGTATATTTGGATCTTTAATGCTAATGGAATTAAGGAATGTTGGGTAATGGGCCTGAATTGGTTCTCTTTTCATGTGCAATTCAAAAAATAAATATTTTACAAAAATTCTCCCAAGCCTAGTGTAATAATATTATGTTTTGGTGAGCTTCAATTATAATACCCTGCTTGCCTACATATTTATGACTTTGATCATTGATTTATTAGTTTAGTGAAAAATGATGAAAGAATATTGAAGATTACTCCAATTTGGGAAACCAGAAACAATGTAATTAGGCACCGCGAACCTAAAAATCAATATTCATAGACCTAGCCCAATTTATTGTGTGCACAAATATATATAAAAATGCTGATTGAGAATTTATTGTGTGATTGAAGCCAACACACTTGAAGAAGACACAAGTTAGAAAGGTCAAACAAAATGTGAACCAATATTGAGATCAAGAGACATGCGGAAAGGCAGTTATTGACGGGCCATGAACTAGGAAGAACAGAATAGGTGGTGGACAAGGGCTTGAAACGAGGAGATTCCTGGTGATGATCAGGAGGCATGTTGTTGTGTTTTAAGTAGAAGCTCACCAGACAGAGAAGGATTGGACACATAGGAGAGTGAAGATGAGAGCACAGAAAAGAACAGAGAGTAGAAATGAGGATTGTGGGCAGAAGATTGAGTTGAGTCAATGTTGATGTTGTAGAGGATTGAACTTGATTGGTTGTTTTGATGTTGAAAAGGAAGGTGGAGAGGGATTGAGACTGAGTTGACGAAAATGAAAGGGACAAGTCGGACGCTGAACTGAGACGAGCGAGTATAGGAAAACTCATGAGTGTGACATGACCGTGATTCAATTTACAATTTTGTAATCTGGTTTTTATCCTGGTCCCGGCTCCGCTCTCTTTTCTCACGAAGCTTGGAGAGCAAGACGTGACGATGGGGGGACTGTTACGACCAGGTTAGTGCCTTCATGCTGTGCAATGAAGAATGAGATTAGAGAACAAGGCTTGCACACTTGTGGAAGGTAGTCACCGTGATGAGGAACCCGACGCGCGGGGTCCGCCCCGCAACATCCTGCATGTGATCACATGTTATGACATGAGGCGCCGGGCCGGCGGCGACGGACCCAAGACTGAAATGCTGAGCCCCTGGAAAATCCAAAGGGCGCAGGCAGCTGAGCCTTGAAAGTATAAATTCAGACCAGTCCCTCGCCTGCGCCTGCTGAATTTTTCCTCAAGAACCACCAATTATATTTTCTCAATTGTTATCATGCCTTGCCCAAACAATGCTAAATGGGGCAATGGCTCACACTACTGTGTCATCACCCTCACCGCCCCCTCGACCCCACCAACTGCCGGATCCTCCTCCTCATCCGCCTCTACCGGCCCAACCACTTAGGTACATTGTCAATAGGCTCATCTTGCTTCCGCTCCGCCATGCACCTCTTCGACTGACTATTATTATGATTTGCCTGTCCCTGATTGTAGTGAGATGCTTATCTCTCGAGCCACTTGACCTGTCTTGTAATTCAGCACGGATGATTGGTTTGATCTTGTCTCCACAAAGGTAAGTTCCCATGGGCCTTTACTGAACAAACTCTTCTTTTTCCCTGCTAATTGCGACTTTGATTTCTCCTCAGCTTGATGACTATCTCCCGACTGGTTGTCCGGAGCTCCCCAGACCAAATATTTCTCCCGTGCTCATTGGATCATGGATGTAGGGGGAAAATTTTTGTCACACTCTGTGATGCCAAGGACTAAGATCCTTCTAGCTACACAGGGTGCAAAGATGGAAAAGGGTGGTGATATGGTGGTGATATGAGATATAAAAAATATAAGGATATATTTTTTAAGGAGGGGCCTGCAAGCAGGGGTGGTTTAGTTCCCTCCACAGGTTTTCTTGCAAAAGCAGAGGAAATTGGTGACCTGTTACAACTGGGGCCTGCAAACAGGGGTTGTTTTGATCCCAGTAAAGATGGCTAGAAGGGCCACAACTCCTGAAAGAAAGGACTTACTGTTATGGTCTTTTCTGGAAGGAAGGGGCACTTCTATGGGTTAATGGACAGTCTGAGGCGGTTGGATTGATGGGCTAAAGACTGGCAGTTGGTGAAGAAAGAGGGCTGAGTGATCAGGTCTATAATAGACAAACTTACAGGGCAGGACACTGGTTACTATGACTGGTGGAATGCTATGTATGTATGTTGTATGTATAAAAGATGATGGGGATTAGAGCAAGGGGAAAGAAGAGCCTCTTAAATAGCTTCTTTGAAGCCTTGGTGGCGAAACAGGAGAGCTAGAGAGGGCTGTCTTGTGTCATGATTCTTAGTAGTAACTACTAAGGATGAGCCATGACAGATTGGCAATGATGTCAATGGTTGACATGGGAGTATTACCACAGTTACTGTCATGTAATATGGTTCAAGTGTGCGCTTCAGAGTGTACAACTGAAGTGGTAACCATGTAGAACATCTGTCATGATCACCATTAGTAATATGTCATCCCAATTGGGCCACAAATGTCAGATTATGTATGTAAGGATGTTTACATATGTTTCTTTTGAGTTGTACTATGGTTTTACTGTTGTATGATGATTATTCTGTTCGTCATACAGGTTGTATATTCTACTATTCATGTTTATACTTATTATTATAGTAGTTTAAAGTGGATTTACTACTAGAAGGAGTAAAGTTACAGGGGTACTTTGGCTGAGGTACCCTATGTTATTTTACATGTAGAATCAGAATATTAAATAATATTTAATTACTTATATGTTTTTATATGTATTTTTCTCTTTTTATGGCGTAAAGAGTAACAATGTCTCTTTCATAGGTAACAATGTCTCTTTTATTGTTGTTTTGTAATAATGTCTCTTTTATTGTTGTTTTGTAATAATGTCTCTTTCATTATTATATTTTTATATATTTTTGTTCAGGTTGTCTCTGACATAGTAGCAAGCTGACAATTTTCATCCTCCTTCTGCGCCTCTTCTTTTTAGCCTTGTATCCCATTTGAACACTATTTTACTTTTTGATATCTTGATAATGTATAATCCAACCTTATCACTCATCGAATCCCAGAGTGTCTTTGAGTGATCATCATGTGGCTTGTTGATTGTATGTGTACCTTGAGGAGCCCCGTGAGTGCGACTCTTGTCTATTGTCTAATCCAGCCAAATGCTTTTCCAACGGAATCGTCCTTCCTGCTGGTGCGTTATGAGTTGCAACCTCAAGTCGCGCTCGCGGGTATTGAGAGGAATGATCCGGCTGGCACGATTGCAGCAATTGTTCAATCAACTATGCCATATGATCTTTCCCCGCAGAGATGAGCTTGTTGACCCTGATGATTGTGAGACGATCACTGGTGAAGGCGGAAGAACATTCCCAGCGTGGAGTTTGAATGTTGTAAAGCCAACAGCTATCATGGCAGCAGCGGTACCAATCACCAAGGAAGATCTTGCATACGTCCCCGCATTACTTGGCGAGAGCAATTACCCAATATGGGTTAAAAAGATCAGGAGCTTACTCAGAAGTCGTGACCTATGGGACTGCATACAGCGCGATCCAGGCGAAAATCCCAACGCCCGACTCAGGAAGTCGCTTTCGGATGCCGCCCATATCATTGGGATAAAGTTAGGAGATCGACTGTACACCAGCATCGTTACTGATGAAACCAAAACCAATGGCTATCTAATGTGGCTAAGACTCTCAGGAAGATACGCCAGGAACACCGCCATGAGGTACAATCACTGTCTCACCGCGTGGCAGTCGGTCAAATTTGATGGAAACCTGTCAACATTCCTGGAGGACATTGAAACCTGTCTCACCAATTTCGCCGCCATCAATCACGTAATTTCAAGCCATTAAATCACTAGTGTCATACTCGCCAAGCTCTCCTCTAGTTGACGAGCTTTAACGGACTCCTTTCTCCTAAATGAAGACCTCATGAGGAATCATGAAGCACTAATTGACAGGCTAAAAGACATCTCTGCCAATGAGGAAACATCCAAGAGAACAAACGTCCCAGAACAAACGGCTACCGCTTACTCTACTCGCTCCAGGCCTCCTCCCGGTTGCAAAAATGGCAAACACAATCATCAAGCAACTCATTTGGAGGATAAGTGGTGGGCCATCCATCCAGATCAGCGACCAATCAGGAAACCCAAGGCTTATCTGGGTCAAACCCATCCCCCTTCCACATCAACTCCAGAATCGTCAAACTCCCAGTATGAGAAACCGGCGTTTGCCAACTTCACATTGGTCTTGGCACTACATGCGTCTTTAACCAACCTCGCCCCGGTTCTTGACTCAGGAGCATCACATCATATGTTCAACAATCTCAATTTTTTTGGCACAACCACCAAATGCCACCTTCTAATCAACACGGGTAGCAACAACTCAGGTCTCTTGGCAACACGCATGGGAACGGCGAACATACTAGACTCTTCTGGGAAGAACATCTCGCTTCCGGACTCCCTGTACGTTCCTCAATTGACAAGAAACCTTCTGTCTCTCACCTCTATCACCAAGCGCTCCACCACAATAACCCCTCGCGGATCAACTGTTGAAGTTGACATTGACGGATCAATCAAGTTCTCCTGCAAATCCAACAACGGCATCCTGGAAATACGTCATCACATTGGCCCCCTATTGGCGTCTCCAATCGCTTTCACATCGACTACTCAATCAACCATCACCTCCCCCTTTTCCACTTGGCATGCAAGGCTTGAACACGCTGGAATTGCGCGCATCTAGGCTGCAATCGCGGACACAACCTTGATCTCCACAGGTAATTGCGACACTTGCATGAAAGGAAAAGTTTCTTGCATTCCCTTCAAAGGGCATTTCGCCCGGACGGCGAACTCCCTTGAGGTGGTACATGGCGACATAGTAGGACCAGTGTCTCCTTCAACCAACTCCGGTTCCAGGTGCTTTGTAACACTCGTTGATCATTACACAGGATTTATCAGCATCACCTTACTCAAATCGAAGGACCAGGCAAGCCATCCTGGATTTCAAAAACTACTTTGAAAAAAAAACAGGTAACTGTATCAAAAAACTCATCACCAACGGTGTGGAACTACTCAAGGGACAGAATAGAGCTTGGAAGGGAAATGGATGACTACACTAGTATTAATGTAAGTTATACCAAGGGTGCTGGGGTAAAGCTGCCTTCCTGGTCAATGCTGAGAGGGAATGAGTGTAACACTAAGAATAAAAATAAAGGTGTGGCTGATTTCTATTTATTCTTAGATGACTAGTACTGATGAGCTTAGCTACTACACCTATAAGGTGGGAGGAATGGAAGGGGATTGTGAGTGGTAGAAAGTATATATCTATAGAGTATAATGTGGGGCAGGGTTGGTAGCTATGGAGTCAAAGTGGGTCAAGCAAGACAGGGGACAGTCTTCTTATATTGAGGTTCAAGCTGGTATTTATATTTATATATTTCTAAGAGTGATGGTAACTCTACTAAGTTATGTATACTAATTATATGGGATCTGTAATGTTGGTATATGTAGGGGGTAATTTAGTAAGTCAGGGGGTCCATTAGGGAACAAGAGGGAGGAACAGGTGCTCTTATATATCTGAGAGAGAAGATGAGCCATCAGGCTTGAGAAAAGAAACAACAAAGCTATGACAACTAATTGGTGGGAAAGGAAAATCATGACAGTTGAGTAATGAGAAAGTGAGAGTTATTTAGAGTAGTTTATGATGTAGTGTTTGTTATATAGTAAGTATAGAGGTTATGTATTCTTTATTATGTATTATGTACCTTGGATATGAAATATATAACTACTTTATGTACTTATACTATAACTTGCTTTTATACTGTATCTTGCTGGATATTCTAAGCTTGCCTGTAGCTCTTGAACTAGAAGGAATTTGAGAGTGGTTGGAGTGAGAGACTAGGGTTAAAATGGGGTGTAAAATTTGATTATGAAATAATAATGAAGGATATGTGTAAGGATTGGATTTATGAGTATATATTTGTAAGCAAATGTGGTTTATTAATGGTAATTAGTCTTGGAAATTATAGTAATGATGTGGAATGGATCACCACATCCTCCCCCAACTTATTGTCTGACCCCAGACAATGCAGCCAAAGAAGAAAAGGCTGGAAAAAAAAAGTGATCCATGGAGTCCAAAGTATTCCTGTCCAAGGTCCAAGTAATCCAATTCAGTGTAAGTCCAAGCCAGTGTCCAGTATAAGCCAATCCAGTATAATTTGATCCAAAGTCCAGTGTCCATAGTATTCAGTATCCATGTATCCATTATCCATTGTATTAATCTTCTTGTAATATATATGTTATAGTCTTTAAAGGGTATGAAATTCCTACTAGTATGCCATCTTGCTGAATATGTTCTTCATGTATTAGTTTCTTTGAAATATTTAATTTAATTATAATCTAGGTTCATTTTTTATTAGACTCAAATACTAAGCCTTCATTTGACTTGTATCTCTAATAAATTTTCCCTCTAGCAATCTTACTTTTATTTATTTAATCTTGAAATCCTTGGAAACTAATAGATGCTTACTGATAATTCTTGAGATGGTGATGTAGTGGGAAAATTAATTCTTCTTAGTCTGGTTTTATATGTCTTATAATCTGAGTAATCTTTTGGCCTCTGGGGGTTGGTGCTGATTTGACTATGTCCTTTGGGGTATGGTAAAGTATCCTGGTGTTGGGTTTAAGTGGTTTCTGATTTGGTTGGATGCAATTTTAAATGGGTGAATGGTGGAAACTGAGAGACTGGTTGATGGTTCTTGATGGGATGGAATGAGTATAGGATGAAAAAAAAGGGAACCTCTGTGTGATGTGATGTTGATTGATTGAATGAGTAGAAGATATATATAGTTGGTGATGATGATAATGTGTAATGAGTAGAAGATATGTAGATTTTTTGATTTGATGATGATAATGTGTAATGAGTAGAAGATATGTAGAATTTTTGATTGGATGATGATGTGTTGGAGTGTGTAGAAGATGTCTAGAATTTGTGATGAGATGATGAAGATGTGTAATGAGTAGAAGATATGTGGAGTTTGTGATGATGAAGATGAGGTGGGATGCAGAAAATATGTAGAGTGTGATGGAAGATTGTTGAGTTTGAATGAGTAGAAGATATGTGGAGTTTGTGATGATGAAGATGAGGTGGGATGCAGAAATATGTAGAGTGTGATGGAAGATTGTTGAGTTTGAATGAGTAGAAACTCAGTAGATAATCTGGTGATGATGAGATGTAATGAGTAGGAACTATGTAGAATATGTGATTTGGGGATGATGAAGTGGAATGGATATATAGAAACTGTGTAGAATGTGTGATGGGATGATGATTTATTTGATGTCTGGTGGGATAAGAATCAGGTGAGGAGGGAAAGAAAAAAACAAAAAATTCCTGGTGATTTTCCCTTTGGTAGTGCAACGCTCCTCCCCCAACTTATTGTCTGTCCCCAGACAATGGAGGGAAAATAATTGTGAGAGAATGACAGGTTGGATGGATGATGAAATGATGATGAGGTGGGATGAGCAGTAATGAGTAGAAGAGATCCTGGGAAAGAGGTGATGAGAATAGAAGGTTTTGTGGGATTATTATATAAATGTAGTGTTGATGTATTTGTATTATGTTTTATTGGTTTTATTACTAAATTAATTTTAAATTATTATTTGATTTGATTTTTATTTTATTTTATTATGTATCTGATTTAATTTTACTAGTTTTATTTTTTTATTATTTTTTTACTGATTAATTTTATTATGTATTTGAATTCTTATTTTATTTTGTTTTTTTTATTCATTTATTTATTTATTTTTTATTATTTTATTATTATTTTTTATTATTAATTTTATTATGTTTGAAGGAAAAGAAAAAAAGTGATGTCGGGTTCGATGTCTGAGCGGGGAATGATATGTATGCGGCGTTCCGGTTTGTACACTGGCGTCAATAGTGTATGCGGAGGGATTTGGCGGAGCCGCGGAGTCCAAACAAGGCCGCTAGTTATCTGAGCACAATAAAAGAGAAAAGAAAACAAACCGAGAGAAAAAAACGAAAGGAAAAAAAGTTACAAAAGAGAACTGGGTCGGCCACCAGAGTCTAAAAAAATTGGAAGGGTCCAGAATTCCTACTGTAGCCTGTGAATGAGTAAACAAAAAAGAAAAATTATGCCTGGGTCGAGCACCGGCGTCAAAAATACTGAGGATAACCGTGTCGTCCTGGTTCGTCCAGAGTCGATAATGTTTAGGGAGATTGTCGCTCGTTTGTTGTGGTAGTAGTGACGCGTTTCTGGATCCTACACCGGGGTCATATTGTAAACGACAATCCATCGCTGTCCTGGTTCGCCCACCAGCGTCGTTAGTGTACACGGATAACTTGTAATGCTGTAGTAGTAGTAAGGGAAAATTAATCGTTTCCGGATCGTACACCGGCATCGAACATGGCTATTTATTATATAAAGGACCATTTTCCTTTGTTTTCTTTATTCCCCTTCTTTCCTTATATTACAAACATTAATTGTATTACTTATTGCTACCATGTCCTCCCCAAGTCGTCCACTATCCATTTCTTCTTCTTTGTCTTCTTCAACGAATAGCAACAAGTCTTCTTCTCCAAGTTCCAGTACCTCCGTCCAGCCACTCGTTGCCAATGTGGAATCGTTCGGCCCATTCGTCCGCGACTCCTTTTCTTTAGAGGAACTGGCGGCGCTCCATGGTACTGCTAATGAGCATTTGACTGAATTTGGCCGGTCGAACCACTGCAATCCCCGGGCCGCGGCAGCTTCTCGGTACCAGCTGTACAGCCGACTCCAGGATGCCTTCGACTCCGTATGTATGCTTCAATACTCAAAAAAAAAAAAAAAAAAAACTGACAAGAATAGAATCTGATGTTTGTTTTTTTTTTTTTTTTTTTTTTTTTTTTATTAATATTAATATTATTATTATTTTTTACTTATTTTTTTTTTTTTTTTTTTTTTTTTTTTTTATATGTATATATTATTATTATTATTATTTTTTTATTATTTTTTTATTTTTTTATTTTTTTATTATTTTAGGGCATTAATAAAAAAACCCGGTTTTCCGCGTTTACACCCGGTTTTACGCAGCGGCGACGTCCAAATTGCTGCGCAGTACACCCGGTTTTCCGCATTTACACCCGGTTTTTTTATTTAATTTTTTGCGGGCGGATTTTCATTATTTTTCAAAATTTTAAAGTTGCTAAAAATACTTCTTGGCGTGTAGAATTCTATGGTATTTTTTATTTTCCAAAAAAATTATGTGTTCTATTTTTTTTGGCCAATCCACCCGGTTTTTGTCAATTTAATTTTTTGCGGGCGGATTTTCATTATTTTTCAAAGTTTTAAATTTATTTATCATACTTACAGGGGTGTCAAATTTTATGGTAATTTTTATTTTGCAAAAAAAACAAAGTCTTCTATTTTGTTTGGCCAATCCACCCGGTTTTTTCATAAAAAAACCCCGGCACGGCTCAATTTTCAGGATTTCTCAAAATTTTAAATTTTGTTAAAACACTTTAAGGGGTGTAGAATTTAATGTGACAAACAGTTTATTTTTAACTTTACTGGCCTTTTTTTTAATCATTTTTGGACAGAATTTATTTCTAAACACCTTCACGCCTGTCTTTCAAGATATTTGGGGAGTTTTTAAATGGATTAATACACTTTAGAGGGTAAATAATTCATTGGAAACAAATACGGATTATAAAATTAACTTGTTATCAGATTTCATGACAAAGAAATGGAAATATAATGATACATAGCGGTATGGTACATTGTATGATGCTTTGGAGTGTTACATGTAAGATTATTATTACACATTACACATTGGTTCAGGAATGTAATTCAGGCGTATATTCACCATTTGTAAGCATTTTCTAGTTGTTATCAGTAGTGTTTATAACAATTTCTCTTTCTTATACTTATTATTTGTGTGCACATTCTTAGTCTGTACTAATGTCTCTTTGTTTTTTATTATTACATTTATTATTTATTAATAACTTATTACCTTGCAATTATGTCTCTTGCTTTTTATTTTATTTATTTATTTCATTCATTTCATTTATTCTATTTATTTTATTTTATTTTGTTTATGTTTATTTTACTTGTTTTACTTATTTATTTTATTTGTTTTAAATAGAATTTCGAATGAGGATGATTGGGGAGGTTGCACGCATCAAATGCTGCCCTCCATTATTTTATTTTATTTTGTTTTGTTTATTTTCCTTGTTTTAATTGTTTATTTTAATTGTTTTAAATAAAATATTGAATGAGGATGATTGGGGAGGTTGCGTTATTCATAAATCATTAACTTGCAATTATGTCTCTTGCTTTTAATTAATTTATTTAATTTATTCATTTCATTTATTCTATTTATTTAATTTTATATCATTTTATATCATTTTATGTTATATTATTTTGTTTATTTTCCTTGTTCTATTTATTTATTTTATTTGTTTTGGGGTCACACGCATCAAATGCCGCCCTCCACGTGCTATTTGCTTAAAAATTGAAAATTAAAAAAAACCGGGTGTAAATGCGGAAAACCGGGTGCACCGCGCAGCCGCAGCTGCGCAGAAAACCGGGTGTAAACGCGGAAAAACCGGGTTTTTTTATTAATGCCCTTATTTTATTATTTTTTTATTTTTAGGTAATGATGCACACCATCATCCAAGAAAAGCAGGAGAACAGGGAAAAGGGTATGTTTTTTTTTTTTTTTTTTTTTTTTTTTTATTAAATGGGTAATTCTCTGACAAAATATTTTTTTACTTGATTTGCAGCAAACCTTCTAGATAATTCTGTGCCATCCAATTCTTCCAGGGTGTAAGATCCTGCTGGGTTCCTGTTTTTGATTTTGTAAGGTCCATTCCATTTGTTTTCAAAGAGTTGTCCCCATTGGGAATCCAGGGATTTATTGTAGACTAATACCATATCTCC
Source organism: Puccinia hordei (assembly GCA_007896445.1). Lineage (NCBI taxonomy): Eukaryota > Fungi > Basidiomycota > Pucciniomycetes > Pucciniales > Pucciniaceae > Puccinia > Puccinia hordei. The sequence continues at coordinate 32,413 of RDRW01000377.1, forward strand.
AATTTTTAGTGGTCCTCTGTCCTTTTTCTTTTTATTCCAGTAGTCCACAGATTGTCCCCTGGTCTTCATTAGTTGTTGATGTGCCCTTTGAAGAATGGAATCCCTATTTTCCAATTGATGAGTCCTTGCCAAAAGAAGATCCTGAGTTGTTTTTACCTGGGCCCAATTTATTCCTGAGAAGGTCTCCAATTCCAGGTCTATGGGTAAGATTGCTGGTTGTCCAAATACTAATTCATAAGGGGAGAATCCTGTGGTCCTTTTTGTAGAAATCCTGTCTGAAAATAAAACCAAAGGTAAATAACTCCTCCACTTCTTTCCTTCCTGTCCACAGAGCTTGACCAGGGTATCTTTGATTGCTTGATGGCCTCTTTCAATCATTCCATTGGCCTCAGGATAATAGGGTGTGGTTACTTTTACTTTTATTCCAGCTTCCAGGAGAGTTTGTTTAAAATCCTGACCAAATTCTGATCCTCCATCCACAGTGACTGACCAAGGAGCACCATATCTGTGAATCCAGTTTTCCAAGAACCATTGGGAAATCTTCTTTGCTTGTATTCTTTCCAACCCAACTGCTTCTACCCATCCAGACAGGTCATCTCTTGCTATTACCAGGTATTTCCACTTTCCAGCTTTGATATGAACTGTATCTAGGCTTACTCTTCCAAAAAGTGTTGATGCTCCTGTAGGTTTCTTGGGCTCCATAGGTAGTACTGAATTCCTCTTCTGACAAGCTTCACAGGATTGGACCCACTTGGTTACACCTCTTTTTATTCCTGGCCACCAAAATCTGAGCCTGGTCCTCCTATAAGTTTCTGATACTCCTCTATGGCCCAAGGATTCATGGAGGGAATGGAGGATGGAGGTTTGAGCTGTGGGGTGAGTGACTACTATCTGGGAAAAGGGTTTGTTATTTCTATGAAGTATATTATTGGAGAGGAAAAAGGAGGTTGATTTGTGTAAAATTTGTTTGAATTCCAGTTTGCTGCATCCAGGTGGTTTGTTCATGGTTGAGAGATATTCCTGCAGATGTTTCCAAATTCCTTGTTGAAGATTGTCTACCTCCTCCAACTTAGCTGATGTCCCCAGAAGCAGTCCAACAGAAGAATGTTTGAGTCCAAATCCAGGATGGGGTTTGATCCAGTCTTCATCTTCATCAAAGCTCTGGCAGTCTCCTTCACCTGGGTCCAAGGGTCTTCTTGAGAGGGAATCAGGTAATGTAAAGGTCTTTCCAGGTGTGTGTACTAAATCAAAGGAAAATAACTGAATAAAAGCAATCCACCTGTTCATAGGGGCATTGGGAAGTGAAGGGTTGTTGATCATTCCAATAAGACATTGGGCATCTACTCTAAGCTGGAAATGTTGGCCCCATAGTCTGGTCTGGAGTTTCTTGAGGATTTTGGTGACACCACATAACTGTAATTTGGATTGCGAATATTCTGACTCTCTTTTTGAAAATACCACTGACTCATAGATAACAGGCCTGTCTAATCCATTAGAATCCTCTTGGGTGAGTATTGCTCCTGCTGCAATGTAACTGGAGTCCACTGATAATTTTATGAGTCCTGCCTCTGGTCCATAGTCCAATTTACTGAGGGTGATGTCTTTTCCAATAATTCTTTTCAGATCTTCAAAGGCTTCCTGACAATCTTCAGTCCAATCCCAAGATGAGTCTTTCCTAGTAAGTTTTCTGAGGGGAGCAGTGATGGTGGAGTAATTTTTGATAAACATTCTGACATAGACACAAATACCTAAAAATCCTCTGACTTCTGTTGGTGTGGTAGGTACTGGCCAGGTTTCAATTTTGTTGAGTTTCTTTGTTGATATTTTCCTTCCTTCTTTGCAGACAACATGTCCAACCAGATCCAGGGCAGGTACACAGCAAGCAAATTTCTTTCCAGATATTGTGAGTCCAGCTTCTTCAATCCTATATAGAATCCTTTCCAAAGTAATGGCATATTCATAGATGAATCTTCTGATTTGGGTGTTTTCCTTGAGTTTTTCTCCATTGTAGTCTGAAATAGGTCCCTTGATTCCTCCATCATCAATGAATATACCCATGTGCTGAGGCAATTCATCCTGTAGGATCCGCATCATCTGGGCTTGGTATACTGCAACTGAATTGGTGGCTCCTTGGGGCAATCTGGTGAGTTGAAATCTTCCTAGTGGGGTTTCAAAGGTGGTTAATGGTCTTGATTCCTTGGCTAGCTCCCTTTCATCATATCCTCCCATAATATCTCCTAGTCCATAGCATGCCCTTCCAGTAAAGGATTCAATAAGTTCTTCTGGGGATGGTGGTAAGCCTGCATCTTTGATAGTGATTTTGTTGAGTTTCTGAAGGTCATGGACTATTCTGAGCTTTCCATCTTGTTTTTTTACACAGAATATAGGACTGGAATAGCTGGAAAAAGATTGTTCATAAAGGCCAGTCCTGAGTCTTTCTCTGATTAATTCTATGACTTGAGGTTTGATTGGAGCAGGGATTGGGATAGGTTTTTGCTGCCAAGGTTCATGAGAAATGACTGGGATGATGTAGGGTTTTCCATAGGTATGTCTGAGAAGTCCTCTTTCTTCCTCCACAAAGGCCAAGGAATTTTGTCTTAGAGTAATTACCCATACTAATAAGAGGTATTCTTGTTCTGACAGCCATCCAGGAGGTCCAAAGTTGATGAGGTCCAGTCTTTCTTGAGTGATCTTGTGGGTTGGTTTGAATTGTGGTGGAAATGGAGTAAGTGGAGTGGAGTAGGGGTTTCTGGAGAGTGGTGGCCTGGAAAGAGGTGGATTAAGAGAAAGGGGCATAGGTTGGTTTACAGGTTTGATTTTTTTTAGAGTTGATTTGTATTTTGCTAAATGAGTGACTGGTGTTTTATGATTTTTTTGTTGGTTTGCCAGGTTTCCATCTGTCATGGAGAAGAGTTGGATCCCTGGCCCTGGTCTAAAAAATCCCTGGTAGCTGAGTTGACTGGAAGTGTAGTTTCCCATTTTTGATTGCTTGGAAGGATGATGGGTACCAAGTAAGTCTGTCCAGAAGAGTCCATAATAGAAAGTGATTCCCCTTGAGCTCCATTGTATTTGATAGTAGCTGATACATCCATTAAGAAAGGCTTCCCAATGATTAGTTGAACAGGTCCTTCAGCCACCCAAAAATGCACTATCCTGGATACTTTTCCAATATTCACTTCCACTTCCTCAGCAATTCCTGGTATATTAGTATGGTGGCCTCCAATTCCTTTGAGCCTCATAGATTGTGCAGTGAGTACCAATCCTAGTTGGTGAGCCAGTCCTGCAGGTATGATGTTGACCATGGATCCCGTATCCAAAAGGGCTTGGTGAGTCTGTCCATTTATGTTGAGTTTTACATATCCAAGGGGGCATGAATAGTGAGTGGTCTGATCCTGTGGTACTTCCTCTTCTTCTTTCCTTATGGTATTAGCTGACTTAGTGGGCTCCAAAGGCAACCTTCTGTTTGAGATCCTCTTTTTGAAAGCATCAGTGACTCCACTAGAGATAGCAAATATTTCTCCATAAGCCAGTTCCATTTTTCCTTCAGTAAGCATCCTTCTGGAAATATCTTCTTCTGCTCCTGGGTAATCCTTGGCCAAAGTCTTCTCTAGGTAGGTTTTTTTTACTGGTTTTTCTTTGGGTGGAGTGCTGGATCCTAGGGTTTCTGGTTCCTGGAATCTGACATGGGGGTCTGTTGTTGGGTTCTGATTCTGTATCCTGCCTGATGGAACTGGGGTCCTGGCCGTATGTAGTAAGTCTTCTGTATCCATGTCCATAATGTTGTCCTTTTCTTTCCTGATTCTTTTGTCTGCCATTTTGGGTTCTTCTGGGTCCTTGGTTCCTCTGGTTCTCTTTCCAAGGTCTGCTTCATAGATGGTGGATTCTTCAGGGGTGATTGCTTCTTCTAGTTGTCCAAAGGAAGATGATACAATGGGTTGGTCCTTGGGGAAAGCCTCTACTACATCTTTGATTGGTCTCCTGGGGTCCCATGGAATCATAGATTTTTCTGGAAGTCTGAAGTCCCTGCCATCCCTGGTTACTGATCCTTTGGTCATATCTTCTTCTAGGGTCCTACATCTGGTCATTCCATGGGTGTTGTCAAAGCAATAGTAACACTTTAGAGTATAAGTCCTTGGAGCTGAATTAAATCCTGGGGCAGGTCCAACTAGGTGAGGTGGGGCTGATCTTCCAGCAGTGAGGGCTGCAAGCTGCTTGGTGATGACTTCCAATTGTTTTTCTGTAGAGCTGGGACCAGAAGTAGTGGTAGGTTTGATATAGGGAGCTGGTCTACTGGAGGGTGAAGGTGAATTATCCATATTTCCAGAGGGTTCTTGTCTCCAAAGTTTTCTTCTGTCCATGACTGATGTTCATTGAACTTCCCTGTGGATGTAGGTGACTAGGGTATTGGAATCTGGAAGTATGTCTCCTCCATCCTTAGAGGCAAGCATCTTGTTGTCCCTGATGAGCTCTCTGGTTACTGCTGACTCCAATTCTGGGCTGAGGGCTTCTAGGAAAAGTTCTCTAAATTCTTCAAGGTTAGTACTGTACCCCATTCTTACCAAGTAGTGAGTGATTGCTTCAAATTTGGTCCTAAAGGTCTTGAAGGCTTCCAAAGTCTTGAGTCCTCCAGTCTGTATGGCAGTGTTAACCAGATTCTTCAGGTCCTGTCTAGTGTATTTGACCAAGGGGAGAGAGGATCCAAATCTGTTGAGTAGCTGTTTCTTCAGGGTTTCCCAGTCTAAGTCCTCATGGCCTGTCATTTCTTCCACTTCATCCTTAAGATCCATTCCTCTGATAAAAGATATAATCTGTCTAGCCAAGTCCTGAGCAGAAGCACCATCAGCTGATCCTGCATTCTCATACCTCTTAATAAACTTTTCCACAGGCATATTGGTTCCATCAAAGAATAGATCCTTATCCAGGGGCTTGATCTTGATTGTCTTGTTGGATGGTCCTGTGTACTTGGGCATGACTGGTTCTCTTTCCAAAAAGTGAGTGACTGGTGTTTCTGAATGGTGTTGAGAGGGTACTGGAGACTGGGGGTATTGTCCATGCGGGTCTTCTGAAGTGTCTGCTGATTGGTTGTTGTCCCTGTATCTTGCAGTATTAGGGATGTTTCCAATGTTGATCCTGGAAGGCCTGGCTGGATTGGGGTTAAAGGTCTGTCCTACATTGGTATTGATTGGTTGGCTGACTGGAGGGTAGATACTGGGGGCTGAGTAGAATCCTGGGAATCCTTGTTGAGACATGGCTGGTAAGAGGTAGGTTGACAGATGGAAGTGGTATAGGTATGTAGATGTTGAGTGTATGTATGAAGAGTGTATGTATAAAGAGTGTATTAAGGTATGGGTAGTGAATGCGGATATGTATAAGTCCTTTAAAAAGTTTATGAAGATATAAGTTGACTAATGTATATGTATTTTTATGTTTTGTAGATGTTGAAGATATGGAGAAGAGAGAATGGAGAGGTGAAGTAGTGATGAAGCTGATAGTAATAGGGTTACTAGGACTAAAGATATCTGAAGAAGTCAGGCCACTGTTGGGACACCACTTGTGGAACTACTCAAGGGACAGAATAGAGCTTGGAAGGGAAATGGATGACTACACTAGTATTAATGTAAGTTATACCAAGGGTGCTGGGGTAAAGCTGCCTTCCTGGTCAATGCTGAGAGGGAATGAGTGTAACACTAAGAATAAAAATAAAGGTGTGGCTGATTTCTATTTATTCTTAGATGACTAGTACTGATGAGCTTAGCTACTACACCTATAAGGTGGGAGGAATGGAAGGGGATTGTGAGTGGTAGAAAGTATATATCTATAAAGTATAATGTGGGGCAGGGTTGGTAGCTATGGAGTCAAAGTGGGTCAAGCAAGACAGGGGACAGTCTTCTTATATTGAGGTTCAAGCTGGTATTTATATTTATATATTTCTAAGAGTGATGGTAACTCTACTAAGTTATGTATACTAATTATATGGGATCTGTAATGTTGGTATATGTAGGGGGTAATTTAGTAAGTCAGGGGGTCCATTAGGGAACAAGAGGGAGGAACAGGTGCTCTTATATATCTGAGAGAGAAGATGAGCCATCAGGCTTGAGAAAAGAAACAACAAAGCTATGACAACTAATTGGTGGGAAAGGAAAATCATGACAGTTGAGTAATGAGAAAGTGAGAGTTATTTAGAGTAGTTTATGATGTAGTGTTTGTTATATAGTAAGTATAGAGGTTATGTATTCTTTATTATGTATGATGTACCTTGGATATGAAATATATAACTACTTTATGTACTTATACTATAACTTGCTTTTATACTGTATCTTGCTGGATATTCTAAGCTTGCCTGTAGCTCTTGAAATAGAAGGAATTTGAGAGTGGTTGGAGTGAGAGACTAGGGTTAAAATGGGGTGTAGAATTTGATTATGAAATAATAATGAAGGATATGTGTAAGGATTGGATTTATGAGTATATATTTGTAAGCAAATGTGGTTTATTAATGGTAATTATTCTTGGAAATTATAGTAATGATGTGGAATGGATCACCACAACGGTGGGGGTGAATTCTGCAACAAAAAGCTTTCATCCATCCTTCTTGACGCAGGTATCCAACACAATGTTTCACCTCCCTACACTCCTCAGCACAATGGCTTCGCTGAACGAGCTAACAAGACAATTATCAACATGGCCAGATGCATGATGATTCAATCCAATCTTGCCAAGGAATGGTGGGGTGAAGCAATACTGACAGCCATGGCCACTACTAATTGCCTACCATCCCTCAGCAAAAGTCGCACTTCTCCCATTGAACAGATGTTTAATCGTACTCCTATCATGTCTTTCTTTCGTCCTTTTGGATGCAAGGTCTGTGTGGTGAAACCCAATCAGCTTTAAACAACCAAATTCGATCCAATTTCCTGGGATGGAATCTTCATTGGTTACAGTAACGATTATTCCAACTATCGAATAGTACAAGTCATTGATAAACGTGTCATCGAAACCAAACATGCATACTTCGACGAATCGGTTTTTCCCACACTTTTGGCCATCAATCCCAGTATTGATGTCTTGCCGCACAACCCCTTGCCAGATTTCTCTGGTACTATCAATCTCCCATTTCATGATGAAGAGGCTGACATTGTACCGCTTCCCTCACCAGTCGCCTCAAGGGATGATCATGACTCTGACAAACAGGATGATAACCCAGACGACTTATCCAGCTCATCAGTTGATACTGATGAACAACGCCCCATCAAGCAACGTCTGACTCTGCGTCTAGGTCCTCATCCCACCATGATTGAGGGGGACGTCTCGACCAGCAACATCATCAACCATCCACGCCGACCAGTAGCAACCCTCTCCTCAGCCGCCACTGAACCTCAAAGTCATGCGCAGGCCATGCGCTGTGATGAACATGAACAATGGCAGGCGGCGGAGCAACATGAAATTGAAAACATGATGGCTCATGATGTTTGGAGAGAAATCCCGCTTACTTCTTCTCATTCCACGATTCCATTGACGTGGGCGTACAAGAAGAAACTTGGGAGTGACAATCAGGTCATCGAGTACAAAGCGCGCATCTGTGCGCAAGGCTTTCGACAGACGCATGGACTCAACTTTGACCTCAAGTATGCACCGACGGGAAAACCAGCCTCTCTTTGACTTCTCCTGTCTCATGCGATCATCAGTCACCTGAAAATTCATCAACTCGACGTTTGTAGCACTTTCCTCACCTGCAAACTGGACAAGGAAGTCTTCATGCTACCTCCTCCAGGCTACAAAACAGGACAAAATATCGTGCTTCATCTTCAAAAAGCAATATATGGGCTCAAGCAAGCATCTTTAGCCTGGTACAACAGGCTAAGTAGCTTCCTCAATAGTATTGGATTCTCGACTTCAATTGCTGATCCCTGTGTGTTCTGGAGGAATTCTCCTAAAAAGCTCTGGATATTTGCTCACGTGGACGATCTCGTTATCATCGGCGAAGATCCCGAATAATTTTGGGACGAGATGGCGAAGGAATTCTCCATCAAATACATGGGGACAGCAGAATTTCTCTTAGGTATGAAACTTGTCAGGGATGAAAATCAACTAACACTCAACCAATCTCAGTACATCGAGAGCAAGCTGGTCGAGTTCAATGTTGACCAACTTCACCAGGCATCCTGCCCACTTGACCCGAGGTCTCACTTGCATCAAGCAAATGAGCATGAGATCCTGCAGCTTCAAGCACTCAACATCAACTATCGCGCAATGATTGGATTGCTCAACTACATCAGCCTTCTAACCCAACCGGACATCTCATTTTCTGTCAGAAAGCTGTCCCAATTTCTTGAGCGCCCTGGAATAATGCATTACAAGGCAGCGGTTCAAGTTTTTAGGTACCTCAAGGGTACAAAATCTAAAGGACTGATCTTCTCTTGTACCGACCAAAAACCTCTCTTTGTGTCCGTTGATGCTGACTGGGGAAATTGTCCCGACAGTCGTCGCTCACACACTGGATTCTTGGTCACCATCAATCAACACCTTGTCTTGTGGAAGTCGACCAAACAACCCACGGTCTCGCTATCATCAACAGAAGCCAAATACAAAGGCCTTGCTGATGTATGCAAGGAAATCATCTGGATAGCCAACCTTGTGAGGGAAATTGGCGTCAATCACTCAGCCTCTCCCACAAAGATTGACATCAACAACCGTGGAGCGATCGATCTAGCACAAAGTCACGTCGAGTCTCTCCGTGATTTATCAAAAAATAAAAATAAAATTAGTGTAAACTAATTAAATCAACTGTAAAACAGATCATTTGATCAGTTTACATCTACTTTCTCCCCCTGAAAGGAAAAATAATCCCCTTTCAAATACATCTCACAAATCACGTCGAGTCTCTCCGTGATTTGAACACATAAAAACAAATAAAAATAACAAATTTAACTGTCAAACAGATCAATTTGATCAGTTTACATCCACTCTCTCAACCTGAAAGGAAGACTAATCCCCTCTCAGGCACATCTTACTAAAAATTTAGCTCACTTTTTGTCATTTCCACCTGGAATTTTGGACATAAAAGCAGCCTCTTTTCAAGTCTTGTCATACTCACAACAAGCCACTTGATTTTACCGCATAAAAACCATAGTACCACTACTATTACACTCAATAAAGTAACACATTAACATTACTATATATCTCATTTCTCTATAAAAATAACCCTCTTAAGCCCTCTTCAAAGAAAAATTCTGAAGAGTAAGCAAACATATTTAAATAAGTAAAAATATAGCACATTTTTACTAATTTTCTTTCATTTTTAGTGTCCACCAACGTAGACAAACTCACTCCTGAATTGGATATCTTGAAAGTGTCTGACAAGACCACTACAGCCCGTGACACTAGAGAAACCTCTGAGATTACCACTAACAGAGAAACCTCTGTTGCTCCATCAGACAAGTCATCTGGTGAATTAAATCTTTAACACATTATATCCTTATTAAAATCTCCTACTAACAAATTTATTTACGCATTTTTACCATGACTCCTCCTTCCCTTAGATATAGAGGTTACAATGGCCGCACCAGGGAGCCAGAGCCAGTACTTGGATTTCCACCAGCGTCAGTTTTGCCCCCTGGCCAACAAGAATCCTTAAATAAAATTATTTATAGAAGCAAAAAGACTGATCATAAGTCAATTTCCTCTGATTCTAGTAACAGCAGAGGAGAAATTCGAAAGGTGTTATTACAGGATGAAAGAAAACAAGTATTGGTTAAAGGATGTAAGGAACAGGAGCAGCTTCAATGCAGTGAAAGCCCATCTAAGCTACTGCCAGGAGGATTTCCGTCAAATGGTCAGCCTCAAAGGGCTACCAGCAACCCTCTACCGCACAAAAGATTGGAATCCTCTTCATTTATCTCCAGGAATCCTTTTCTCTCCCCCCAATCCTTCCAACACTCCAATCAGAACACAAAATCCCTGTGGTCCAAAGGGCAGAAATGTCAATTCAAGACATCCCAGCAACACAGGGCAGAATACCCAATGGCGCAACCAGAGTTATTCAGAGATGGTACGCCTAGGGAGGTCCTTACAAGGAACTTACCAACATCTAGAGCAAGGCAAAATAGCCCGTCAAGAGCGCCAGATGGAGGAATCCCCATAAATTGTGCAAGTCCCCCATCTTCTAGTCAGAACATTAGAACACAAAGTTCCCCATGTGTAGTAATTGATGACTCAAACAATTCTGCCTGTACCCCTGAACAACATCAACAAATTACCACATTTCAACATGTAGTAAATGCTATGAACAATAGTAACAAAGCTCTGTCCAATGATTTACAAGAATTATGCCGTAAAATTATGAGAGCCACAGATGAGCAGGTGAACTCAGAAGATAGTACATTATATCTTATTCAACAGAGGTTGACTGAAATGGATACCAAAATTGATATGTTTAATGTAGAATTGGCTGACCATTGTAAGACATTTAGTAAACAATTGTCTAATTCTATGACCAGAATTGATGACTGGGTTGAAGAGCAAGGTAATTCCAACCAAGATCTTGTTAAGAAAGTGGAACCATTGTAATTAAAAATTAAGAATTTACAGTCAGATACTACTAATAAAGTAGATACTCAATGTAGAACCTTTGAAGATGTGGTGAACAGAATTGAGAAACAGGTCACATGTGTTACGTCAGAAATGACCAAAAACAACTCAGATATCATGCACAAGTTGGAAGAACTCCTGACTAGAGATGCCTAACCAAGGAGCAGACATGATACTATTAATGACGTTGGAGATGACAGTCAATCTATTCCTCCAGTCATTACAACTCAATTGGCCAATGTGACCCCTTCACCTTGACAGAATACCCAGATTGAACCAAGCAGGGATCAAACTGCTACACCAACTCTTAATAATCAACAAATTAGAGTGACCACATCCACCAGTAATACTTTGGATGAAGACAAGGCCATCCACAAATTAGTATTAGCAGGTCTGCCAAAGAATAATGAGTGGCTAACCTTTTCTGGAGTGGGAGAATATGACCACTTCAAATTTATTGATTGGATTGACAACTTGAAAGAAGACACTAATGCCCCTGATCAAATTATATGCTCAAAATTGAATTCAATTCTTACTGGAGTTGCAAATTCATGGTACAATTCTAGGAAAAAAGAAGTACCTGGCAATAAAAATTGGTTATTCTGGAAAAAGGAAATCATTAATAAATTTAGCACTCCTGAATGGAAAAGAAAAGTGAAAACCAACTTCAGAAGAAGCAGATTTGACATACTAAGTGATGTAGAACCATCTGATTGGGTGACACAACAAGTGAACAGAATTAAAGCCATTGAAAGAGATGTAGAAAATGCCTCTATTAATGATAAATTGCTAGGACAATTAGATCACAATACTGAGTACATGATGCGTAGAGTCCTTCAAAGTGACAGTGATTTAACTGAATTCATTAATCAACTGGAAAGTCTTGTCAATGTTAAAAGAAAAGACAAGAAAGAAAAGTATAAATCTGTCAAAAGAGATAATTATAAAGATTCCAGGAAATCAGACCAGAAGGAAACCAAAGACACTTCTGAGAAAGAAATTACGTGTTATGAATGTGGAAAGAAAGGACATAGATCCAATAAATTTCCCAATAAGCAATCTAGTAAGAAGGTACACTGTATTGGAAACATTGATGACAACTTAGTCCCAATTAATGATGATTCACAATCCAGTATAGAATCTTTGCCAGATGATTTTGATTCTGATTCTGATATTCACAGTCCTCATGCCATTGTTTCAAAAGAAGAATTGATCATATTTAATATTTCTAAAATGGAAGATAAATTCAAACCTATGAATATTAAGAAATTACACTTGTCCAATGAAATGCATACTGGAAAAATACATAAGACTGGTGGTACTAATATCACTAATATAATATGTAACAAGTTTAAAATTAAATGTTTAATTGGTGGAGGAGCCTTCTGCTCTATTATTGGTCCTAATTTACTATAAAAGATATTGCCTCAATGGAAGAAAGAATTAATCCCCATTCATTCTGAGAAATTCTATGGTTGTAACAGTAAATTAAAAAAACTACTTATTGTCAAATTAGATATTATATTCCCTCATAACAGGCAAAGTATTCAGATTAGCACTGAATTAATAGTTATGGAAGATTTTAAAATGAAATACATCATTTTAGGAAATGATTATATCATTAACTATGGAATAGACGTCATAAATTCTAATGGAAGATATTTTACCTTCAGAGGTGACATTATGAACAAGTTTGAACTTGGCATAAGTGACAAAATGAACCTGGAACAACTTCAATGTAATTCTATTAATAATTCTAACTTTGATAATACAATATTGGAAGCAAAGATTGCTGAAACGTGAGATGATGTGCAATTAAAAGAACCGAAGAATTTGCTACATAGAAAGAAACTTGCATTTGCCACTGCTGATGAACCCTTTGGAAGCATTAGAGGACATGAAGTAAGAATCAATCTTAATACTACTAGACCTTATCCTCCTGCCTTAAGGAAAGCTGCTTATCCTGCTTCCCCCAGAAGTAGAGAAGCCTTACAGCAACATGTCACAGAATTAGTAAGAATGAATGTTTTACGCAAAGTGGGAGCAAATGAAAATGTAGAAGTTACTACCCCAGTTATTATTGCTTGGCATAATGGAAAATCAAGAATGGTTGGAGACTTTAGAGGTCTTAATAATTATACCATACCTGACAGATACCCCATGCCCAAAATCAGTGAAGCACTGACTCAGCTAAAAGATGCAAAATGTATAACCTGTATGGATGTACTCAAAGGTTTCCATCAGAATGTAATTCATGAAGACAGTAGATATTTGATGAGAATAATATTACACATGGGAATTTATGAGTACCAAAGAATGCCTTTTGGAATTAAGAATGCCCCCTCTCACTTCCAAAGAATGATGGACATAGAATTCCACAAAGAATTACGTGAAGGCTGGCTTATTGTCTACATTAATGACATCATTATTTTTAGTCAAGACTGGAAAGAAAATTTGGAACAACTTTCAATAGTTTTAGACAGAGTTACAAAAATTAATATGAAAATATCCATGAGCAAATGTCAATTTGGTTTTAAGGAATTAAAAGCACTTGGACATATAGTTTCTGGACCTAGTATTGCTATTGACATGAATAAAGTGGCTGCAGTATTGCTTAAGCCCATGCCAACTAATGTCAAGGAATTACAATCATTTTTAGGTTTTGCTAGTTATTACAGGCAAGACATTAAAGACTTTGCTAAAATTACTGGACCCCTGTACCAAATTACTAGTCCAAACACTGCATATGAGATGAATTCCCCCAGAGTAGATGCATTTAATAAAATCAGAGAAATGTTAACCTCTGCCCCTATATTATTAATGCCTGACCCTCACAAGCCTTACAAATTGTATGTAGATGCAAGCATGAAAGGACTTGGAGCTGCTTTACATCAAGTACAAGATTTACAGGACATTCCCAAAGAAGGAGTAATATGTTATATTTCACGCACACTTAAGGACAGTGAAAAGAAATATGGTGCTAGCCAACTAGAATGCTTATGTCTAGTATGGGCCTTGGACAAATTATATTACTACTTGGATGGTTGTGATTTTGAAGTTATTACTGATTGTAGTGCACTCAAAAGTTTACTCAGTTTGAAAGCTCCCAACAGACATATGTTAAGATGGCAGATTGCAACCCAAGAATGGAGAGGAAGTATGACTATTGTCCACAGAGCTGGAAATATACATAAAAATGCTGATGGTCTCAGTAGATGGTCTTTAGACAATCTACCAGAAAATCCTGCTTGGGATGGAGAGATAGCTGCAAAAATTATGTGCCTTTTTCCATTAATTAATGATGAAAATAATCCTGCTCATGATGACCCTTCTGAAACATATGACATTCTTGGACTTCATGTTACTGAAATGAAGGAAGAATTTTGGGATGAAATATGTGAAAGTTATAACTTGGACAAGAATTGCTCCACTCTTCAAGAAATTCTACAAAGTAAACATAAAAACCTGGACTTGATTAATTCTTTAGAAGAACCTTGGTCTACTGCCTTTAATGAAAACAGATTTTCACTTCTGGATGGATTAATATATCATAGAACCAAAAATACTAGTGTAGTAGTTCTGGCTAAAAAGGAACATATTAATCTTTTTCTTAAGGAATGCCATGATAATATCACAGCAGGACATTTTTCTTTTGACAGAACTATAGAAAGAGTTAAACATATAGCTTGGTGGCCCCATTATAGAAATGCAACCAAGGAATATTGTGAATCTTGTGAAAGATGTCAAAAGGAAAATAAAGCTACTGGAAAAAGATATGGTTTACTACAGGAAATTGAAGAACCAACAGAAAGATGGTCTGTAATTAATATGGATTTTGTTACAGGATTACCTCCAGCTGGGATGAATAACTACAATTATGTACTAGTAGTAGTTGACAGATTCTCTAAAAGAGCTAAATTTTTGCCATGTCATAAGGAAAATAATGCATTTGACGTAGCATTACTATTTTTGCAAAAGATTATAGCTGATGTAGGATGTCCTAGATATATTATTACAGACAGAGATCCGAAATTTACATCTGAATTCTGGAAAGGTTTATATGATTTATGTGGCACTCAATTGAAGTTCTCTACAGCTTATCATCCTCAGACTGATGGATTAGCTGAAAGAATGATTCAAACCTTGGAAGATATGATTAGAAGATATTGTGCTTATGGTCTAGAATTTAAAGACAAAGATAATTAATCACATGACTGGTGGTCACTATTACCAGCATTAGAATTTGCTTATAATTCCAGTAAACACAGTAGTACTGACTTTACTCCTTTTGAATTAGAAAGAGGATGGATACCTTGGTTCCCCAAAGAATTAGTTCTCTCTAAATCAGTGACAATTCACCCCAATGCTGCAAATTTCCATCAAATGATGACTAAAACTGCTAATTACGCAGCAGAATGTATAAAGACATCTTTTGAATATAATAAGACCAGATGGGATAAAACCCATAAAGTTCACCAATTTAAAATTGGAGATCAAGTTCTTATTTCTACATTGAATTTTACTAATTTATCAGGACCCAAGAAACTCAGGGACTCCTATGTTGGACCTTATACAATTAAAGCTTTACATGGTGCAAATGCAGTAGAAGTTATATTAACTGGAGAATTAGAAAGGAAACACCCCACATTCCCAATTAGTCTAATCAAACCATTTATTCCTAATAATGATGATAAATTTCCTCTAAGGAAAGATAACATTAGAGTTGTGATACCTCCAGTAGAGAAAGACCAACTCATTAAAGTTAAGAAATTTATACAACATGGAAAAATTAGAAGAATAATGAAGATGTTAAACAGTACTTAGTCAGATACAGTGGATCCAAAGAGGATGAGTGGCTTACAGCTGATCAGATCCCTGATTCAGAAAGAATTCTGAGACAATACAGAGTTGACAAAAGAAACCATTAAATTTTTTAGTCAACCCTTTTTTAGAGGGAGGAAGTGTCAGCCACTGAGTACATATCACAGTACCTGACATGTACCACGTAACTGCAATTATTATTAATTATTATTATCTCTAATAATAATTACTATTCTTATTTCTTATTATTATACATTCATTATTATTATTACATCACTATTATAATTATTAAAGTACCTTAATTACAATAATTAATATAAATACTTTAATAATATATTCATTAATAACTCATGAATAATTCTGGTTAAGCTATGTACTCCTGTTATACAAGATACATAACTTGTAGGCCCTTTGCCCTCCTTTCACGTGAAATATCCAGAGTAACAGATGTCACTCTTTCCCATCTGATTACGCCCACATTCCTTAACATTGGAATATTTCACGTATAAGATATGTACTTCAATATCTTATTAATAAAAGAACTTATTAATATTATAATAATTAATACTTATAAGATGTACCAATAATAAATTACATCATTATAAGTTAATACCTTTATTAATATTAATAACAGATCAATTAATACAAATGTCATGATGTGATCCAATTCCACTAAGGACTACTGATCAAAGATGTGTCCCATGACACAGCCTTAGTAGAAATCACCTCATAAACATTAACAGATCCTCCCAAAAGGATCTGTCTTGCCCATGGAGTTCCACAGTACCTCTCAGGTCATGGAAGCGCTCACAGTTCCCCCTTGAGGAGCTCTTGCAATATATAAACAGACTGTAAACAGTTGTTTATCCCTCAGAGAATATTTAGAACACCACAGCACAGTACATACCTTAGAGTTATTTACCTTGCTTAGTTCCCCATTCTCCAACAATCCCCCAATTCTGGATAATCTATAGTTTAATACTGATATTACCTCAAGAATTGGCCACAACCTACCTTCAATAAGGTAGTCACCACGAACCCAAGTGAGTATCTCCTTGGATGCCTATTAATACTTTGTATTGATTTGGATGCGCCTAATTAGAGCAATTAGAGAAAGCCTCTCAGACAAGACTTACTGATTGAGGAAGTACCTTTTTACAGGACTTAAACATTACCCAAACCACTTTACACCATCAACCTAACTCAGTTACAACCATTAACCACGGTTAGTTCCACACCCAGGCTGACACCCAGGCTGACAATTGGGGGTCTTGCCTTTATTTATCCGTGATTTTTCACCCTTTTACCCTTAAAAAATCATTACTAACACCTCCTTACCTCTTTAATTTTCGGGAAAATGGCCCTTTTATAGATGCCAGAGATTATCTGTGACTTAAAAAAGACTTCTAACCTCTTCCAACAGAGACATTACCAACTAGACAACCCTGACAACATCATCACGTCACAACTGGTTATCAAAACTGAAGTTATAGAAGTAGAAGATCAGTTCTATAACTGTACCTGGACAAAAATTAAACAGTTAAGACTCACAAATACTTATTCACCTGACGGTACTCTACTTAATACAGAAGAATCTGACGTACTAGTTAAAGAAGAACATACCAAAATAGTTAGAAAACAAATCAGATCAGCTTTAGAGCAGGTAAACCCTCCCTTTAATGACATATATTGTGATATTACTTCTTCAACAAATAGTTACGTGACTGTACCCCCCTTTTTAGATTGTTATCCTCCAGAACTCCCCAGATATCTTCTTAGAAATATTAGAAGAAATAAGGATCCTAGATTGACTGCTTTCAACTACAGAAAAAATATAAAAGCATAAAAAATACCGCTTGTTTTCATACATATTTTATCTATAAAATTAAAAAATTGCAATAAAAAATAGAGTCTGGCTCCAAATTTAAGTCTGAGAAAACTAAAAAACCCTACAAAAAATTATTAAAACTTGAAACATATTTTCGAATTTATAAGCTAAAATACATATAAAACATTAAAATCCAACATCTGGCTAAAGATATTGACCAAAAACAAAGAAAAAGCGCACCTTTTACAATAAAATCCCCTAAAAATTCTACGTTCTAGTAGAACCTCTACTCATAACGAAATTCTGAGTAGACCATTCGAACCGCAATAGTAGATTTACACTACTAAGATCTTATTCCCTTAATCCCGAGAGGCTCCCTTCCCAAGGCACTAGTCTCCAAATCCTCACAAATCCTCCTCGATCACGAATACATAGTGGTAATACACATAGTTACCGCACATAAGTGGTAATACACACCGTAATACATATCAGGTGTATACTGCATACGTGATCGGAAGATCAATTGTCTAGGATTATCACGTGATACATACTGTATTCCCCAGATATTCCAAGGTCTACACTATTCATACGTGCGCCGACGCACTTCTGGAAGTTCCAGCATACACTCTATAGTGTAATACAAGGATAAGACCCTTATATCCAATCATAACAATCGTTGATGTTAGACTTTCTCACTCAATACTTGAGCTATCAAGGTGTTGAGTACATCAAAATAACGAGAAAATTCAGCAGAATACAACTGTCTGATCCTGTTCATTATTACACATCGAGAACATTGTGTATTAGCCCCGTCAAGAATCTTTATATCTCACAAATCACGTTTAAGAGTCTCTCCGTGATTTGTAAACAATAAAAAAGTGTAAACTAAAAAAATCAGCTGTAAAACAGATCATTTTTGATCAATTTACATACAATATCTCACCCTGAAAGGAAGACTAATCCCCTTTTAGGCACATCTCACAAATCATGTTTAAGAGTCTCTCCGTGATTTGTAAAAAATCAAACAATTGTAAATTAACAAAAATAACTGTCAAACAGATCATTTTTGATCAGTTTACATACACTCTCTCACCCTGAAAGGAAGAAAAATCCCCTTTCAGACACATCTCACTAAAAAATCAGCACATTTTTGTCATTTCCATCTGGAAATTTAGACACAAAAGCAGCCACCTTTCAAGTCTTGTCATACTCACAACAATCCACTTGAATTTACCGCATAAAAATCATAGTAACACTACTATTCCTCTCAATAAAGTAACATATAAAAATTACTTTATATCTCATTTCTCTATAAAAATACCCCTGTTTTCAGTGTCCCCCAACGTAGACAAACTTACTCCTGAATTGGACATCTTGAAAGTGTCTGACAAGACCACTACAGCCCGTGACACTAGAGAAACCTCTGAGATTACCACCAAAAGAGAAACCTCTGTTGCTCCATCAGACAAGCCATCTGGTGAATTAAATTTTAAAGCAATTATATCCTTATTAAAATCTCCTACTAACAAAATTTTACGCATTTTTTATCATGACTCCTCCTTCCCTTAGAAATAGAGGTTACAATGGCCGCACCAGGGAGCCAGAGCCAGGACTTGGAGTTCCATCAGCGTCAGTTTTGCCCCCTGGCAAGCAAGAATCTTTAAATAAAATTATTTATAGGAGTAAAAAGACTAATAATAAGTCAATTTCTTCTGATTCTAGTCACAGCAGAGGAAAAAAATTCGAAAGATTTGATTACAGGATGAAGGAGAACAAGTACTGGTTAAAGCACGTGAGAAACAGGAGCAGCTTCAACGCTGTCAAAGCCCATCTAAGTTATTGCCAGGAGGATTTCCGCCAGATGGTCAGCCTCAAAGGTCTGCCAGCAACCCTCTACCGCACCAAGGATTGGAATCCACTTCATTTGTCTACAGGAATCCTTTTCTCTCCCCCCAATCCTTCCAATACTCCCATCAGAACACAAAATCCCTGTGGTCCAAAGGGCAGAAATGTCAATTCAAGACATCCCAGCAACACAGGGCAGAATACCCAATGGCGCAACCAGAGTTATTCAGAGATGGTACGCCTAGGGAGATCCCTACAAGGAACCTATCAACATCCAGAGCAAGGCACAATAGCCCGTCAAGAGCGCCAGATGGAGGAATCCCCATAAATTGTACAAGTCCCCCATCTTCTAGTCATAAAAGTAGACCACAAAGTTCCCCATGTGTAGTAATCAATGACTCAAACAATTCTACTTGTACCCCTGAACAACATCAACAAATTACCACATTTCAACATGTAGTAAATGCTATGAACAATAGTAACAAAGCTCTGTTCAATGATTTACAAGAATTATGCCCTAAAATTATGAGAGCAACAGATGAGCAGGTGAACTCAGAAGATAGTACATTATATCTTATTCAACAGAGGTTGACTGAAATGGATACCAAAATTGATATGTTTAATGTAGAATTGGCTGACCATTGTAAGACATTTAGTAAACAATTGTCTAATTCTATGAACAGAATAGATGACTGGGTTGAAGAACAAGGGAATTCCAACCAAGATCTTTTAAAAAAGTGGAACAATTAGAATTAAAAATTAAGAATTTACAGTCAGGCACTACTAATCAAGTAGATTCTCAATTTAGTACCTTTGGAGATGTAGTGAACAGAATAGAAAAACAGTTCACATGTGTTACGTCAGATATGGCTAAGAATGATTCAGATACAATTCACAAGTTGGAAGGACTCCTGACTAGAGATGCCCAACCAAGAAACAGACATGATACTATTAATGACATTGGAGATGACAGTCAATCTATGCCTCCAGTCATTACAACTCAATTGGCCAATGTAACCCCTTCACCTTTACAGAGTACACAGGTTGAACCAAGCAGGGATCAAACTGCTACACCAACTCTTAATAATCAACAAATTAGAATGGCCACATCCACCATTAATGCTGTGGATGAAGAAAAGGCCATCCACAAATTAGTATTAGCAGGTCTGCCAAAGAATAATGAATGGCTACCCTTTTCTGGAGTGGGAGAATATGACCACTTTAAATTTATTGATTGGATTGACAACTTAAAAGAAGATACCAATGCCCCTGATCAAATTATATGCTCACAATTGAATTCAATTCTAACTGGAGTTGCAAATTCATGGTATAATTCTAGGAAATAAGAAGTACCTGGCAATAAAAATTGGTTATTCTGGAAAAAGGAAATCATTAATAAATTTAGCACTCCTGAATGGAAATGAAAAGTTAAAACCAACTTCAGAAGAAGCAGATTTGACATACTAAGTGATGTAGAACCATCTGATTGGGTGACACAACAAGTGAACAGAATTAAAGCCATTGAAAGAGATGTAGACAATGCCTCTATTAATGATAAATTACTTGGACAATTAGATCACAATACTGAGTACATGATGCGTAGAGTTCATCAAAGTGACAGTGATTTAACTGAATTCATTGATCAACTGGAAAGTCTTGTCAATGTTAAAAGAAAAGACAAGAAAGAAAAGTATAAATCTGTCAAAAGAGATAATTATAAAGATTCCAGGACATCAGACCAGAAGGCAACCAAAGACACTTCTGAGAAAGAAATTACATGTTATGAATGTGGAAAGAAAGGACATAGATCCAATAAATGTCCCAATAAGAAATCTAGTAAAAAGGTACACTGGATTGAAAACATTGATGATAACTTGGTCCCAATAAATGATGATTCCCAATCTAGTATAGAATCTTTACCAGATGATTCTGATTCTGATTCCATTGATTCTGACTCAGATATTCACAGTACTCATGCCATTGTTTCAAAAGATGAATTGATCATATCTAATATTTCTAAAATGGAAGATAAATTCAGACCTGTAAACATTAAGAAATTACACTTGTCAAATGAGATGCATTCTGGAAAAATACATAAGACTGGTGGTACTAATATCACTAATATAATATGTAACAAGTTTACACTTAAATGTTTAATTGATGGAGGAGCCTTCTGCTCTATTATTGGTCCCAATTTATTAGATAAGATATTGCCTCAATGGAAGAAAGAATTAATCCCCATTAATTCTGAGAAATTCTATGGTTGTAACAGTAAATTAACAACACTAGGTATTGGCAAATTAGATATTATATTCCCTCATAACAGACAAAGTATTCAGATTACCACTGAATTAATAGTCATGGAATCTTTTAAAATGAAATATATCATTTTAGGAAATGATTATATCATTAATTATGGAATAGCTGTAATAAATTCTAATGGAAGATATTTTACCTGCAGAGGTGACATTATGAACAAGTTGGAACTTGGCATAAGTGACAAAATGAACCTGGAACAACTAGAATGTCATTGTATTAATAATTCTAACTTTGATAACATAATATTGGAAGCAACGATTGCTGAGAATTTAGATGATGCGCAATTAAAGGAACTGAAGAACTTGCTACATAAAACGAAACTTGCATTTGCCACTGCTGATGAACCCTTTGGAAGCATTAGAGGACATGAAGTAAGAATTAATCTTGAACTACTAGACCTTATCCTCCTGCATTGAGGAAAGCTGCTTATCCTGCTTCCCCCAGAAGTAGAGAAGCCTTACACAAGCATGTTACTGAATTAGTAAGAATGAATTTTTTACGCAAAGTGGGAGCAAATGAGAATGTAGAAGTTACAACTCCTGTAATTATTGCTTGGCATAATGGAAAATCAAGAATGGTTGGAGACTTTAGAGGTCTTAATAACTATACCATACCTGACAGATATCCTATGCCCAAAATCAGTGAAGCACTGACTCAGTTAAAAGATGCCAAATTTATAACTTGGATGGATGTGCTCAAAGGTTTCCATCAGAATGTAATTCATGAAGACAGCAGATATTTGATGAGAATAATCTTACATATGGGAATTTATGAGTACCAGAGAAAGCCTTTTGGACTTAAGAATGCCCCCTCTCACTTCCAAAGAATGATGGACATAGACTTCCACAAAGAATTACGTGAAGGTTGGCTTATTATCTACATTGATGAAATTATAATTTTTAGTCAAGACTGGAAAGAAAATTTGGAAAAACTTTCAATAGTTTTAGACAGAGTTACTGTTATGGTCTGATCTGTGGAGAGGAAGGCTATGGGGTTCTGGGGTTTCTGGGGTTTCGGGATCCTATAATGTAGATTGCAGGATGAGGAAAAGATGTGGATCCTCATCCTGACAGACTATATAGTGGTCTGTCTGTGACATGTACGTGATAGACTATCTACATGTGGTGCGGGCTTTGGTGTGGGCAGGCCCGCAATACAGCTCATGACATTATCCCCCTTGTAATGCTAAATCCTCCACTCATTCGCCAATCAAGAAAAACAAAAAAAATTCCACCTCTTATCAATTTTGTTCCTCACTTCCTTCTCTGCCTCTGCCGATGAGTAGTTGCCGCATTTCGGAAATCTTGAATTAAATCCCGCTACCAGTTCCTTGCAATTCTTCAAGTTTTCCGCCGGTTCCCATGAGTTGTCTTCTGTTCCAAATCCCTTCCAGCTGACCAGGTATTGGGTCTTCCCGTGTCGTCTTCTACAGTCCAGTACCTCTTCAACTTCCCACTCATCCCCACCGTCCGCTGTAAGTGGTTCCGGGTCTTCCCTCCGTCGTTCCGCAATTTCGTTGGGTCTGTGTTTGCGGAGTATTGATATGTGAAATACGGGGTGTACCCCCTGCATGGATATAGGGAGTGTTAGCTTATACGCGGATCTTGAGATTCTTTTACAGATAGAGAAAGGTCCCAGCCATCTATGTTCCAATTTTGGGCTGGGGCGGGTGGTTGAAATGTTGCGTCTGTCTAGCCATACTTCGTCCCCTACGTCCCATTCCGGTGTTTCCCTTGTTTTCTTGTGAAATTGGCCTTTCATTGTTTCTTGCGCCTCTTCTAAGCAATGCTTGAGTTTTCCTTGGACCTCCGCAAGTTTGCGGAGTTGTTCCTCTACTGCGGGGATGCATTGTTCTGTTGAGGGGGTTCCGCTATATGCCGGGTTGAATCCGTAGTTGGCTTTGAACGGGGAAACTCCTTTTGATGTGTGGTCGTTGTTGTTGTAAGCACATTCGGCCATTGGGAGGAGTGGGGCCCAATCGTTCTGTTGGTAGCAAACAAAGTGCCGCAGGTATTGCTTGACTGCTTTGTTGTCGATTTTGGATTGTCCATCTGTCCTTGGGTGGTACGCTGTGGATGGCTGTAGTCTAATCCCCATGCGGGAGCTCAATTCACGTGTGATTTGGGAGATAAATATACTTCCCCGGTCTGAGACAATTGTCTTGGGGGTTCCATGGAGTTTCCATACGTGTTCTGCCATCAGTTCCGCTAGTTGCTCCGCGTTCATGGTTTTCTTGCATGGGATGAAGTGGGCCATCTTGGTCAGTCGGTCTACTACTGTTAGTATGCTGTCACTCAAGCGGGATTCAGGGAGATCAGTGATCAAATCATAGCTAATGTCCGTCCATGGGCCTGCAGGGATCGGGAGGGGTTCTAATGTTCCGAACGGCCGTCAAGTGCTAGATTTGACTCTTTGGCATGAATCACAGCCGTCTACGTACTGGTTGAAAAATCTCTTCATTCCATTCCACACAAAACTTCTCCGTACTAATGCCAACGTGCGGGATCTGCCTGGGTGGCCTGCGGACTTTGTGTCGTGTTGACTTTTGAGGATCATCGTCCGCAATGCCAAGTCCGCTGGTACCACTATACGTCCCTTGTCATAGAGTACCCCGTTGGCTTCCTCATACCTGTTGTGGTCCCCTGTCGGTTTCTGTAACAGCTTAATCCAGTCAGCTAATTTTGGGTCATGTGGGGTCAGTTCTCTAATCCTGGCAATGATTTTGGCGTCAGACAAAGCTAGGTCGTCCGTTCCTGCATCTTCCAAATCAGTCCCCATCACGTCCACCTCAAACCAATTTTCCCCGTCATCCATTTGAATTGATTCGTCCAGAAACCAGCTGTCCAATTCCGCACATTCCGCAAGCTCCTCAAACGTCCGCTCTGTGATGTTACCTGGCTTCAAAAGCTGACCAAAGGTCAGCTTTTCTCCCGGTGCTGGGGCAAGGTCCGGTCTGCGGGATAGGGTGTCGGGTTTTGTCGATTGGCGTCCTGGTCGGAATATGATCTCGAAGTCAAAACATCCCATGGTCTCCGCCCATCTTCCCTGTCTTCTCGTGAGCTGCTTGGTTGTCATGAAGCTTTCCAAATTACGGTGATCGGTGTATACAATTGCCGTCAAGCGGTGTGGGTTCCCCTCCAGGTATTGCCGCCACTCTTTGAAGGCAGCCACAATATCCAGTAACTCTTTGTCAAAGATCTCATAGTTGTGTTCCGCCTGTACAAGGGATCGGGACAGGTAAGCTACTGGGTGAAGTTCCTGGTCCTTGGTGCAAACCTGGGACAGTACCGCGCCAAGCGCAAAATCGGAGCAATCACATTTGAGGTCAAACGGTTTGTACGGGTCCGCAATTTTCAGGATCGGAGCGGATGTGAAGGCGGTTTTGAGAAGGGGGTTTCTACTCTTGTCAGGTTGTGGAGCGGTCTGGTCTTTCCTGAGAAATGGTCGATGAACCGGCGGTAAAAATTAGCAAATCCAATGATTTGTTGAAGTTTGGTGACATTCTTTGGTGCGGGCCAGTCGGTTACTGCTTGCACCTTTGCGGGGTCCATTCTGATCCGGTTGCATGATATCAATAATCCTAGGTATTCTACTTCCGGCCTTGAAAATTCACACTTTTCGGGTTTCAGCCACAATTGGTGCTTGCTCAATGTGTCCAGTATACTGCCCACCGCTTCCGCATGGTCCGACCCTTTCCGCGTGTAGATCATGATGTCATCTACGTAGGCAGCGGTGTCTTTCCCAATCCGTCCGAGGAGGATGTCTTGCATGAAGTATTGGAAGTATCCTGGTTCTCCCGTGGGACCAAAGGGCATGGTAAGCGGGGCAAATTGTCCTGCCCTGCAGATGAAAGCCAGCTTATCTTTGTCGCCTTCCGCAACTCTGAGGTTTCCATATGCGTTGCGGAGGTCGAGCTTTGTGAATGTGTCCGGATCCAAAAGGCTGTCAACTAAGTCCATTGTCAGTGGGAGCGGGTACTTGTTCTTCACCGTTACTGCGTTGAGTCTCCTGTAGTCAAAACAGGGTTGCAGGTTTCCGTCCTTCTTTCCAGTGAATAGTACCGGTGCCGCCCACGGGGATGTGGTCCGTCGAATGGTCCCGCTCGTCAGTCCTTCGGCAATCATAATATCAAGTGCCTGGTTCTCTGCTGGGGATAGCGGGATGATTCTTCCGGCCTGTGGGGTGGCTCCTGGGATCAGATCTACGCGGAAGTCATACTTTCTTCGCGGGGGAAGTCTCATGGCGCTTGATTTCCGGAACATGTCAAGGTGTTGGTGGTAGCACCGCGGTACTAATTCTTCCGTAGTCCGTTCCGCAGTCGTGGCTTTCCCATTTGCTGCCAATTGGGCTAATGTCGACCATGATGTTTTGGCCGTGCTGATCACTGCAGGGGTATGTCCTAGGGGGGAAAGAGGCTTGCCAGCTGTTTCGGGATTCAAATGCGGGGGAGATCTATCAGACTCACATTGCGGGGGTGTTATTGTTCTAAAAGCACACACCCCCTCGTCACTAATGCTAGCTGTCCCCATGGGCCTGTAGACCGTATGCGGGGATGTTGGCGGAGAGGACAATACTGCCTTGGCAGTAGCAATAATCTCGTCGGGTACCTGGTCAGAGTGTCGAGTCTTGGGGTTCTTGGCGGGGCTTGCAAATATATCTCCAACGCGTACAAGCTTGCCAGCTGTCTTGGGCCGTAAAGTATGGGGTGGGGGGTTGTCAAACTCACATTGCGGGGGCGTTATTGTGCTGCAAGCACACACCCCCTCATCACCAATCCTACCTTTCCCCATGGGCCTTTCGACCTTCTGCGGGGATGTTGGCGGGTAGGACGATACTGCTGCCGCAGTAGCACAAGTTTGATTGGATACGGTTTCATCGGGTACGTGGTTGGGGTGTCGGGTTTCGGGATTCCATGTGGGGTTCTGGGGTCTATCTACAGGGTGTACAAGCTTGCCAGCCGTTTTGGGAATGATGTGGGGGATAGGGATATCGAAATCACATTGCGGGGGCGTTATTGTGTTCAGAACACACACCCCCCTGTTAATCTTCCTAGCTTTCCCCGACTCGCCGGTTGGGGTGTTTTTCGGAATAGACAAAACCGCTGAAGCGGCCGCAATCCATAGGGTACGGTTTGTCCAATTGATTCGGTGTCCATATTGGCGGATCCAGGGCATCCCTAGGATCCCATCATACGAGTCTTTCAGTCGTGTAATGATTAATCGGGACGGGCGGGGTTTGTCGTTCAACATTAGGTCTATCTCATGGGTTGCTCTGCTTGCGGACCCGTCAAATCCGAAGACGGTTCGCCCCGAGGCCGAAGCGGCCTTGAGGAGTCCCCATCGGGATGCGTACGATTCACTCAGAACGTCGTGGGCTGCTCCGGAGTCTATGAGGAAGGATAGGGGGGGATAGGGGCTTTGGGGTGTGGCTCTGGGAGTTGTGATGGTGCATGAAAGGAAACATCGGGGATCAATTTCATTTACATGTAATGTCTGACTAGCACCAATACTGCATGAAAACTCCGCTACGCTCGGGAAGGGCACAACCTTCATTCCCGAGCGTCTCAATTTTTTGACTTATTGGCCCGTCCCTTTTTCACCTTGTCCGCCTGTCCCTCCGTTTTAAGCGCCGCCAATCCATCGGCTAGCTGTCGGATCTGGTCCTTGAGTGCGGAGACTGAGGCGGGTGTCCGTCCTTTCCCTTTCTTGTTTGGACACTCCCGAGAGATATGTCCTCACGTCCCGCAGCGGAAGCAAAGTCCTTCCCGCATCATGCAGGCCTTCTCGTCCTCGGACAGTTGGCCGCTGATCGCAGATGTGTCCATGGCCTGGGGATCTGGCTGAGTCCTCGCAAATCCAGTGGTTGTTTCCGCCCCGTGCATCTCCGAATCAAGCTCCATGGCTAGACCCGCTGCCTCATTGACAGTGGTGAAAGTGGTGCGGGCCAGTACTAGTGCCGTCCAAATGTCCCGTTTTAAGCCCTGCCGGTATTGGCTGATGAGGGTCGGGACTTCCCATCCAGTGGCAGTAGCGCGGGTGAGGAATGTGTGGGTGTAGTCGGCCACTGTCCTTGTCTGTCGTAGCGCTCGTAACGCCCGTTCCGCCTTTCCTTTCTTCTTGGAGTCAAAATACATCGTTCCAAAATCCTTTGTCCACCCGTCGTACGAGATGTCCGCCCTTCCGTGACTAGGTCGATGTACGGGGCGGACCACACGGCAGCGGGTCCGGTAAGGTAGGACACGGCAAATAACAGCTTTGTCCTGTCGTCAGGGAACATGGTGCTGTTGACCGATGTATAAATCGCCACTTGGCGGGTGAACGTTTCCGCCTTTGTCCCGCGTTCACCATCGAACTTGTCGGGACATGCAATCTTTGGTCCACAGGTTGGGGTGGAACCGGTTGGTCGGGATGGTTGGTCCCGTTGTGCTTCGGCCGCTCTTTGGCGGGATCGTTTGTTCTCCCTTGCTTGAGTCGTCTCCTCGAGCTGTCGTCGGAGTTGATCTACTTCATCCATCTTTTGGGTGCGGGTGGAGTTGGGATTGTTTGGGTTGTCTGTCTGGTTTTTTTCAGGTGTCTGGGTGTTGGTTTCTTGCCTTTGTCTGCATAGTGTTAGATCCTGCAATATGTTATTGTCAGCTTGCTACTATGACAGAGCAACCTGTCACAAGATTTCTACAATACTTATTAAAAATTACATAGAAAATAAAATAATAGTTAGAATATTATTTGATATTCTGAATCTACACTAAAATTAACCTAGGGTACCTCACTCATAGGTACCCCTAATTCTCACTCCTTCACTATGTAAATCAGCAAAGAAGAATTAGCAAGTACCTTTAATAAAAAGGCACTTGCATTACTTTATGCTTATAATACATATACATATGCTTAAACCCCATTTCCAGTCACGGAAATGAGGTGTTGTGTAAATTAGGGGAGATAGTGTGAATACACCGTGTTTTACTCAAACCCCGCGTACCGCAGTCCGCATACCTTGAAGTTCAACCCGCGTGACTGAAAGCCCGCTCCAAAGTTGGAACATAAGCCCCCGCGCAAGCCCCAGACCCCTTACAGACTCTCAGCTTGGCGCGCGGACTCCAAAGTCACCCAAGGTACACCCAAAGCAACAAAACACGCCCCAGTAACTTCATTACATATGTTACACATGTAATGAAGACTACTGGGGACTAAATAATTAATTATATTAGATTGTATTATTATTGATACATATAAATAAAAATATACTGACTGAACAAACAGTACAAACAATACTGTGGCTTATTATACAATACAAATAAGCCACTAGTATTAAATCTATAACAACCATTACTGATGTACTACAGACTGTAAGTCAACATAAATAAATAAATACACTAATAAAATCAATTGGTGACGTGTATTCAAAGCAGGGGCTGCTGAAGCGTCACCAAGAAAGCAACAATGGCCAAAATGTGGTCCAAAGATCCCACAAGTTGGCCATAATACCTACAGGGTCCCCAGAGGGAACTCAAGACTATTTAAGGAGCTCTTCAACCGCCCAAAGAAGGCTCCTCATGCTTAAAAATACCCACTAGATTACTTACCACCATTTACTTTAGATACACATCTTATTAAACAGTCTGGTAAGTTCCTTAGTAGTTATTCTTTAGCCTTGTCTTCCCCAACAACATTACAGTGTCCAACCAGCTCCACAATCAACCCATCAAAGCGCCCAAAACTGTCTTGTTTAACCCAGAATATCCTCAAGCTCTCTCTAGGATTATTACTAGTAAGTAATAACCCTTTTTCTTGAAGATATTCCCCCATTTCCATTCCTGGGATTAAACCACCCCTGTGTCAACAGGCCCCAGTGTTCCAGGTACCTAAATCCTCTGCATTTATTTGTAAGATACCTTAGAGGGATCTAAACCACCCCTGATTTATCAGGCCCCTCTGGTTTTAATTATATTAAATTTATTTAATATAATTATTACCCCTTTTCCCTATTTTTTACGTCACAATTCCCCCATCTTAGTAGGGAATTGCAACTCTTATAACTTACCCAGAGTTTTATTACTCTTTCCATTCATACTTGCACCACCTGTAGCTAGAGGGACTTGTCCTTGGCATCAGGGAGACTGACAGTTATGGTCTGATCTGTGGAGAGGAAGGCTATGGGGTTCTGGGGTTTCTGGGGTTTTGGGATCCTATAATGTAGATTGCAGGATGAGGAAGAGATGTGGATCCTCGTCCTGACAGACTATATAGTGGTCTGTCTGTGACATGTACGTGATAGACTATCTACCAGTGGTGCGGGCTTTGGTGCGGGCAGGCCCGCAATACGGCTCATGACAGTTACAAAAATGAATATGAAAATATCCATGAGCAAATGTCAATTTGGTTTTAAGGAATTACAAGCACTTGGACATGGAGTTTCTGGACTTAGTATTGCTATTGACATGAATAAGGTGGCTGCAGTATTGCTTAAGCCCATGGCAACTAATTTCAAAGAATTACAATCATTTTTAGGTTTTGCTAGTTATTACAGGCAACACATCAAAGACTTTGCTAAAATTACTGGTCCACTGTACCAAATTACTAGTCCAAACACTTCATATGAGATGACTTCCCCCAGAGTAGATGCCTTTAGTAAAATCAGAGAGATGTTAACCTCTGCACCTATATTACTGATGCCTGACCCTCACAAGCCTTATAAATTGTATGTAGATGCAAGCATGGAAGGAGTTGGAGCTGCTTTACATCAAGTACAAGACTTACAAGATATTCCCAAAGAAGGATTAATATGTTACATTTCACGCACACTTAAGGACAGTGAAAAGAAATATGGTGCTAGCCAACTAGAATGCTTATGTCTAGTCTGGGATTTAGACAAATTATGTTACTACTTGGATGGTTGTGATTTTGAAGTTATTACTGACTCTAGTGCACTCAAAAGTTTACTGAGTATGAAAACTCCCAACAGACATATGTTAAGATGGCATATTGCAATCCAAGAATGGAGAGGCAGTATGACTATAGTCCACAGAGCTGGAAATATACATAAGAATGTGATGGTCTCAGTAGATGGTCTGTAGACAATTGACCAGAAAATCCTGCTTGGGATGGAGAGATTGCTGCAAAATTATGTGCCTTTTTCCATTAAATAATGATGAAAATAATCCTGCTTATGATGACCCTTCTGAAACATATGACATTCTTGGACTTCATGTTACTGAAATGAAGGAATAATTTTGGGATGAAATATGTGAAAGTTATAACTTGGACAAGAATTGCTCCACTCTTAAAGAAATTCTACAAAGTAAACATAAAAACCTGGACTTGATTAATTCTTCAGAAGAACCTTGGTCTACTGCCTTTAATGAAAACAGATTTTCACTTCTGGATGGATTGATATATCATAGAACCAAACATACTAGTGTAGTAGTTCTGGCTAAAAAGGAACATGTTAATCTTTTTCTTAAGGAATGCCATGATAATATCACAGCAGGACATTTTTCTTTTGACAGAACTATTGAAAGAGTTACACACATAGCTTGGTGGCCCCATTATAGAAATGCAACCAAGGAATATTGTGAATCTTGTGAAAGATGTCAAAAAGCAAATAAAGCTACTGGAAAAAGATATGGTTTACTACAGGAAATTGAAGAACCAACAGAAAGATGGTCTGTAATTAATATGGATTTTGTTACAGGATTACCTCCAGCTGGGATGAATAACTACAATTCTGTACTAGTAGTAGTTGACAGATTCTCTAAAAGAGCTAAATTTTTGCCATGTCATAAGGAAAATAATGCATTTGACATAGCATTACTATTTTGGCAAAAGATTATAGCTGATGTAGGATGTCCTAGATATATTATTACAGACAGAGATCCAAAATTTACATCTGAATTCTGGAAAGGTTTATATGATTTATGTGGCACTCAATTGAAGTTCTCTACAGCTTATCATCCTCAGACTGATGGATTAGCTGAAAGAATGATTCAAACCTTGGAAGATATGATTAGAAGATATTGTGCTTATGGTCTAGAATTTAAGGACAAGGATAATTATTCACATGACTGGTGTTCACTTTTACCAGCATTAGAATTTGCTTATAATTCCAGTAAACACAGTAGTACTGACATTACTCCTTTTGAATTAGAAAGAGGATGGATACCTTGGTTCCCCAAAGAACTAGTCCTCTCTAAATCAGTAACAATTCACCCCAATGCCACTAATTTCCATCAAATGATGACTAAAACTGCCAATTACGCAGCAGAATGTATAAAGAAATCTTTTGAATATAATAAGACCAGATGGGATACAACCCATAAAGTTCACCAATTTAAAGTTGGAGATCAAGTTCTGATTTCTACATTTAATTTTACTAATTTATCAGGCCCCAAGAAACTCAGGGACTCCTATGTTGGACCTTATACAATAACGCTTTACATGGTGCAAATGCAGTAGAAGTTATATTAACTGGAGAATTAGAAAAGGAAACACCCCACATTCCCAGTTAGTCTAATCAAACCATTTATTCCTAATAATGATGATAAATTTCCTCTAAGGAAAGATAACATTAGAGTTGTGATACCTCCAGTAGAGAAAGACCAACTCATTAACGTTAAGAAATTTATACAACATGGAAAAATTAGAAGAATAATGAAGATGTTAAACAGTACTTAGTCAGATACAGTGGATCCAAAGAGGATGAGTGGCTTACAGCTGATCAGATCCCTGATTCAGAAAGAATTCTGAGACAATACAGAGTTGACAAAAGAAACCATTAAAATTTTTTTAGTCAACCCTTTTTAGAGGGAGGAAGTGTCAGCCACTGAGTACATATCACAGTACCTGACATGTACCACGTAACTGCAAAGATTATTAATTATTATTATCTCTAATAATAATTACTATTCTTATTAATTATTATTACTATTTATTATCATTATTTATTTTAAATAACTCCAAGTAATATTAATTATTATTATCCTTAATAATAATTACTATTCTGTAGTTATTATTATTATTATACCTTCATTATTATTACTTTAATATTAATATTATTAAAGTACATTAATTACATTAATTAATATAAATACTTAATAATATATTCATTAATAAACTCATGAATAATTCTGGTTAAGATATGTATTCCTGTTATACAAGATACATAACTTGTAGGCCTTTGCCCCCTGTCACGTGAAATATCCAGAGTAACAGATATCCCTCTTTCCCCTCTGATTACGCCCACCTTCCTTAACATTGGAATATTTCACGCATAAGATATATAATTTAATATCTTATTAATAAAAGAACTTATTAATATTATAATAATTAATACTTATAAGATGTACCAATAATAAATGACATCATTATAAGTTAATAACTTTATTAATATTAATAACAGATCAATTAATACAAATGTCATGATGTGATCCAATCCCACTAAGGACTACTGATCAAAGATGTGTCCCATAACACAGCCCTTAGTAGAAATCACATCATAAACATTAACAGATCCTCCCAAAAGGATCTGTCTTGCCCCTGAAGTTCCACAGTACCTCCCAGGTCATGGAAGCGCTCACAGTTCCCCCTTGAGGAGCTCTTACAATATATAAACAGACTGTAAACAGTTGTTTATCCCCCAGAGAATATTTAGAACACACCAGCACAGTATATACCTTAGAGTTATTTACCTTGCTTAGTTCCCCATTCTCCAACAATCCCCCAATTCTGGATAATCTATAGTTTAATACTGTTATTACCTCAAGAATTGGCCACAACCTACCTTCAATAAGGTAGAAACCACGAACCCAAGTGAGTACCTCCTTGGATGCCTATTAATACTTTGTATTGATTTGGATGCGCCTAATTAGAGCAATTAGAGCAAGCCTCTCAGACAAGACTTACTGATTGAGGAAGTACCTTTTTACAGGACTTAAACCATTACCCAAACCACTTTTATCATCAACCTACCTTAGTTACAACCCTTAACCACGGTTAGTTCCACACCAAGGCTGACAGCCTTGATTTGGTTGAAACCAATTTACACTTCTTGAGAGAGATCTTCATATTCATTTGGATAACAATCTTCAAAATCCTAGCCATTCTAGTCAAGTGTTCTTCCCATGTATTAGACATGATGATGATATCATCAATATAGATAATGACCCATTTCTCATCTAACTCTCTCCTGAATTCTGTGTCCATCATCCTTTGGAAATGAGAAGGGGCATTCTTGATCCCAAAGGGCATTCTCAGGTATTCATAAATTCCTTTATGGAGGATTATTCTTAAGAATTGTTTAGAGTCTTCAGCTATAACATTTTGATGGAATCCTTTCAGTACATCCATGCTGGTCAAGAATTTGGCTTTGGCCAGGTTATTAAGAGTTTCACTGATTTTGGGGATGGGATATCTATCAGCAGCAGTGTAGGTGTTCAAAGCTCTAAAGTCTCCTACCATTCTAGACTTGCCATTGTGCCAGGCTATAATTACTGGAGTAGTTATCTCAACTGCTTCATTGTGCCCTACTTTTCTCAACACTTTAAGCCTGACAAGTTCCTCTATGTGTTCTTCTAGGGCTTCTCTGCTCTTGGGACTAGCAGGATAAGGAGGTCTTCTGAGTAGTGGAGGGTATGGTCTTTCAGTAGTCAGCTTGATGTGAACTTCATGTCCTTTGATGGCTCCCAGAGCTTGGTCAGTATCAGCAAAGGCTAGTTTATGCTGGTAGAGGAGATTGCACAATTCTCCTTTCTGCTCAGTGAGTATTTTATCACATATGGAAGCAGCTGATAATTCCTGGTTGATGAAGGACTCTAACAATGGATCTGATTTCTTAATGGAAGAGATTTCAGTAGAAGGAGAGCTTTTTCCTCCATTCAGGGGCTTGAAACTAAATTTCTTTCTTTTATTCTCATTTCCAATGGTAAAATACCTTTCCTTACTGTTAGTAATGTCAAAACCATACAGGGACATGTAATCATTTCCTAGAATAAGGTAATTTATTCTTGCATTCTTCATCACTATGAACTCAACTACCATTCTGATAGAACCTCTGGTATGAGGGAAGATAATTGGGAGTTCTACAATTCCTAGAGGTTGTAGTTGGTCACTACAACTGTGGAACTTTGCCTGAGTTATAGGTAACAGATTTGCTTCCCAATCTGGTTGAATAGAATTCAGTAGAGTGGAGCTGATGATGGAACAAGAAGCTCCACTGTCCAGTAAACAGTTGAAGTCATTCCCCTTGATGAGGATACTAGTAATGTTCTGCAAGACAATCAAGTAAGCTTTTCCTCTATCAGGTTTGCATCTCATGAGTCTGGCATCTTCTACATGAGAAATCTGGCAATCAGTAGACCAAGTTTGTGGTTGGTGGGATTCAGCTTGTATTTCAGCTATGGAGAATTCAGGTGAAGGATCACATTCTATGGCCAAGAGGTTGAATTCACTTATGAAATCAGAGGTACCATCTTGAGATACAACTGCTACAAAGTGGTTCTTATCTTCATTCTCTATTCCTTGTTCATCTTCAGAAGGAAGAGCTTGGTCATAATCATATTCTTCACCATTCTGAGGCTCAGTTGTATCCTCAACTGAGACATCAGCATCTACATTATTAATGCTGTTCTTCCTCTTGGGGCATTCTCTAGCAAAATGTCCAGTCTGCTTGCAGAAATTGCAGGTGATGGAAGAATTGACTCTAGGGACAGGAAAGGTATTGGGGGCAGCAGTCTTAGTAAGAGGAGGATTAGCTCTAGGAGTCTCAGCTTTCCTATTATTATTGTTCCAAGATGGTCTTTGGGGAACAGTGTTAGCTTTGTAACTCCTTAAGGCTCTTTCAAGAACTTCTTCTACTATGATTACCATGTCCTCAAATTTCATTTCTGTGTCTTCTTTCTTGTACCTGCTTTTGACAGCATGTTCCAAATTACCAGGGCATTGTTTCAAGACTTTTTCACAGATAAGGTACTCACTAATATCTGGTTGATAAGCTCTGAGTCTTTCTCTTTGAGTGTTGAACCATTTATGTAATTTTTCTTGTTCTCAAAGCTGAAATAATCTTTCTCAAACTCTTGTTGCATCTTCCATTTCCAGTTATGGGTGCCAAACTTATTCCTGATTGCATTCTTCCACCAGGCCCAAGACTTTTATGATGTTGGTCTCTGATACCTAGGTACCAGTTCTTGGCTGTGTCAGTGAAAAGACCAGTCAACCTGCTTACTACCATATGGTCCAATAAGTAATAGTCTTCTACAAAGACTTCAATATTCTTTAGCCACATCTCATGATTATAGGGTAATTCACCTGAGAATTTCTCCCAATCAGAGCTTTTGGGAATGGCTTTCCATAATTCTTTCCTCATTTCCAAGTCAACATTCTCATGTTTGATGAAAGGAAATCCATCATCATCAACAGGAGCTGGAAGTTTCTCTGAGACATTATTCATCTGGAAAGGTGGAGTAAGTTTGTTCTCAGACTCATTAGGGGTAAGCTTTGGGGGTTCAGCTTGATGTTGTGTCAAAGAAGGGGCTGAAGGATGATTCATGAAGGGGTTATTTGAATGGAGATGAGGTGGACTATCTCTGTCAAAAGGTTGCATTAAGGATGCTATCTTGTTATTGATGTTGATTATGTTCTGATATAAATCACCCATTCTTCTTTTATTCATCTCAAACCTCTGATTCTCAGCAGTATTTGACTCAGTCATGAGATTAAGAACATTCTGAAACTGGATGTTCTGATCCTGATGCATATTACAAATATCTTTCTTCAGGGATTCTAGATTAGAATGTTGTTGGGCATCATTAATTAACATCGTGTCTCTCATGCTTTCCATCTTTTCATCAAGAAAATCTTTAAGAGATTCAATGGCATTTTCACAGCCAAGGTCTTCTTTCTTAGGGTAGACGTTTTCTAAGTGCTCACTTAGTTTGGAAATCAAATAAGGGACAATTTCAGATTGAATGATTTCATTTAAAGAGTGATGCATGATGTTTTTGAAATCAGCCACACAGGATTCAAGAAGTGTACCAGGAATAGTATCAACTGTGCCACTGAGTTGGGATAGGAAATCAGAAAACAAGTCCTTCATTTTTTCTTCTAATAACAGGGGAGTATCCTTAGATATGTTATTATTCAGATTGGTTAAGAAAAACTCTTTAGAGGAGGGGTTAGAGAAGGAATGGTTAAAGGAATTTCCTTCTAGTGATACTGGGCTTGTTGATTCTGAAATTGGTTCCAAGGTTGTTGTCTGCCTCTTCCCCTGCCTCTGTTGTTGTTTCTTCCACGCCTCCTGTTGGCAAATCCCACTTCTCTCTCTGTCCTCATTAACACTTGAGCCATTCTGACCATGGTTGAAGTGTTCCTTCTGCCCCTGTTGCTGTTCCTGTTTCTGGAACCACGGCCGCGTTGCTGAGGATAGTATGGTTGGTTTGGAGGAGCTGTGTGCGCGTACTGCGCTGGGAACTGCTGCTGGAGTGGACCATACTGGGGGTTTGGGCGGTTCCAACCCTGCATATGTTGAGCCGGTCTTACCGCCAAAGGCTGAGGTAAAGGGGACCGGCGTGAAGTATGCTGATATGTCGATGGAATCTCTGGGGAACGCTGACTTGTTCCCTTGACACATGGTGGAAACGCCCCAGGTACTGGACCTCGGGCATAGGTAGACGCTGTCTGATCACAGGTTGGTTCGACGGCAGCGTAGGTTGAGTGGGAGCTAACGGAGCCAAGTGGGCATGCTGGTTGGCTGGGAGTTCCGGGCGACTGTCTGGGACTCTGGTAGGCTGCTCTGGCACCGGTGGGTGGGGGATTCGCGGAGAGCTCTAGCTGAGCTAGCTCTTCCCTGGCCGACCAATTCTCGCTGATAGCGAACATCCGGTCGTGGCCCACCAGATCTGTCAGCATGTCCTGGCTGGATATTGCTTGACGTAAGGCCATTCTCATCAGCGGAACGTCCCGGCTGTTCCGTGCTTGGACGAAGATCGACCATTGTTGGTCCAGCGCGATCTGAGCGTAGTCCAATATGGAGGCGTTCACCACCCCTTCCATCGGCGTGGATTCCTCTTGGGGAGTGGGTGATCGAGCCTGAGGGTTCTGGGCTGAGTTTTCTTGAGAAATCATCGAGTCCGCTGGTAGGGACTGCATCCTTGGGAGAGAAAATGCCTGCCTTTCCACAGGACGAGGCACCGGAGTCGATCTGTTCGACGCTAATGCCATCGACGTCGCTAAGGAGTTTATCATCGCGGGAGATACACCCGCGTTCAGATCTATTGGAGGGGACAATTCGACCCGTCTGTGGTTGGTTAGGTCTGGGAGCGGAGGGAGGCTGTTTTGCTAATTCTACGAAGGCGTTCTGTTGCTGCTGGACTGAGGGCGTAGACACGTTCAGCAAGTGGTCCAGGCTGTTGCTGTTCGGCAGAGAGATTGCGTCCATTCTAAGATGGGACGGCATGATATTAAGAGATAAGGGAGACTTGTTAGTCACAAGATCTCTGAAGCGAGTAAAGTAGGTAGTTAAGAAGGGAAAAGATCAACCTTCGGAGTAACTGATAGGATCAGAGTTACTATTAGACTCGTCGATAAGAGGTTCTTCGAGCTTTTCAGATGGAATTCTTTTCTTCTTTTTAATCTTCTTCTGCTTCTTGGTGCCAGCAGTATTGATAGGAACCCAAAGATTACGATTAACTCTTTGGCCGTTAGCGGGTTGGACTGCCCTGGACTCGTTGAGCAGCTCTAGATCACTCGGCGTAGGAGAAGCGAGGACAGATTTGGGACTAGGGGAACGCGATGGGTTCGACGATTCAGACGACGGCGGTTGAAACAGCGGTTCTTTAGGAAGAAGAGCTGTGCGTTTCTGTTTCCTAGTCTGCACTTTAAGAAGTGAGGTATGCGACGAAATTATTAGGAAAGGTATAAGGAAAAGTTCAAGTCTTGATTAGAAATTTTTGTTTTTTCTTTTTAAGGATTTTTTTTTTTTCGAGATAAGAAGTCAGAAAAATTGACTGAAATGATAATAATGGCCTTATTTTTATTCTTTGTTATTTTATATGTGTTTTTTTTTTTTGAAATTTTTGAGGTATATGACTTCTCTGAAAAAATTTTAAAGGTGTTATAGCGGAGAGATAAAATAAGAAGAGAGGTCTAAGGATATATATTTCCCGATGAGGCCCCCAATTGTGAGCCTGTGTCTCTTAAGTGACAACAGAACACAAGGGATTGGGGAAAGTTAAACAATAAATTGCTTAGTGGGAAAATAAACACACTTTATGAAATGTTAATGAAAAGATCTTAAATGATCTGGGGAGCAGCCAACTGAGGGTCTGCCTCTTCTTCCTCAAATGAAACTGGGAGAAGGAGCCTGGTCAAAGGAAACTGAACACCAGCCAATCTTTTTCTGGTCAAAAGAAACTGACACAAGGATCCTTAGATGGAAACCTGGTTGATTTTCCCTGATAAAATCAACAAAAATGCAGGGGGACAAGATCTAGGAGTGATCAATTAATCTGGTCTTATGAGAAGCTTTAAAAAGCAGGACTTTATCCTATAGAGTTATACCAATATTGGTGTGCCAGTGATTTAGTAGGAAGAGGGAAAGGGGGGAGGATAAGACAGAACAGACAGACTAGAGAAGAAGGACTTGGGAGGAGTTGATGATGTTGCAGAAGAAGGGACTCACTGGTTGATTAAATGACAGCTGGACTGGGAAGTAATCAGAGAAGTGAGGAGCCTTACTTAGTATTCCAAATCTTGTTGAGGAAGCTGCTGGGTTCAACTGGTTGAAGTCCTTTTACTGAAGTGTGTGGTTGTTGTGTAGTATTCTGGAGTCTGTGTATCTTCTGGGGTGTAGAGGATACTCAGACTCGAAAATTTTCATAGTTTGATGACATAAGCAGTGCAGGCTTGTGGTCAGCTTGCATCTGAAACACGGTGTAACAATATATAGAATAAATTCACCAGTAATTCATTACTATGTGAAGGAGTAAGATATAGAGAAAGTGCTCAGTTGTAACTGGGGCTAAAATATGATGAGGAAACAGAATCTGAAGTCAAAACAAGTGTAAGTTTAAAACTGTAAAGATATGATTAAGTTTTGGTCTGAAAATGTGTGTAAGGAAGACTTGTAGGCTAATGGTATTAGCTCTAAGGCTGACAAGCAGACTAACAGGCAACTCAACACCCCCCCTTGCTACATGATGTGGAGAGTGGGGGGGATTTGACCCAAGAGGTATGGGGATTAGACCCATTAAGTGTGGGGATTAGACCCCGTAAGTGTGGGGATTTGACCCAAGGAAGTATGGGGATTTGGACCCATGTAGGTGTGGCCACTGTGGGAGTTGAAACCCGGGACCTTGATGTAGGCTTAGAGGGGTTTTTGGTCTTACATGAAGCATTCACATCTTCATTCAGTCTCTTGTGTAAGCGAGTAGCGCTTAGGTAGAATCTGGGCTCATAACCTGTAGAGACTGTAAAATGGAGATGTGTCTGGTGTGAGTTTCGAACTCACGACCTCAGCTAAGCTGAGACACATGCTAGAGTGCTGCCTTTACCAACTAGGCTACAGACGCTTGTGACTGCCAGGGTGTTGGTTGGTAGTCCTCATGGTTCAGCTGGTGATACATCATGGTAGCAGACTAACAGGCAACTCAACACATAGATCTATATGGGACGCTGACCACGCGCCAAAGGTCTTTGTGACAGACAGGGAATTGGCACTGCGTAATGCTATCTCAAAGCACTTTCCGAATGCAACCGCGAACTTGTGCATGTGGCACATCGATCGGAACATTGTGACAAACTGCAAGCAAGCCTTTGCTGGCGATGGCGAAGAATGGGCCAAATTCATGAGGCTCTGGCATGAGGTCGCACATGCCCCCAATGAGGACACCTGCAACTCAAAGTGGGCTCAACTGACACGGTACCTAGTCACTCGAACTAACGTCTACGAATACCTGTACAAGAACGTCTGGAGCGAGCGACAGAAGTTCATGAATGCGTGGGCCGGAATGACACCCCATCTAGGAAATCTGACTTCGTCACGATGTGAATCTGCCCACAGCTGGCTGAAAACCTATGTGACGTCGGCTAGGTGCGACTTTGCAACACTTTTCATTACAATTGCTGCAGCAGTGGACCGACAACTTGACACAGCCCACACGAACCTGGCACACGAGTTACAGAAGGGATTAACCGGACTACCAAATGCCTTCAAGTCCCTCAGCTGCAAAATCTCCTGTCATGCGCTCAAGTTGGCCTTGTCTCAGTACAACAAGTTCATCAAGATGAAGAAAACCAAGCCTGGGGATCCCAGCCTTCAATGCAAAGGTAATTTCCAGGCTGGCTTGGGCATTCCGTGTTCGCACACTATTGAATGTTTTGTCCAGGGGAAGGGAGATGTGGAGCCTTCTGATTTCCATGTCCAGTGGCATCTGGCCTATAACCCTGATGGTCCAGTGAGTCCTCCTGATGTATGACTTGTTCATGTCCCTCCTAGCTAATCTTCATCTATGTTCATTGCAGGCTCTTGATGAACCACTGTACGACTTTGACAACGATTTTGAGGATTTCAAGCAGGAGATCTTGGCGTCCCACCACCCTCGGCGTTAGAAGCAACAATGAAAAAATTACGAAGGGTCCATGCAAACACACACGTGGTCCCGCTTGCAGAGCCTGATCCTATCCGAGTGAAACACAAACTGGAAAGGCCGTGGAAGAAGAGAAAGGGTAGTGGGCGAGTTCAAAAGCGCGATGACACCCATGCAGAAATTGTGGAAGCGCAAATCCAAAAGGCGCAGGCAAGGAAAGCAAGACAGAAGGCCGGTGTATCAAAAGGAAAAGGGTGTAAGAGACAGTCCAAGCGCGCGCAGGCTCCATTGGACACCTCAGCTTCTTCCTCTGGGGACCTGGATGAGCTACCCAGTGTGGAGACACTCATGCGTAAGCAACTTTATTGCATGTCTTTTTAAGAGGCTGATAACTGATGGACTTACTAAGCAGTCAAGAGAACTCACCCCCCACGAATTGGCAGCCTCACTATTGGGAAACGGAATCGGGGGTCTTCCAGTTCAGGAACATCACGGCGCAAGGAAACGTGGCAGCCCAAGTATGGTAGTATGGATGGTGTAACAGATGAAGATTCTGATTCTGCGGATGCAGTTTCAGATGAAGATTCTGATGCCCCAGATGGGGAATCAGATGAAGAATCTGATGCCCCACATGGGGCATCGGAAGAAGAATCTGATGCCACAGATGGGGAATCAGTCGCAGAATCTGACACACAAGGTGGGGAATCAGATGAAGAACCTGATCCCCCAGTGGATTCCTCCTCATCTATTGAGATGCAGGTTGAGGAAAAGCTGCTGTCACCTCCAGAAGCCTCAAGAAAGCCTCAAGCTCTCATGATCAGTTGCTGGTGAGGCCAGGCTACATTCACCCCCAACAGCCAAGGTGAGTACTATAACTTTGACATTAGATTATCAGGGTCTGATTCCATTGTATGTTTCATAGGACCGGCATGTAGGTGCTGAGGTTGCACCCAAGGCTGGCCAAACAAGACAGGGGAATACCAACCCTGATGTTGCAGTGAGTGACTCAAGCTTGACACGGACAAGGAGGAATGCACTGACTGTAACTGATAACCAACTTCTCATCATTCTTGTCAGGCGGAGCTTCCACCATGGATCTTAAAATACCTGCATTCCACTTATAACCCTGCAGGTGATGGGAACTGTGGTTATGCATGTGTGGCACATGCATTGGCAGCAGATAGACCAGAGGGTCCCTACGCTAAGGCCAATGGGTGGTACCAAGTGCGAAAGGATGTGTTAGAAGAGATGGAAAAGAACAAGGCACATTGGACAAGATACCTTGGGGGGCCTTCAGAATTCGACCGCGCTTACGGACGTGTTCAGGTGACTGACCCACGTGGATCAGTCCCCATGAACAAATGGATGAGCAAGTTGGATGTGGGACCGATTCTGGCCAATGCGTATAACCGGCCATTTGTCTTCCTCAGCAGAACGGGCGGGAGCACCACATATATTCCCGCCACTGTTCCCCCGGACCCTAAACCGCTGCCAGCCCTCTTCTTATCATTTTTCAATGATAATCATTGGAT
Organism: Puccinia hordei; assembly: GCA_007896445.1. Lineage (NCBI taxonomy): Eukaryota > Fungi > Basidiomycota > Pucciniomycetes > Pucciniales > Pucciniaceae > Puccinia > Puccinia hordei. The sequence goes on from RDRW01000377.1 coordinate 74,915, forward strand.
ACGTGTGATAGTCAAGCGGACCCCCACGATTCCCTTTCCTCTCCCTAAAGTCTCCCGGTTATTTCACAAGAGCCCAGCAGCTGCTTGGCTAGACTGTGTTTCCCCTTCCACTACTCTTCACTCTTTGTTACCTAAATGATTAAAGGTACCAAGTTACTGCAAGTAACACTAATTATTATTATCCTTATTAATGTTTACCATTCTTATTATTCTTTAATATTATTCCTTCAAGATCTCTAGTGGATATTTGCGCAGCTGCGGCTGCGCAGTGCACCCGGTTTTCCGCATTTACACCCGGTTTTTTTTAATTTTTAATTTTTAAGCAAATAGCATGTGGAGGGCGGCATTTGATGCGCGTGACCTCCCCAATCATCCTCATTAAATATTTTATTTAAAACAAATAAAATAAACAATTAAAACAAGGAAAATAAACAAAACAAAATAAAAATATGGAGGGCAGCATTTTAAATAAGTAAAATAAACAAAAGTAAATAATATAAAATTAAACAAATAAGAATGAATGAAATGAATAAAATTAATCAATTAATTAAAAGCAACAGACATAATTGCAAGTTAATGATTTATGAATAACGCAACTTCCCCAATTATCCTCATTCAATATTTTATTTAAAACAAATAAAATAAATAAGTAAATCAAGTAAAATAAACAAAACAAAATTAAATTCAATTAAACAAAATAAATGGAATAAATGAAATGAATAAAAGAAATCGTGGAAATCAAGCTGTGAGGATTTTTTATGAAAAAACCGGGTGGATCGGCCAAAAAAAATAGAAGCCATAGTTTTTTGCAAAAAGAAAAATTACTATAAAATTCTACACCCCTGTAAGTATAATAAATAAGTTTAAAATCTTGAAAAACAATGCAAATCCGCCCGCAAAAAATTAAATAAAAAAACCGGGTGTAAATGCGGAAAACCGGGTGTACTGCGCAGCAATTTGGATGTCGCCGCTGCGTAAAACCGGGTGTAAATGCGGAAAAACCGGGTTTTTTTATTAATGCCCAATTTAAATATACTTAAATTAATAATACCTTGATTAACTAACACATGAATAATTCAGGCTACTCTGTGATAATAAATAATAGAGTGATAATATAGTATGATTAAACTACAATCAATCTTTACAATAAATGATATACTTAAATTAATAATACCTTGATTAACTAACACATGAATAATTCAGGTTACTCTATGATAATAAATAATACTTATAAGATGTGACAATAACAAATGACACATACGCATTGATAAGTTAATATTTTATTAATATTAATAAAAGGGCCTTTAATATAATAAGGGCATTAATCAAAAAACCCAGTTTTTCCGCATTTACACCCACTTTTCTGCGCAGCTGCGGCTGCGCAGTGCACCCGGTTTTCCGCATTTACACCGGGTTTTTTGTATTGTTAATTTTTAAGCAAATAGCACGTGGAGCGCGGCATTTGATGCGCGTGACCTCCCCAATCATCCTCATTTGATATTTTATTTAAAACAAATAAAATAAACAATCAAAACAAGGAATATAAACAAAACAAAACAAAACAAAACAAAAATATGGAGGGCGGCATTTTAAATAAGTAAAACCAGTAAACATTATTTATTTATCAAAATTTTAAATTTATTTATTATACTTAAAGGGGTGTAGAACTTTGTGGTAATTTTTAATTTGCAAAAAAACTGTGTCTTCTACTTGTTTTGGCCAATCCACCCGGTTTGTTTTTAATTTAATTTTTTGCGGGCGGATTTCCATTATTTTTCAAAGTTTTCAATTTATTTCTCATACTTACAGGGGTTGAGACTTTCATGGTAATTTCTATTTTGCTCAAAAACCATGGTTTTTTTTTTTTTGGCCAATCCCGCCGGTTTTTCATAAAAAATCCTGACAGCTTAATTTCCAGGATTTCTCAACATTTTCACATTTTTTAAACTTTTTCTAAGCACTTTAAGGGGTGTAGAATTTAATGTGAATAACAGTTGTTTTTTTTAAATCACTGGTTGGATTTTGATGATTTTTGGACTCAATTTATTTCCAAACACCTTCACATCTGTCTTTCAAGATATTCAGGGAGTTTTTAAATGGATTCATACACTTTAGAGGGTGAAGAATTCATTGGAAACAAATACTGATTATAAAATTGACTTCTTATCAGATTTCATGACAAAGAAATGGAAATACAATTATACACAGAGGCATGGTACATTGCATGATGCTTTGGAGTGTTACATGTTGTTTATTAAATAACCAACAACCGGGTGTAAATGCGGAACACTGGGTGTAAATGCGGAAAAACTGGGTTTTTTATTAATGCCCTAGAATAAATGAAATAAATAAAATAAATAAATAAAATACAAAGCAAGAGACATAATTGCAAGTTAATAATTTATTAGCACACAAATAATACGTATAAGAAAGAGAAATTGTTATCAACACTACTGATAACAGCTAGAAAATGCTTACAAATGGTGAATATACGCCTGAATTACATTCCTGAACTGATATGTAATGGGCAAAAAAAAATAGAAGACATTGTTTTTTGGGAAATAAAAATTCCCATAAATTTCTACACCCCTGGAAGTATATTAAACATTTTTCAAATGTTGAAAAAAATCAAAATCCGCCCGCAAAAAAAAAATGAAAAAAAGGGTTTAAAAGCGGAAAACCAGGTGTGCTGCGCAGCAAATTTGAGGTTGCCGCTGCGTAAAACTGTGTGTAAACGCGGAAAAACCGGGTTTGTTCCTTAATGCCCTATAATAATTATGATACCACTAAGGAATCCCAATAGCCCAATTCTGGATAATCTATAGTTTAATGCTGATATATCATCAAGAATTGGCCACAACCTACCTTCAATAAGGTAGAAACCACAAACCCACATGAGTACTCCTTGGATGCCTATTAATAATACTCTGTTTGGGTTATATTTCAAAAAACACTTAAGTCTGATGTTTCATTCAAGTGGATGAGCAAGACAGTGGTGGAAATTACAACTCAAGGGCACGTGAATGAGAAATAAAAGGGAAACCAAAGAAAAAACAACCCCCGGTACATATATCAGAAGTGGTAGTTGGCTACAGCTATTTCTATATCTTGGGAAAACAAAATTTGGAGGTTTTGAATAGAAAAACATTTGTGAAACTCTTCATGGGTTTTTTTCCAATCAACCATTGGCAAACCATCATGACCAATCCGGTTAAATCCCATGGAGCACAAAAAGTTGAGAAAGTATAATCGGAGGTTATCCAAAGTCCCGTGAGGCATCACTGAAGTATTACCACTATCAACCTTATGTTTCAGAACATTGGCGCCAAATTCCAATAAGGCCGAAGCATTTGAAGTAGTCGGACGTTCGGACCCGTATTTGTTAGTGACAAAGGCGGTTGTTGGACCAAAAACCAGGAGACCAGCAAGCATCCGCATTTGCTCCCGCGTGTTTAATGTTGACCACTCATCAAGCTTTTTATACTTTGGTCTTGTTGGTGCCTGGAGACCGCAGATGTAACACAAGGCTGACATAGCCCCCGTGAAGTATAGACCAAGGACCTTGAGACCGGAGGTGTTTGGTTGGGGGCTTGATCCATCCTTTGCGTGACTTCCAAGGTTTTCATAAGTTCGTTGGAATGCAAGATGGGCAGTATGCACCAAAGATTCGTCCAGGGGGAGAGGCTGCCATTCACTGCCCTGTTGCTCCATGTGTCGAAGGGCCCAACAGTCTTGCAAAGCACTTTTAAGCCGGAGATAAGCGTGGTCACTTGGAGAGAAGTATGAGGCCAGATTCGCCGCAAGTGTGTGGGTCTGGACACGTTTGGACGGCGGCGCCTTCCGGTTCTCCTGGGAAGCCTCAAGCTGTGCCATGTTGACAACTTCAGGAGTTATCAGAGAGAGAGCACCAGGTTGAGTGGGGTTAAGAATTCTCTCTGCATACCACACAAATATCAGCCTTTGTGATGTATGAACAAGTGAGAAAAAAAGTGAGTATTTACCAGATTTGCATGCCTTCAGAAGTGTATCCACTTCCCTCCAAACGACTCGGCTGAACTCCTGTGGCATCGTTGGATGTGGTGTGACCATTGAGCGAAGGTGTGTGAGGATGAATGCTATGTTTTGAATCATTTTCTCGGCTGAACGGTGTGACCACGCAATTCCACCCGCCAAATTTTCATTCAAATCATCTGCCAATGCTTTTGGAAGCATTGGGCCAGGGATAAATAGACCCATAGCTGTGCGCAAAGGAGGGATGTTAATTACAAGATGGGTGTGCATAAGCAATGGGGAGTGACTTACCAGGAGGCGTCAGGACCGGGGGAGGAGGAATTGATTCGCCCGGTGGTCTTTGGGTAGGTGGCTTGACTGTTGATGGCCCAGCAACAGGGGGGTTCCGTGGAATTCTGAGGCCTTGCAGTGATTGCGCAGTGATGAATTCGTGAGAGGTGGGATGAGGGGTGAAGAAATTATACATGGGGCCTGTATTTTTAGAAGAAGAAGCAGAGTTGTCCAGGCGCGCCTTTTTGCTCGTCGGGTCTTCAACCGTAGGATCTTCAATTCGTACCATGTCATAGCGATATCGGGTTTGTTGTGGCACCGGTTCATGGACTGGCTCCTGGTGGAAGGTAGGTTTGGGACGTCCATGAAGGAATTGTTGGAGGACTTGCTGGTCTTCTGCACCATCTTCAGAGTCATCTGTTTCACCCTCTGCGTCAGGGTCTTCAGAGCTGTCCCGGATGGCTGGATTGTTAATTTCTCGTCTCCCGTCCGCATTGGGGGCTTTGGAGGACTTCTGGCCAATGAGTGCTTGGTCCCTTTGTACGCCTTGAAGGAAAGACTGGCCAAAGGTGTTGAGGGTTGTCTTGTGGCCTTTGACATCTGTCCGGATCTCTCCGCTTCGACGTGGGGATCCATCAGCTGGGTTTGTTGTGTTGGGCTGGCCATATTGAACATCCTTGTTGAATTGGTTTGCAAATTGATTGAGCGTGGGGATTGAATTGGTTGCAGGAGGTAGGTGATCAGGAGTGTGTGCATATAAGTATGCCATTGAGTGGGTTGCAAATTCAGGGCGTGGGTGTGACTGTGGTGGAGCAGGCCTAGTGGCGCCTAAGGTGTTTCTAGCCGGGGCCGGGGTTCTGGAGACCTGTTCATTCTCATCGTCTGACTGCTCTTATTCAGCCTTTATTTTAGAGGCCCAATTCTCCAGGTTTTCACGTTCATCTGGTTTCAACGCAGGGTGCCGCGCCAGCTCTGTGCATTTTTCCCAGAGATCCAAACCTGTGTAATGGTGGGAGGGTGGGTGGGAGTGAGCCAGGGACTTATATTATACAGAAAATAAAGGAATGAATCTCACGTCCTAGTTCACTTGTCTGATGTGAAGACATTGTTGATTGTTGAAGTCAAATTGGTGATTTGTGCGGAATCTGTTAGCATTTGAATGGGAGAGTATGTCAGCACGTGTTACGATATCTATGGTAAAAAAAAATTGAAAGAAAAAATTGGAAGAGATGTGGGGATTGATTGTGTTTGAGATGGGCCCATTGGGCCACTTTTGGGGGGGATGGTGTGCGTGGGGGGCTTATACGGGGCCCTTTGAGCTGCCTGGGGGGTTTGAATGGCCCCTTTGAATGTTTTATTGCCCCTTTGGAGCATCAAAGTGGGCCTGTGGGCCCATGGGAGGTGATGGGCAGAGGCAGGCCCCTTCTTACGGCCATTGGGCCCTGTCTTTGGGCCAGTTGGGTCTTGGAGCCCTGGGCCTGTGGGCTTTTCCACACAATTAAACCCCAAAAAAACCCTTTTTTTTGGTTTTTTTGGGGTTTTTTCCTCATGTTTTATTTCTCTTTTTTTGATTTTTTTTTTTTTTGATTTTTTTGATTTTTTTGATTTTTTTTTTTTTTTTGATTTTTTTTGATTTTTTTTTTTTTTTTTTTTTTGATTTTTTTTTTTTTTTGATTTTTTTTTTTTTTTTTGATTTTTTTTTTTTTTTTTTTTTTTTTTTTTTTTTTTTTTTTTTTTTTTTTTTTTTTTTTTTTTTTTTGTTTTTTTTTTTTTTTTTGTTTTTTTTTTTGTTTTTTTTTTTTTGTTTTTTTTGTTTTTTTTTTTTTTTTTGTTTTTTTTTTTTTTTTTTTTTTTTTTTTTTTTTTTTTTACTCACATTGTTTTTTCTTAATCGGTGAGTGGGGGTGTTGATCGAATTCGTGGTCGTTCTGGTTGAAAACAACCAGACCGACGGTCTGATTCCTGAAAGGAATCAGACTCGGCGGGCTCGCTCACGTAATCGAATGGTCCCTACCATTCGATTACGTGAGCGAGGGGATATCGCATGCGATATCCCCCCACACGCCAAATAATTGGCGTGTGGGACCCGCACGCCAATTGTTTGGCGTGCGCTCCCACACGCCAATCGTTTGGCGTGTGGGAGCGCACGCCAAACAATTGGCGTGCGGTTCCCACACGCCAATTTTCTTTGGCGTGCGGGGCCCACACGCCAAAAAAAAAAGGCGTGTGGGAACCGCACGCCATTTTTGGCGTGTGGGTCTCACACGCCCTTTTTTTTTGGCGTGTAGACCCTACACGCCAAAAAAAAAGGGCATGTAGGCCCCGCACGCCAAAAAAAAATGGCGTGCGGGCTGGCGTTGGCGTGCGCGCTTGGCCTGCGTTTATCAACGCCCGCGGGGCCCACACGCCAAAAAAAAATGGCGTGTGGGAACCACACGCCATTTTTGGCGTGTGGGCCCCGCACGCCAAAAAAAATTGGCGTGCGGGTTGGCGTTGGCGTGCGCCGTTGGCGTGCGTTCATCAACGCCCTCAATTCCATTCACCTTCATCGACACTTACCCGTAACTTTCCTTCCTCTCATTCCATCAAGAAAACTAAGCCGACTAAATCTACTTCTCCTTGCGGATTCATCTAAATTAAGAGTCTGATCTATCTATCAGCCTGTTGGTATTCCTGTCATTGGTATTTCTTTCCTTTCATTGTATGGTTGATGTCTTCTAACTGAAATTTGTTCTATTATCTTTCTCTCAAGCCTCATTATCTTCTTATCAATTTCTTCAGCCTTCATAACTTATCAATCTTGTTCTCATTAAGTCCTAGCAGTATGATTTTTTCTTAAAACTATTTCTTTCATCTCTTATATTCATTAATCTGATTTTATCTTTTCTTTTAGTCTGGTTTTTGGTTTACAGTAATAAAGCATCAATTTATCATATTTATAATATATCCATACATCAATTTATTTATCTGCTACCTATCTATCTATCAATCTGCCTATCTGAATATCTAACTATCTAACTAACTATCTATCCATCTATCTATGTATCTACAGATATATATATATAGATGTAGGCAGATATAAATAGATAAATATATAAATATTTCAATATATATGTATGGATATGTGTCATGCTTGCCACATCAAATGGAACTTTGGATGTTGTTATTGAGTCAGACCAACAAAAATAAATTGCATTATGACAAGAAATCATTAATAATTTGGTTAGAGATGTTTAGACCAAATTGATCAATCTCTGGTCAGGGACAAAATTCTCAGTCCATATGTTTCTCTCTGTGATGTAATAAGATGTTGAATTCTAACTGAAAGATCTGAAGCATCCAGATTGGCAAGTGAAAGGAGTCCTAATGATGAAAAATTTCATGTTTCCAGGCAAGCAAGTCTTCCCATTCTGTGGAGAATGTGTGGGACAGAGAATAATGCATTGCAAAGCAACATTAATCCAATATGATTTATGTCACTTGTGTGAAGAGTGGCTGTTACAGTCATGATTGAAAATTGATTTGTAATTGAATTGGTAATGTTGGGGACTAATGAGCAAAGTGATTCCCCCAAGGATGAGTTACCAGGAATTGAGCCCAGGCTGGGAACGCTTCAAAATTCTGGGGAGTTGTGGGGTATGAAAAAGGGTTGTGATTCCCATTGACTTGGAAATATCATACAACATGAGGGATTTCATGTGAGTTAACATTGCCCATTGGCTGTAGAAGTGAAGAATCACAATGGGGAGAGTGTGAGATTGGTAGCTTGCAGAAATGAGGCAGGTATTCTGTTGTAATTTAGGATCCCTTGAATGAAAGATTATGGTGATTGTGGTGGTTGGACAAAAAAAGAGCAGTTTGATCATCAGTTGGATTGGCAAGGTAAAAACACACTTGAATACACAAGTGCAAATGTTCTGGGGCAAAGTCAGGATAAACACATAAGAACGGGATGAACTATGTGGACCCTAATTATGGTGTGGGAGGTGGAGAGGCCCAAGAGAGTATGAAGGATCAGGTAAAACTCCTGCACATCTGTATTTCCAGGATGTGTCAGCAAAGCATGCAATGTTGTTTTGATCTGAATACCAAAATACAACTGTTCTCCTTTTTCATCAATTAAGTGTAAATGGGAAGACAGGAATATCCATGTGAGTGTATCAATAACCAAATTGGACAGGTGATGACTGACTTGATGACTTGTTTTGTCTTTGTGTATTTATTGATGAGATCAATACGGGTGATGGAGCAATTGGGGTGTTGAACTGCACATTTCAAACTGAGTGTTGGACTGTGTTCCTTATCCCATGGTAGTGTGGAATTATCATTGTAGCCAAATACAATGATAAATAAATATGGATTTCTGGGGTAAATTGTGGGGGAAAGATGTAACAAAAATAAAAAATAATCAAGCCACAAAACATGTGTGGGATATGAGAGGAAGAGATTAAGACAAGAAAATAAACTATCTAGCAGTTTATCTTTGGTTTTTACACAAGGTTGAATCATGAACAACTTGTTGGCTCTTTCCTTTCAAAGCAAGAGAAACATTAGCCAGTTTTTTGTTAATTTGAAAAGAGCAACCAAAGTGGGTCCAGGAACAAAGATGTGGCTTGGGAAGATGGGGAGGAGGTTTAGTTGTGTGGTGTTCAAACTGAGTGGTTTGCCAAACCAGTTCTACAATACAATTGGCATGGACACAGTCAATGAGATAAGGGTGCCTTGGAAATAAAAAGCCTTGTCCCTCTCTGGAATGAGGAGGGGGAGTAGGTTAACCAGTCTTTCTGTCAATAAAGGAAAAGATACCATAGGTCAAACCATTGAGATCACCACCATCTTGATGAGCTTTGCACCAGGAAAAAAAAGTTGGCACCTCTATGGAAGTGCCTTCGCTTATCTCTTACCCATCCTCAACATATTAACACTGTATCTTGACTGTATCCCCCACTTCAACAGAATGTATCAATGAAGGTATCTTGTTTTCACATGACTGCTCCGAAGTTGAAGTATTTCCATATATTTAATTAATAATTTTTCAAATGGTAAGTAAATCCCCGATAAACTTCATGAAATTGACTAGTGATCATGAAAAACCACAAGGAGGGGAATTCACTGTATGTCTCCATTTGTCCCCCACATGTTACGTCTTTCTAACTCAACTTTGATCTTCAGCGCTTGATACAACAACATGTCACCACCCTGATAGGGTTAAAAAGCAAAACTCTACCTCATCATGATGAAGAGGAATTGCACATGGATATTGATGATCAGGTGGAGGATCTCTTGAGTGATCCAGACTACCCGTATCCTCATGGTCCTGGTCATCCATCTGCTACCCCTGAAACATTGGCCATCATGCGCAGGATGATGACTGCCGCCAGAGTTCATTCCTTCCGCCCGAATTTCAACCAACCAATCAACAGTCCTGATAATGAGCATCTGCTTGATCTGGCCATGAAGAATTTTGTTGAGCTGGTCAAATGCAAAGAGTACACTGGAATTGTTCCCAAAGGTCTGAAAGAGGAAAGCATCCGAAATGCCATTCATCTCCATGTTACCCAGCGACTCAGAAGACGGTCAGTTTTTTTCCTGATGCTTTGTTTACCTATCACATTGATTCATGTCTCCTTACTAAACAAATTTCATCAGGTATCAACAAGAGAATAAGTGGTCCAACAGTCAACGAGAAGCACAAGACAAGACTGCTTGGCGCACTTCTAGATTGGTTAATGTAAGCAACAATTGAATTGGCCGCTTAAATATATTCCCGGACTAACAAAACCAAACTTTTCTTGCAGCTACAACACACCCGAATTGCGACCTTAAGCAAGTATCAAAAGCTTTTGGGCCTTGTTCCGATTGTTGAAGGCACATGCAGTGACAATGATACCAATGATGAAGTATCTCAAATGATCCAAATTGCTTATTCAAAAAGAAATCCCAAAAATGCACCGTTTGATCAATCCCATGGCAACATCACAAAATTTCTTGCATGATGCGTAAAATTGATGATTTGAAGGCTGCTATGATAGCAGCAACCCCGAAAGGCTCTTCTGGTGCTGCGGCCCGGGAGCGTCGGAAGTTTCTTTTCCAATTGAAAGCAAGCTCAAACCACCATCCAATTTTCCAAAGGCATGCTTTGATTGTGAATGGCTTGACTCCCTCACCGAGCATCAAATATCTGCTTTGAAGTTGCGCTCAAAACCTGATATTAGAGCCCTGGTTAAGGAACTTGAGGAGATGGTCCCCGGAAATTAGTTCTCATTTATAAACACATTTTTCCTTGTACATAAATAATTTATTTGTAAAAACTTGGAGATGGTCCCCGGAAATTAGTTTTCATTTATAATAACATTTTTCCTTGTACATAAATAATTTCTTTGTAAAAACTCCTGTACATACTTGATTGTAATTATATCTAATTTAACCTATCAAAATATATCAAATCTAACCAACGCTTGACTCCAAGAAATATAATTCAACAAAAACTGTGAATCAGAGAAATGGGAAATGAGTTGATAACAATTGAAACGATTGATTACACATGGAGTTCCTGATAAGGATGGTAGCGCTGCCGCATGAGGAAAAAAAAAAGGGGGAAAAATTGAAAAGTTGATCAATATATCTGATTTTTTGATCAATATACCTTGAGGAAACATGAACAATCTTTGTAGTGAAGGATGGTGAGGGGAAGAATGAAGATAAAATGAAGCAATTCACAACTGTCAGGTCAGAACTGATGCAGCTTGATTTTAGTAACAGTTATTCCGTTAAAATTGGTCAATTTCGACCTGAAACTGTGTTTGGTTTTCTAATCATGGATTCTGATGGAATTTGAAGCTGGAAATTTCAGTAAAATGTCACAAATTTTCCAAAATATGACTGAAGTACCTCTATCCAAATGCATTCTATGGGTATTCCAAATTACTAAGGAATCAGGGACTGCTTAATAGCGGTTTCTCTGTTCCATGCAAAATTGAGAGATTAAATTCCATGATTCATCAATTTGGTGGAAATAGTTACAATGGACAGACAATATCCTCTATGTCAAATCATGGCCTCCAAGCTCAGCTGGATCGTAATATCAACCATGACTTCAAATGATAAAACAGCTTCCTTAAGAAATTGAAACCAATGTCTTGCTTGGTATATATGGGATATGGTATCCAATTTAGTATCCAAAATAAAATGTAATTCAAGTTTGACAATTGGTGGTTTGTCTGGAGGATGATGGGAGTATTTAAGCAAGGCGCTTATGGGGTGGTTTTATTATCCAATATTTGAAGTTTGTGTATCTGTTGATAGAGAAGGCTGAAACTGGAAATTGCTTCTGAACAGTAAACTCCAAAGAGTACTGTAGAGCAGATGACTTTTGATAGAGGAAATGAAATACATGAGCTAAATTTCTTGGCCCAAAGAGCTAGTGTGCTTGAATTTCACAGCAATCATGGTTTCAAATGGATCAAATAAAAGGTTTATGATCCAAATGAACAGCTCTAAATTTTTCATATGAAAATCAAAGCAACTGAGCATATACTCAATCAAAATCTTTCATCCAGCACAATTTATCTGTTTATCAGATGTATAATTGATTTGAGGGATTTTTAATTCCTCTGTGATTGAATTTCCTGGGGATTTCACCTGTAAGGTTAAATTCTTGATGTTGAGTTTCAGTTACCAACTGAAACCCACAAACAGTGAAATCTTCTGTAAATATCATATGATATCATCATTCCTTGGAATATATTAAGCGCTCAAAAATACTGGATCATAAATGAAATCACTCAGAGTGTGCCCCTTTTTTTAGTGGTTCTTCGAAATTCAAAAGAGGTCAGAATCTTTATTTCTACTATAGTAGAGTTGGTTCTGGGGGAAATTAAAACTCAAGTGGAATACCCTGGAAGTTATATCTTGTAATTTATCATCTAAGCTGAGTGAATTGAATGGATAGGTTTTTCAGGCGGTTTTCTGTGAACCAAAGTTGTAATGTATTACCCACATAACCCTTCAAAATTTATTTAAAAACTTTTTGTCAGATTTGATCATAATTTATGAAGCCTGAGAGGGATTTGCTTCAGGGAAAACAAGGTCTTTTTATTTCACCACAATGTCCCCACTTTGTATCCAACATATATTAATCCCTTGATGAAAGGGATAGCAGAGGGATACACATGTTTTATGCCTGATGCCTGCCTATCTAAATCCACACATATATAGCCAGTTTTGAAAAATATCATACTGCAGGGTTGAATTCATCATTTTCTCATGTGGTCTCTACCAAATAAGTGTCTTGCTTTTGATCTAACCTACCCCCCCCAAGGCTAGTGAAAATAACACGTGCAAAGAGAAGCACTCTCCTTGAAAATGTCCAATCAGTTATTTTAATGCAATATTTGAGCTGCCTTATACACAAAATCATTGAAGTTTCATCAAACCAAAAATAAATATTTTTGTGGGTGGTTCTTTATGCAAGAAGCGTGCAGCTTGCATGTGGTTATTCAAGATCCTTTGATTCAGGTAAAAACCAGATGAAAAAATTTGCAGTTGAGTTGAATTTTCACTAAGTGTTGGAATTTCATCATTCACATATCTCATTGTTTTCTCTGTTTCCGTATCTCTCACGCCTTTCACTTCCTGTCACTCAATTCTCCCCATAAAGATTGAATTTTCATGTAATCCACCATCTTCTGTCCTACAATCTGACCCCAAAGTTGTTGTAAATTTCAAACCTAATGTTTATATAGAAATCAAAATATCTGTTCATCTAAGTGCATTTCCTCAAGGTCAATACTTCTTCTTGGATGAGTAATTTTCTGCAATGCAACCTAGCGGACTGTATTTCTTTGTTTTCTCCTGACTCAGGTCTTAATATCCAGAATTCCTGTCCACATCCTCTTTATTTTCCCTTGATAAATATCTCTTGAAAAATTCCTGGAAGATCTGAAATTTCCACTTGTACTGTAGCATATAAGTATAATTATGAGCTGGGGCTTCATCTTAGTGATTAAGCCCGGCGGGCTTAAGGATGGTTGGACCAAAAAAAATCGAGGGTCAGGCCAAAAATGACAAGCTCAGTTAGGATTTAAGCCCGGCGGGCTTAATCTATATCAGAAAATCGTGGCAGTTGTATGTCTCACCAATTAAGTAAGTTTTGGGAAACACATAAAATCATAGAATCTGGACAATTTTTTTTTTGAATCCAGATTGATTGATATTAAGCCCGGCGGGCTTAAGAATGCTTGGACTAAAAGACTTTGAGTGTAGGGCAACAAGGAAGCACAAGGGTGTTTTTAAACCCGGTGGGCTTAATCTAAAAAAGATATTCCTGGTGGGCTTGTGCGTCACTAGGTAAGTATGATTGGGTCCCGCATAAAATAATAGAATACATCAAAATTGTTTGGTTTTAATCCAAAATTCATTGATATTAAGCCCGGCGGGCTTAAGGATGCTTGAACTAAAAAAATATTGTATGTGCAGGAAAACAAGGAAAATCAAGGGTTCTGTTTAAGCCCGGCGGACTTAATCTACAACAGACAATCCTGGCCGGCTTATGAGTAATTGGGTAATTAAGATTGGGGTTCAACATAAGATCATAGGATATGGCAAAATTGTTTTGTTTGAATCCAAAATTTATTGATTATTCATGGAAAAAGAATGAGATTTTTCAAATCATGTGAATCATTTCTAACCAAAGTTGATATTATAAAATGACAGACGGACGCTGAAAAGGTAATCTATAAATACAAGACCAGTGTCAACCATTCTTTGATAATAAGTAATCTTGGGTCTTAGTTGGAAAAAAAGAGTGTGATGATAGGAGGTGAGATCAGAAGGCTTCCAGAATTAATTGGTAAGAGATATGGTAAGAAATATATCATCAATCCAATCATCATGATTTTCAATTTCTTGCTCTTTCTCAGTAATTTTGCATAACTTACCGGAGGACTTGACATGGTTTTTGAAAATTATCTAAAGTATCATTTAAGGATAATCTAGGATTCAGAGCAGTAAGACCACAACAGGATGGTATACATATTTCAACAACACCACAAAATTATACAGGAGATTTGATACCCAAGAGGGCTTTTCCATGCGGGAAGCTTCCAAGTAAATGACTTAAGCTGTTTTTGTGGATATTTAAAAATCCAAATTTCATTAGGATCAATAACATCTTTTCTCTTACAATTCTTTTTGGGACTTGACAGGGATACATTTAAGCAGATTTGAAGAGAGAATCAAAAAAACAAAATTGATCCCCACCTGAAATCTTGTTGTGTCTAAATTAAATTATGTGTTAGGTTGAAATTTATTGAGACAGAAATGAGAGATATAGTCTATATCAAATTAATAGGAGGTTGAAATGGTGATTCTCAAATGGATATTAACATATGTGGGGGAAAAAATGATCCTACACCTGGAAAGTGTTTCCTGATTCCAACTAGGGCATTCAATTTGATTTTAGAAAAATACATATACCATATTTATGAATGTGCAATGTGGCACCAAAATTAATGGAATAATCTTTTGTTGTTTTTTTGCAGAATTCAAGGCCCACGTTCCATAGATGCTTTTTGATAGGAGATTTTTACGCTTGTGTTCTTAGTTCAACTTGCACTTACCATAATTACAAATAATCTGATGAAGGAAAAAGAATATGATATCACTGTTTTTCTGAAACTTGTGAACATGGAGGAAGTAAAAAAATTGGGGAAACCAATGCCATATTGGCTTCAAATTGAATAGCTGATGGGTACAAAAGAATCATTCTTAACAATGCAAGGTTTCAACATAGACAAGGAATATGTAATAAGAATTTTGTTCCTTTTCAACAGGAAAAGTTGAATTTTTCAACTTAAATTTTGCAATAAATGGCTTATAATGAATCATGTTGTTTACTTCAAGTTGATTAGGGGGTATCAAATATGACCAAATCCACAATTAAAACCAGTGAATTAGTTTTTTCAACAAAATTTGACTTTTGAGAATTCTGAACCATTTTATATTGCTATTCATGGTTTTTAAAAATGGTGGATTTTCAAAACCAGTTGATTAGATAATAGTGGATTTGCTCATATTTGATACCCCCTATTATCAAGATTGGTTTTATTTCCATGTTTAATCCCAAAATATCAAATTTATACAAAATAAAATATTAGTTGTGGTTGAATGACTGTGCAACAATTGTACCAGAGTTGAAAACCACAAGGAGTTCATGTTAGCCATGTTGTAAAGAATATTTTTGAAACCTTGAATTTCACTTGATCAAGCTACTTGATGTTTTTTTTTTTGGATTTTGAAGCTTGTGCATATCAGAAATTCAGCTTCCAAGGTGTTGGCAGCGGGGGTGGTGGATCTCCTGGGGTGATGTATGCACTTGTCAAATATAACTGGCTTATTTCAGAGTTCTATGGTCATGTTTTCCAAGAACTTTAGTAATAGATAAACCATGGTTGGATATAATTTTCATCCAAGATCAAACTATAGTCTCCATTTCACAAATTATAATTTGTTTGATTTTATTATGAGCTGTCATTGATTAAACATTGGTTGTAATAAAAAGAATTTCTTGCCTCAGAAATTTCTATAAAAACAATTGGATCTTTTGAATTTTTTTGAAAACTCCTCTGATGTATCATTATACATTGGTGATACATAATAGATAGGCATGGAGATAACATTGGTGCACACCAAGGATACATAGTAGATAGAGGTGGGATAAGTGGGGGATATAGAGAAGTCACCTCCATGGAGGTTCCAACTTTTTTTTCCTGGTGTTGTTGTAAAAATTGTCAAATGTGACTGAGACATTGGAGGCAAACTTATACTTGACCTGGGTCTCCTTCCTCATTTCAGTCCATTCCTCCTGACTCCAATTGGGTATTCCATATTCAGAAATTATTGATTTGTTGTCTTGGTTTGCACAAGAAGAGAGGGATTCCATCCGGCAGCCAAGGAAGTTGTTGTGAGATTGGAGCGTCTGCCAAAGCTGTTTGTCCTTTGCCTCTTGTTCAGGTTTAACTTATTTTGTACATATGTGCCTAGAGGGATGCATGAAATCATTATTTAATGGAAAGGGGATTGAAGGAATTGAACTGAAATACCTTCAGATTTGTTCTTATCAGAAGCACAACAGAAGCCAATCATACACATCTCTCCACCCAAGTGTTGGGAGTTCATTGTGTGGGTGGGTCTGTGTTGCAGCATTTGATAGAGTGTTTTGATGACATCAGATAGTTGTTGGAATGTAGGGTTTTGAGGGCTGTTGGTGAAGGGGTGACACTCAACGATAAAGTGGGGCATCCTGCCAGAACTGGTGATCAGGTTACAAGGGTGGTTGTAGTTGGGCAGGATCTAAATGGGCTTGGTGGATTTGATTTTGTTGAGGGAGATTGAAGTTTGAAGAATCCAAACTTCATTGCTGCAATCCAGCTTGCGGTGTAATCTGGCCATCTTCTTGTTAGTTCAAGAGGCATGTGTGGATGGTGGATGTTGAGACGCGGAGGCTTCAGAAGCTTCTGGCGGTAGGATGGGCGAAGAAACCACACATGACCCCTTACAAAGTTGGTTATTAAGGGCCATGCACCCATCAATCAGACCAAGATTGCCCAGGGCCAAGGGGCTTGTGGATGGTGGAGTTGATGGGTGGTCCTGGCTCGAAGGATGGACCACACATCCCCCTTTATAATCCTGGTGATCAAGGGCCATGTGCCCATTGAGAGCACCAGGATTACCCGGGGGGAAGGGGCCCGTCCTGTTCTGAGCTCGCAGTTGATTTTGACGCTTGGTGCGGGTCATTTGGGATTGATTGGTAAGGAGAAATAGGGAGTTCTGGGAGATGGTTGAATAGTAAAAGCATTGAAACATCATCAGCTTGCATTTCAGCTGTTGGAATGAAAAAGAGATCAGATCAATACATTACCTTAATACAACTGTAATGAAGGGGGGGGACAAGATTTCTGGGAATCTTGATGGGCCAACGTTGTTGAAATTAACAAAGAGGGGCCAGTAGAGCTAGGATGTCAGCGTATAATTGTGAAAAGAATTTAAACAATCAGGGATTTGTTGAACATACAGGTAAGGGAGTTGCTGCTTGGCGTGACAGGGACTGGTGGAGGGAGAAATGGAAGAGAGCGAGTGAAGAGGGGCAAGATCAATGTGGGGATTGAATTCAATGATAATTGTATGACGTACCAATAAAAGTTAGAACGTTTGAATGATATCAATGTCCTTGCCAATTTTGTCGAAAGAAGACAAATGAACGAATTGGATGAATTTTTATAACAAACAGCTGTGGCCAGATGGTGTTGGCAGGAGAGGCAGAGAAGAAAGAGGGGGCAGGTGAATCAGTTGGTTGATTATGTAGTTTGTCGTAATTGGTCTTGTCAAATGGTGCAGCTGAATCGCTAAGGAGAGAGCGGATAGGTGAGCTGAAGTAAGAAAAAAAATGTCTGATCAATGTCACATTTGTATGTTTGACATGGAAGAGAAACGACTTACATATTGTCCTACTGATCGGGTTGCTGTAAGCAGAGGGCAATGGCCAACAAAGTTCTTGATGTGTGTTGGTTTAACAAAGAAAAATTGATGCACCAGACGTGATGTGAACGCTGGGAATGATGTCAAAGTAAAGTGCGATGTATTGAAGGTTGGGGGTTGATCAATCAATCAAGGTAAAAATATCAGACGCTGTAGACCAATGCATATAGATGGGGACTGAATTGTAGGGAGGAGGAAGGAACGACATACTTTCAGTTGGCTGAGTTTGACAAAGATTAATATAAAGGAAACAAGGTGTTGAAATTCGAAGGCAGAAACCTACTTTTTATTCTAGACCCCCTTCTTTTTCACTTAAACCTCTCCATAATTTTCCATATGATTAAAAACTCAGTCTGAATCTTAATCATCTTTGGATAAAAAGATCAGATTATTCCTTGTCGTCATTGTCAAATTATCATTCCTTCCTCCGTCATCGCCACATCATCATTTCTCTATCTTTGAACAATTCCCTTTCGTAAAATAATCACAAATCAATCTCCTTCCCATTTCCTCTTTCTTCTTTATCCTTTCCCCTTTTCTTTATTTCCTTGAACTCATTCTTAAACTCACTACACTCTATAAACTCTCACATCTCACATTGTCGACTGTATATCTAAATTATTAGATTATCTCTCCTCAATCGACAATTCTACTTCAATTATCTTATCGCCTCTCTTCAATAGCAATACCGTGTTGGTTTCTCCCTTTCTTATCACCCGTTTCACTCCTGTTTCTTTATCTTTTTCTGCTTGATGCCTTGCGCTGAACCTTTCTCTTTCTTCGTCGTATTAGCTTCTCCTAACCTTCTACTCAAACACTTCTTCATCTAAAAAATCCCTTCATAACTTTAATATATTAACTAAATCCTGTTCAAGTGGTATGACCTAATTTTTCTCCTTCTTTCTATCTTTCCTATATTTTCCTGATTATTGTTTTTACTTCTCAGTCTGGTTTTTGGTCAACAGTAATCTTTAAATTGAATTCAAATACAAGGGGAAGTCCAAGTCGGTCAAAGAACGGTTTGAGGAGGCAAAGTTGATACCAATTTGAATAAATGAAACAATCGATTAGAGAATGCAAATGAGGTTAGTGATGAAACAAAGTTGATTGCTAGAGGGTTAGATTAGAGAAAAGAGGCACGTACTGGAGAGCGACCTGAAGAACGACCGACGTTCCAGTGGACATTGACCATGATCAATTGAAGTTTGCTTTGTTATCAAAGTGTAGAAACAGGAAAGGTTGGTGATGAAGTGTTGGATATTTAATGAGCAGGAAGAGAAAGACAAGTGCTTACCAGTGGGTGAGTGGAGATGAAATTGAGTGCAGATTTGAAGCGATAGCATTGAAATGAAGAAACAAGGGGGGATCCACAATCAGGGGTGGGGTAAGGTTCACAAGCGTGTCAATGGACTAAACAGGCCAGGACAGGAGCAACGCTAGTGGGATGTGAAAAAACAAGAAAGGTCACATGCAAACAAAAATTGATTGCACCTGTGAAAGCTGAATGTATTAAAAGCAATATTACAACATAAATAAACATGTCTAAAAAAATTCTACATCTAATTGAAAGTGTAAAGCGTTTATGACACAGGTGGTTAGATTGTGGTATAAATGTCAGTGGGCAATAATTTGCAACTGAAAGAAGTGAGGTGAAAACATGTCTTGCAACGATCATGTCGCTAGAGACCTTGCTCTGAATGCTTTCCTTGACATCGAGTACGGAACACCACCGGCGAAGTTTGTTGCCGACATTCGAGCCGCAAATCATCAATTAGTGTCCGCCAAGGTCGGGCTCAATGAACAAAGCAAGACGGCCATCATCTTACGCAAGCTGCCGTTGGACGAGTATAAATCCTTTTGAGACGTTGTAAATGTCGGCTGTCCCAATGACACGGTGGCCATCCTGCTGACTCGGCTGGAGAAGCATATTGCGCAAAATCAACTCGATTGATCGTCAAGCATTTCCCAGGCTACGTTCTTAACGACCGATGAGAAGTACTACATGTTTCCTCACTGCAAGAGAGGTTTCACAATATGCTACCATTGTGACAAAGCTGGCCATCGAGAATCCCTCTGTTACGAGAAGCACCCCAAACAAAAAGGACCAAGCGCTTCCGATCCTTTGTATGTTAAGCCATCTCATTCTAAGGCCAAATCTGCAGCTCAGGCTCATCTGGCATACATGGAGGTTCACCACGGGTTCACTGAAGAACAAATCAAGTCAGAAAGAAACTTTCAAGCGATGATCAACAACCCGGAGTTCAAGAAACTTAACATTGGAAAAGGCCTATAGGTTTTGGTTCTGTGGTTCATCAGTTGGGGGGGGGGGTGTTGAAAATTCATGTCTCTGTCTTCTTTCCTTTCACTTTCCACTATGTTTCACTCACATCCTTTCTTCCAGATGCATATTCATTACACCTTCTTTCCCACAGACTGTCCCCTAGTCACTATAGTATATATGCTGTAGATAGAGAAGAAATAAAGTCATCTGCTTTCTGCGTCAGTTCCCTGAGACCATCTTCCCGTCTCTTGTAGTGTGGCGCCTTCTTCCTCCCCACAAGCTAGCAGCCTAGCCCTTTTTGGGCCTCTTTGTCTTCCCCTCAGGTCTCAAGCTTTTTTCCTCAAGCCCAAAACACAATCATCTGACTGCCTCAAAAGGCCTCATTTCATCACGATGAAGCAATCCAAGTAACATGGATGTATCTTAAATCAATCGTTTGGCATCCGGAATGGATAAACAACAGTACTGTTTTTATCAAATTGGCTCAAATAATGACCAGATGTTTGATGTGGAGCATGAAAGAGATCAAACATAAAAATTTTACATGAAATGGCAAAAACACATGATCTGGATAAGACTGCATGTTTTACCAACTGTTGGATGTGGGATGGTCAGATGCAGAAAATTAAAAAAAGAGAACCATACAGTGTGTATAATTGCTGGGATAATTGATGCTGACAGCGGAATGGAAGGTCATTAGAGGTGATAATCAGTAAGTTAATAGCTGTTTGTATGCGGTATTGCAAAAGGGGTGCCATTGGCAAACTACAGGAATCATATTGACTGCAGGTCAGTTGATGTCATGTGGAATACCATGTGCATGCAAGGAGGCCTGGTGGGAGCATAATGTGTATTGAGGGGGAGCAATGTGTGTGAGTAATGATTGAGGTGAACATGTAGGATCATACCAATGTTGGCTGGGAAGAAATCGAGTAGTCTGAATGAATTGGGTAAGTTTGACTGGCTGAATATTATGAGGATAATTGTATCAAGAAAGCAGTGATGTGGGCCTGGTCAGCCGGTACAGTGATGATGAGATTGAGTGAAATGGATGATTGGTTGAATTGATGATAACTGATAATGGAGAGTGGATGAATAAACAGAAGAATTGGAGTGTCTTGGACATATTGTGTTCACAGATCCAATACAACTGGAGTACACCCTGCAACAGCTGAAGAAATGATATGTACATGGATTGCATTGATGTGAGATGCATTTGTGGAGTGCCTGTGACCAAATTAAGCCCGGCAGGCTTAATTTTTTCCAAATCATGTTGATGCTGAAAATTGTTCAAAGATTAAGCCTGCCGGCCTTAATTTGGTCACAGGCAGGCAATTTTGAATGGAAAAATCAATCAGCTGATTTGGTCCAATGAGAAACATGGGGTGTGTGCATGGCAATTGTTCAAGCCAACCAGTACCACATGACAAGTGGCCAGGGCAACAATGATGCCACACTAAAGAAGTTGGGTTGCACAAGATGAAACTATGCATCATCAAATGATGAGTTTACATGGTGTTTTGCTGGTGCTATACATTGGTTGGGTGGGCAGGCTCTGTGATAATGTAAAGAGTCTTGGGATCAAATGTGTACCCAGCTTATGTTAAGCCCGCCGGGCTTAATTGGGTGGGTTGTGAGGAAGAACAATGAAAGGGACTCTTGAGGGCGTTATTTAAGCCCGCTGGGCTTAAATTTCTGGCTGAACAGTTACATGTTGCCAGGTGTATCATGTGAACAAGAGGGATGGGCTGCAAAGGTAGCGGTATGGCAAATTAAGCCCGGCGGGCTTAATTTGTCCTGAAGTTGGTGAGCTGAGGGAAAAGCAAGGGAAAGGTAAAACAATATATGCAATATTCATTGACACAAAATCATAGAATGGTGACTAGGTAATAAGAAGGGTGCTAGAACTGGGGATATTGAAAGAGGTGGATTCGCCTGTTGTATAGTTAATATAATCATGAGCAATGCAATTGGCTAAAAGGTGGCGGGTTGGACAGATAAACTTAGATCATGGGGGAAATTCTGAACAGAAGAGATAATTTGACAAATGTATGTACCAAGATTTAACCAGATTTTTTCAGAAGGGGAAAAGTTTGAATGAGATACTTGATATATTTGATGAAATGCACAGATGATTTCAAGACAGTCACTGATAGTGTATTGCCTTCGGTCTTGGGTGGCATTGAAGAGTCCACGTACACCTCCCAGGAGATAGTAAATGAAGGGGAAGTAGTTGTGTTTACTGGAGATTTGGGAGAGGCTGGTGTGTTGCTCCATTTGGCGGGCAATTGTGGTATCAGAGGAAGCTTGTTGGGATTTCTTTTTACAAGGATTGAACTCCTCATCAATGTGGGCCCGGATGATGGTATGAGACATCATGAGATCAATGATGGTTTTGCATAGGTCGTCCAATGCATTGTCTGTTGTTGATGCTGTTGGGGTTTCAAGTGGTTGTTGGGTAATTTGCCCATTGGTATCCTCTCCTTCAGTAAGTTTTTGAAGGGTGGGCATGGTGGTTTTCATTGTATTGAGCCAGGTCAAGACAATGAGATGACGTTCGATGGAGTTTGGCTTTGCTTTGATTTGTGGTGCCTGGGGATTTCCGTCAGATATGTGTTGTATGGAGAGGGCAACACTCTGAGCCCATTCACGGATCTGCTGATGGCTTGGTGTGTTGATAAGAGAGGCAAGAGCTCGGAAAAGGTTGGACTCTGGATGACTAGCTTTTGAATTGAGAGGGAGGATCGGGGTAGTTGAAAGTAATTGGTTCTTCATGAGGTCCAAGTTAATGATATCTGGACTGAACCATGGCTTGGATTCCGAGTAGGATAGCATAGAATCACCTGAGATGTTTGATCAAAAATAAGTTGACTGGAATGGACAGAGGAAATGTACTTATACAGAGAAGGTAAAACACTCCCTTGTTATGGAAATTTCTTTAATCCAATGGTCCTGGTTGAACTGAGCATTGTTATAGACAAATGAGGCAGTGGGAATTTTGGAAATGTCGGGAGTGGTAAGACAAAATTTCAAGAGGTGTTGAAGGGCATTCCAGCCTTTTTCCCACTTGGTCTTTGAGACTCGGCCTTTCTGGAACCACGTGGCAAACTCGTGGAGTTGTTTACGAAACGGTTCACTAGGAATGAGGGTGAAGTCCAGGGTGACGGGGTTGGGGGCACGTGTTACTATGGTTGGAGGGTTAGGTGGCTGGTTGGATGTGGTGGGGGTTGATGGGGGAAGTTCTTTGGAGTTACCAATTTGGTTAGAATTGGATTTGTTTGTGTGCTCTGGTTCTTCCTCTGGTTCTTCAGTTGTGGTTGAGGCATTGGAGGTAGATGAGATAGAGCTGAGGGATGAGGACCAATATAATTCACGGGCGGGTGAGTGTGATTTCCTGGAAGCTGGTTTGTCAGTGGGGACTTGAGGGTTTGGGCGTTGTTTCTTTGCTTGATGCTGAGGAAGTTGGTTCTCATCTTCACTCAAGGTCACCTGAGATATTGAATGTTTCTGGGTTTTCTTTTTTCTACGCTTTGACATGGTATGTTTTGAGGTGACAGCCTGTCCTGTTCTGAGATGGGAAGAGGTATCTTTTGGGGTTGTAAAGGCGATTCGGATGGGTTGGAGGGGTCTCCAAGAGGAACAGGGTCATGGTCTTGGTTGGTAGGGTCTGGGTTATCTGCAGAGCCAGGGATTGTTGTGGGGGCTGGGTCTTGTTCAAGAGATGGTGATTTGCCAGACTCATGTTGAGTGGATTTAGCAGAAGTGCTGCAAATGTGTGAGGTGATGGAGACTGGTGGATGGTTTGACTTCTTAGATTTGTATGATTGGTGAGCACTTGATGTAGTGGAGGAGCGGGTTATGGTGGGTCGGGAAGCTGGCTTCACTGAAAGACATTCATTGACTGGTAGGGCCTTATTTTCCTCATAATCTGAATGAAGATACTCAGTTATTTGAACCAGGAAATTTGAATAAAGAGCTGAATTACCTTTGCAGATGCTTTCAAGACGAGATATGATACCTTCAAAATCTTGACAAATTGACTTGGGGATTTGTAATTCAGAGCAGGTTTTGGCAAATTCTTGGATCTTTCCCACATTGTTCAAGAATTCTTCTTCAATGATCTCTTGAACTTCAGACCCAAGGAGTGGCTCGCCAGGGGGGATTGTTGGTTCCAAGGCTTGGAATGTTGGTGGTGGTTGGTTCAAATTGGGAGATGGGAAAGACATTTTGTGCAAATGCGGATCTGATAAGAAGTTGGGTGGTAAAAAAAATTGAATGTTTATGGGGTGAGAATCTGGATCACACTGGGAATATGAGTAAGATCAACTGACCAGGTGCTGGGGTGGATTCAAGATTAGGGGCAGAGCCACTTGGCAATGCTGGTGTGCCTTGGTCAACTACAGGGGCTGCCTCACTAAGAGCTGTGTCTGACGGGCGTTGATAAACGCACGCCAACGGCGCACGCCAACGCCAACCCGCACGCCAATTTTTTTTGGCGTGCGGGGCCCACACGCCAATTTTATTTGGCGTGCGGGGCCCACACGCCAAAAAAAAAGGGCGTGTGAGACCCACACGCCAAAAATGGCGTGTGGTTCCCACACGCCATTTTTTTTTGGCGTGTGGGCCCCGCACGCCAAATAAAATTGGCGTGTGGGCCCCGCACGCCAATTGTTTGGCGTGCGGGTCCCCCCTCGCTCACATAATCGAGTGGGAGGGACCACTCGATTACGTGAGCGAGGCCGGACGTGCGGGTCCCCCCTCGCTCACATAATCGAGTGGTAGGGACCACTTGATTACGTGAGCGAGGCCGGCTGACGAGGTTATACAACCTCGTCAGCCGGGAGGACTTCCTCCCGGCCGGCGAGGCTATACAACCTCGTCGGCCAGGAGGAAGTCCTCCTGGCTGACGAGGTTGTATAACCTCGTCAGCCGGGAGGACTTCCTCCCGGCCGGCGAGGTTATACAACCTCGTCAGCCAGGAGGAAGTCCTCCTGGCCGACGAGGTTGTATAGCCTCGTTGGCCGGGAGGACTTCCTCCTGGCCGACGAGGTTATACAACCTCGTCAGCCAGGAGGAAGTCCTCCTGGCCGACGAGGCTGTATAACCTCGTCGGCCGGGAGGACTTCCTCCTGGCCGACGAGGTTGTATAACCTCGTCGGCCGGGAGGAAGTCCTCCCGGCCGACGAGGCTATACAACCTCGTCGGCCAGGAGGACTTCCTCCTGGCTGACGAGGTTGTATAACCTCGCCGGCCGGGAGGAAGTCCTCCCGGCTGACGAGGTTATACAACCTCGTCAGCCAGGAGGACTTCCTCCTGGCCGACGAGGTTGTATAGCCTCGCCGGCCGGGAGGAAGTCCTCCCGGCTGACGAGGTTGTATAACCTCGTCAGCCGGCCTCGCTCACGTAATCGAGTGGTCCCTACCACTCGATTATGTGAGCGAGGGGGGACCCGCACGCCAAACAATTGGCGTGTGGGCCCCGCACGCCAATTATTTGGCGTGCGCTCCCACACGCCAATTGTTTGGCGTGTGAGAGCGCACGCCAAACAATTGGCGTGCGGGGCCCACACGCCAATTTTATTTGGCGTGCGGGGCCCACACGCCAAAAAAAAATGGCGTGTGGGAACCACACGCCATTTTTGGCGTGCAGGTCTCACACGCCAAATAAAATTGGCGTGTAGACCCTACACGCCAAAAAAAAATGGCGTGTAGGCCCCGCACGCCAAAAAAAATTGGCGTGCGGGTTGGCGTTGGCGTGCGCGCTTGGCGTGCGTTTATCAACGCCCGTGTCTGACATGTTATTTTGTACGGTGGGGAGGAGGAATGTTAAGGATTTGTACTTGTTCTTAGGGATATAATAAATAGTGAGTTGAGTATATCTAAAGGTGATTGATAGAATGAGGAAGGGGGGAATGAGAAGCGCACCAGAAGTGGTTCCTTAAGAACCATCAAGCAAGGGCATGATCCCGTGGTAATCTGTTAGATTTCCTTGGGGATATATCCCTTTATGACATAATCAGGAGATATTCTTTGATTGAGGATTTTCCATCAAAGGAGGAAGTTTGTTTTTTAGTGCTTGGCACATGCCAAACATATGTCAGCAAAAGAAAAACGTTCAGAGTGGAGTGAATTACAAATTGTTAGATCCCATATGGGGAATTGACCATGCACAAAGGGACAATCTACCAAATTGAAGTGTATTTGGAAATCAGTCAGCAATCCTCATTGGGGATTTTCCATGAGCAGCCTATTCAGGAGGGATTAACAAAAACTGGTGGAATGTCTAATTGGGTGAGATGTTTGGATGTGTTAGAATTCAACACAAAGTTAGAGCACGGTGTGGAAATACTCAAGGGACAGAATAGAGCTTGGAAGGGAAATGGATGACTACACTAGTATTAATGTAAGTTATACCAAAGGTGCTGATATAAGAGCTGCCTTCCTGACTAATGCTATTGGGAATGAGGGTAACACTAAGAATAAAATAAAGGTGTGGCTAATTTCTATCTATTCTTAGAAGACTATTACTGATGAACTTACTTACTACACACACCAGGTGGGGCATTGATAAATGCACGCCGATGGGCGCACGCCCACGCCCATCGCACGCCGATAAAAAAAAAGGTGTGTTGCCCGCACGCCTTTTTTTTATTGGCGTGCGGGCTGCACGCCCATCCTTGGGCGTGGGCACGCCTGTAGATGGGCGTGCAGTTTGCACGCCCATCTACAGGCGTGCAACACCCCCGAGGATGGGCGTGCAGCCGCACGCCTGCCGGGGAGGACTGCAAGCCCCTCGACCGGGAGGGATTCCCTCCGGTCGAGGAGGTTGTACAACCTCCTCGACTGGAGGGAATCCCTCCGGTCGAGGAGGTTGTACAACCTCCTCGACCGGGAGGGAATCCCTCCGGCCAAGGAGGTTGTACAACCTCCTCGACTGGAGGGATCCCTCCGGCCAAGGAGGTTGTACAACCTCCTCGACTGGAGGGATCCCTCCGGTCGAGGAGGTTGTACAACCTCCTCGACCGGAGGGATTCCCTCCAGTCAAGGAGGTTGTACAACCTCCTCGACCGGGAGGGAATCCCTCCGGTCAAGGAGGCTGTATTCCTTGACCGGAGTTGATGTCATGCGTACATTCTTGTGTACGCATGACATCAGCATGTATATAGGCAGGGGCGTGCCCCTACCTATATACATAGAATTGGCGTGCAAGCCCGCACGCCGATTCTATGTATATAGGTAGGGGCACGCCCCTGCCTATATACATAGGAAGGGCGTGCGACCGGGGGGTGAATGTAGCCTGGCCTCACCCTGCAACTGATCATGAGAGCTTGAGGCTTTTCTTGAGGCTTCTGGAGGTGACAGCAGCTTTTCCTCAACCTGCATCTCAATAGATGAGGAGGAATCCACTGGGGGATCAGGTTCTTCATCTGATTCCCCACCTTGTGTGTCAGATTCTGCGACTGATTCCCCATCTGTGGCATCAGATTCTTCTTCCGATGCCCCATGTGGGGCATCAGATTCTTCATCTGATTCCCCATCTGGGGCATCAGAATCTTCATCTGAAACTGCATCCGCAGAATCAGAATCTTCATCTGTTACACCATCCATACTACCATACTTGGGCTGCCACGTTTCCTTGCGCCGTGAAGTTCCTGAACCGGAAGACCCCCAATACCGTTTCCCAATAGTGAGGCTGCCAACTCGTGGGGGGTGATTTCTCTTGACTGCTTAGTAAGTCCATCATTATCATTCCATCAATTATCAGCCTCTTAAAAAGACATGCAATAGAGTTGCTTACGCATGAGTGTCTCCACACTGGGAAGCTCATCCAGGTCCCCAGTGGAAGAATCTGAGGATTCCAATGGAGTCTGCACCCGCTTGGACTTTTGCTTACACCCTTTTCCTTCTGATACACCGACCTTCTGTCTGGCTTTCCTTCCCTGCGCCTTTTGGATTTGTGCTTCCAATTTCCGCATGGGTGTCATCGCGCTTTTGAACTCGCCCACTACCCTTTCTCTTCTTCCACGGCCTTTCCAGTATGTGTTTCACTCGGATAGGATCAGGCTCTGCAAGCGGAACCACGTGCGTGTTTGCATGGACCCTTCGTAATTTTTTCGTTTTTGCTTCTAACGCTGAGGGGGCGTTGATAGACGAACGCCAACAGCGTACGCCAACGCCAACCCGCACGCCAATTTTTTTTGGCGTGCGGGGCCTACACGCCAATTATTTTTGGCGTGTAGGGTCTACACCCAAAAAAAAAGGGCGTGTGAGACCCGCACGCCAAAAATGGTGTGTGGTTCCCACACACCATTTTTTTTGGCGTGTGGGCCCCGCGCGCCAAATAAAATTGGCGTGTAGGGCCCGCACGCCAATTGTTTGGCGTGCGCTCCCACATGCCAATTTTCTGGCATGTGGGAGCGCACGCCAAACAATTGGCGTGCGGGTCCCACACGCCAATTGTTTGGTGTGTGGGGATCCCGCTCACATAATAGAATGGGAGGGCCCATTCGATTACGTGAGCGAGCCCCTTCCCGGCTGTGGGGATCCCGCTCACATAATTGAATGGGAGGTCCCATTCAATTACGTGAGCGAGCCCCCTCCCGGCTGACAAGGTTATACAACCTCGTTGGCCAGGAGGAAGTCCTCCCGGCCAACGAGGTTATACAACCTCGTGGGCCAGGAGGACTTCCTCCTGGCTTACAAGGTTGAATAACCTCGTCAGCCGGGAGGAAGTCCTCCCGGCTGACGAGGTTATACAGCCTCGTGCCGGGAGGGGGCTCGCTCACGTAATTGAATGGGCCCTCCCATTCGATTATGTGAGCGGGATCCCCACATGCCAAGCAATTGGCGCGTGGGACCCGCACGCCAAAAAAAATTGGCGTGCGGGGCCTACACGCCAAAAAAAAAGGGCTTGTGAGACCTGCACGCCAAGAATGGTGTGTGGGTCTCACACGCCCTTTTTTTTGGTGTGTAGACCCTACACGCCAAAAAAAAATGGCGTGTAGGCCCCGCACGCCAAAAGAAATTGGCGTGCGGGTTGGCGTTGGTGTGCGCCGTTGGCGTGCGTTTATCAACGCCCCGCTGAGGGGTGGTGGGAAGCCAAGATCTCCTGCTTGAAATCCTCGAAATCGTTGTCAAAGTCGTACACTGGTTGATCAAGAGCCTGCAATGAACATAGAGGAAGATTAGCTAGGAGGGACATGAACAAGCCATACATCAGGAGGACTCACTGGACCGTCAGGGTTATAGGCCAGATGCCACTGGACATGGAAATCAGAAGGCTCCACATCTCCCTTCCCCTGGACCAAACATTCAATAGTGTGCAAACACGGAATGCCCAAGCCAGCCTGGAAATTACCTTTTCATTGAAGGCTGGGATCCCCAGGCTTGGATTTCTTCATCTTGATGAACTTGTTGTACTGAGACAAGGCCAACTTGAGCGCATGACAGGAGATTTTGCAGCTGAGGGACTTGAAGGCATTTGGTAGACCGGTTAATCCCTTCTGTAACTTGTGTGCCAGGTTGGTGTGGGCTGTGTCAAGTTGTTGGTCGACCGCTGCAGAAATTGTAATGAAAAGTGTAGCAAAGTTGCACCTAGCCAACGTCACATAGGTTTTCAGCCAGCTGTGGGCAGATTCACATTGTGACGAAGTAAGATTTCCTAGATGGGGTGTCATTCCGGCCCATGCATTCATGAACTTCTGTCGCTCGGTCCAGACGTTCTTGTATAGGTATTCGTAGACGTTAGTTTGAGTGACTAGGTACCGTGTCAGTTGAGCCCACTTTGAGTTGCAGGTTTCCTCATTGGGGGCATGTGCAACCTCATGCCAGAGCCTCATTAATTTGGCCCATTCTTCGCCATCGCCAGCAAATGCTTGCTTGCAGTTTGTAACAATGTTCCAATCGATGTGCCACATGCACAAGTTCGCGGTTGCATTCGGAAAGTGCTTTGAGATAGCATTACGCAGTGCCGATTCCCTGTCTGTCACAAAGACCTTTGGCGTGTGGTCAGCGTCCCATATAGATCTATGGGTATCACACAGGCACCGGAGTACAGTCAGTTTCTGATGAGAATAGGTGATTAGTCAAATAGACCACCCACTTCAACTTATCAAGAGCCCATGAGTAGGCTTCATTCTTCTCGTTTTGCATCAAACAAAAACCAATTGAAAAACTGTGATTGGTTGCAGTTTGGCCAACCACATGCAGCAGGGGGTAGTTGTTCAGGTTAGTCTTGTAAGTGCAGTCAATGTTGACCACATGGTGGAACCTGCGAGCAAGAAGCAACAATCCAGGGTGCACAAACCACAAGTACAGGAGTTTTCCGTCTGTGTCGTAAACGTCCTTGTGTGTCCAATTGGATTCGTTGAGGCAACGTAGGAGGTACTTGATTGGGGTGTTGCCAGCCCTCTTCTCTGCCCTCAGTGCCTCCTTTGTGTTGTATATTGTTCTGTTGGTTGCAAACCTTACCTCACTGCTAGTCAGGAGTCTAGCAATTGCCTGGGGTTGCATTCCAAGAGACGATAAGCGAGCAACCTCGGTTTGGCCTTTGACAGAGAGCTTCTTGTGGATAACCACATGTTCCAGATTGATTGGACCATGATTGTGCTCAATGGATTTTTGGCAGCGGAGTTCCCATGGTGCATCCTTGAGTTTTACTGAAGTTGGTTTGTGGCCAGATATTTTGACGCAGCACCCCAGTCGCTTATTCCTAGATTCTCGAAACCAGATGGCATCAACTGAGGTTTGGCCTTCCCCGGCAACTGTGCATGCAAAGTAGATGTTCTTGTCCCGCTTGGATGCACAAACTATCAGAGCATAACCATGCTCGTGGGCCCATGTGGTACAAAGTGTTTGAGATCAGTGACACATGTGAAAAGGAATTTGGGTGGTGCATCCATTGCATCTGGAAACACAAGCAGTTCAGCCAGTCTGCCTAAAGTGGGAGAATTAAGAAACTAGAAGAACTTACTGCCAACTGAATAATCATAAGATTGTACATCTTCAAATTTCATCAACACTTTATGCGGTTGATTGGCGGCGGGTAACATTGCGGTGGCCAGCGGTGAATGTCCTAAAGGATTGCGCAGGTATTTTACTGGAAGATTGTGTAGGTAAACATTAGTTCTTGGTAAGATGAAAACAAAGTGCAGAAGTAGTTGAAGACTCACCTTCAGCCACAGTTTGAGGGACTTGAGGGCTGAAAGTTTCTTGGGGAAACAGTTGAGGGCTGGGTGGTGCAGGTTGATACCCGCCGGGAGATGTAGCCGTGACGCTTGGGTATTTTACTGGGAGATTGTGCAGGTAGAAATTACTTCTTGGTAAGATGAAAACAAAGTGGAGAAGTATTTGAAGACTCACCTTCAGCCACAGTTTGAGGGACTTGAGGGCTGAAATTTGCTCGGGGAAATAGTTGAGGGCTGGGTGATGCAGGTTGATATCCGCCGGGAGATGTAGCCATGGCCCTTGGGTATTTGACTGGGAGATTGAGTAGGTAAACATCAGTTCTTGGTAATATGAAAACAAAGTGGAGAAGTATTTGAAGACTCACCTTTAGCAACAGTTTGTGGGACTTTAGGACTGAAAGTTCCTCGGGGAAACTGTTGAGGACTTGGTTGTGCAGGTGGCCAAATTTGAGGGCTAAATGGCGCAGAGGAGGTTATTTCCCCAAGAGATGGCTGCATATCTTGCATGACAGGTATGGAAGGGACTTGATTTGTCTGCGGCGGTGCAGGCACTGATGGTTGGCCAACAGGGAAATTGTGAGAGGTTGGCGGGCCTTGGAAGTCAGTGGGTCCAAGAGTGAATGGGTTGGCCGGGTGGGAAAATGGTTGGGGTCCCGGCTGCCAGTAGTTTGAGATTTGTGGTGCTTGATGGGGTTGCGGAAACGGATGGGATGGTGGGGCTTGAGTTATATGAGGTAGTGCGTAGAGGGCTGGCTGAGCCAGATAGGATGGTTGGGCTGGATCAAGCTGATAGGTAGAGGCTGGAGGTCAATGGTGATAGTGGGTGAATTGAGGCAATTGTACCTCATATGGGCGGAACACAGGCTGCGCTACTGGGTGGGCTGGGGGGACAGGGTTTGGCTGGATTGCCAGTCTGTAGTTGTTGTCTGTGAAGCTGTAGGTGGCTGGGTGGGCTGGGGGGACAGTAAGGGGCTGGGGGGCTTGGCCATATTGGTTGCTTGGGTAGCCATAGTTAGTTGCTAGGTGGCCTGATTGATTGAGTGGAGCTGCAGGTTGGCCAAGCACGTGTGAATTTCCATACGCAGAGATTTGATTTTGATACAAGTTGCCAAGTGGGGCGCCAGGGTGATGGTTGGGGTCGGCCTCATAGAATCCGTATGGGCGTGGAGGCTGATTGCTTGCGGAGTTGTAATCACCGGTGTGAGACATCTTTTGCTGCTGATTTGGTGATTTGTGCGGAATCTGTTAGCATTTGAATGGAAGAGTATGTCAGCACATGTTACTATATCTACGGTAAAAACATAAAAATAAAAATAAGAAGAGATGTGTTTGAGATGGGCCCATTGGGCCACTTTTGAGGGGGGGATGGTGCACGTCTGGGGCTTATATGGGGCCCTTTGAGCTGCCTGGGGGGTTTGAATGGCCCCTCTGAATGTTTATTGCCCCTTTGGAGCATCAAAGTGGGCGTGTGGGCCCACTGGAGGTGATGGGCAGAGGCGGGCCCCTTCTTATGGCCATTCGGCCCTGTCTTTGGGCCAGTTGGGTCTTGGAGAGGGCCCTGGGCCTGTGGGCTTTTTTTCTCCCACAAAATTAAACCCCAAAAAATCCCTTTTTTTTGGTTTTTGGGGTTTTTTTCTCATTTTTTGTTTCTCATTTTTGTTTTTTTCTCATTTTTTTTGATTTTTTTTGATTTTTTTTTTTTTGATTTGTTTTTTTTTGATTTTTTTTTTTTGATTTTTTTTTTTTTTAGGATTTTCAGACTCACCGCTTTGTTTTGATTGAATCGGTGAGTGGGAGCTGTGTTTGTTGTGGTTCTGGTTGAAAAAACTGGGACCATGAGCGAGCCCCAGTTGGGAATCAGACTCGGGCTCGCTCACGTAATCAAATGAGCCCTCCCATTCAATTACGTGAGCGTGCAGATGGATATGTATATCCCCATACACATAATACAAGTATATATTATGTGTATGGGGATATTGCATGCGATATCCCCCCCCGCACGCCAAACAATTGGCGTGCGGGGCCTACACGCCAATTTTATTTGGCGTGCGGGGCCCACACGCCAAAAAAATTGGCGTGTGGGAGCCACACGCCAATTGTTTGGCGTACGCTCCCACACGCCAATTTTCTGGCGTGTAGGGCCCGCAGGCCAAAAAAAAGGCGTGTAGGCCCCGCACGCCAAAAAGATTGGCCTGCGGGTTGGCGTTGGCGTACGCTGATGGCGTGCGTTTATTGACGCCCGTTGATCAATGAGATGACAACGATTGTACTCCCATCTCAAGTTCCACTCCTCTTTGGCATGTGTATTTCCAGACTACTCAATTGTAAAGTCTTTGGAGTGAATTTCCTTTTAGCTACGTAATAAAATAACTTGTGTCAGTTTTTTTTCCAATCAACCAACAAAACAAACAATCACCTACTCAACTGCCTTTTCTAGGGCCTGGCAAATTACCAATTCCTAGATCGCCAATACTTCCTCTTGGAATGCCACTTCCACCTGGTCCAATACGCATTGTCATCTGGTTTAGCATCCAGGCTTTTGCTTCCAAGCCAATTGCCGCCTGAGGGTTGAGGTGCTCTCTTTCAATTTGGGACAGACTTTGAAGGAATGCGGCATTGTAGGCATCAACTGGAAGCCTACGGGGATTGTAGCAAGTGGCACAATTGTCTGTGGAATTACGTCAGGGCTACGGTCCACCAGCTTATGGATACTCTTCATTTCAGTAGCCGTTTTCGCCACTGTTGTAGCAATCTCATCCAGTTTGTGTGAGCATATAGTGAACACTTCACTCCTCCAAGCTAGCTGTACCCGTTTTGGTTTGGCCGGAACAGGTTGATCTTCCCAATTGGATACCGTGTCTTTGGAGAATAGGATGGCCAAAGCTGGATCGGCACGCATCTTGGTGATTGCAAGTCCTTGTCTCTTGTTTGCAATCTTCAAACAGCCATCTTTAAGCAACTGGCCTGGAAATTCCTGATTTTTAAAACTCATGACTTACTTTAGTTTTCATCCAACCTATTCCTGCCCTCCTCAACTTTTCCACCCTCATATTTTCCGCCGATTCACTATCCATCTGGTGAGCCCGCCGCATTTCTTTTCCTTGGCCACGAACCCATTGTTCCAAGATCAGCTCCATTGAACCAACTTCCCCCCACATCACACCTGGTTGTGACTTGGTCCAGTTATGGTAATGCTTGATAACGATTGTCGCCAAACTCCCGTTCCACGAAGATGAATTAAACAAACTGGCCTCCCACTCAAATGTCAACCGTCCAAACCCAGCCATCTGAACATCTTGCTCACACGCCTTCTTGATACTTAGTGGAACATCCAGGTCCGGGCACAAAACGTCAGCAGCCGGTGTAAACAAAGGGGGTGACAGATGCTTGCGAATACGTGCAACCTCGTCCTGATACACTTTTTGAAAGACTGTTTTTTCAAGACTGTTGTGCTTCTTGGAAAAATCTTTCAAGTGAGCAATCATCTTTTTGTACCGGTTATCAGCCCAAGGTTCCAAGTTTCCCATTCCTCTTGGCTTGGGGGTGGCAGATATGCACCGATTAATTCAGGCATTCCCATCAGAAATTTGGTGAAATTCCAAATTGACCAACACAATTCCGTTGACTGATTTGGAAGGCCACATCCCACCACAACCCTTCAAAACCCGTCTGACATTCTTCTGTGATTTATCATGAGCACGTTTTTGTCTTTCACTCTCAGGTTATAATTCAAAAGGTCCTCTGGATTCTCCGGTTCACTTTTGGCATCTATGCATGTGGAGATAGGAATAATAGGGAATTAATCAATTAGCTGGAAAGAACACATTCATCAAAATCTGGTCAATCAATACCAAACACTTACCATCCTCCACAACATCATCAACATTTCCCCTCAAAAGCGCATCAAAATCCTCCTCACCCCCTTGATCACCAGATGTTCCTTCTCCAGTAGCACCTTGACCTTTGATAGCTCCTTCAATCCCATCATCACTGTCAACCATATCTTCCTCAATATCTATATTAAATCTATCCTTATTTGCTGGGTAAGTTCTTGGAAATCGGAGTTAATTGGCATAGACACAATATTCACTCACTAATAGCTCTTGGATTTCTTATAGAAAGATGTACTTGTAAGATATCTATGAATTAGATATCAATGGGATGAGGGAGAAGAGATGAAGGGGAGTTCATGGATCATACTGCTATTTAATCTGTGGGAAACAATGCCATCTCCTGCAATGGATTCTTGCACGGCCCATCAGGCAAGTCAGTTCTACCACCCTTTTCCCTTCCCTTTGTCTAATTGTTTGGCTTCTTTATTTACCATACATACTAAATATAACCAAACAAAATGAATCTCATTCAACTAGGATTACCCACTAACTCCACATACCCTTCTTCTTAATCAGGCTTGAGGTTCGGGGTTGATCAAAATGAACATTGAAATGTCAGCATTCATCCGAGTAATTAATCTGTTTCAATATCTTGGCCCCATGACTTTTTCAAATTCACAAATGTTTCAAATACAATCAACAAATTAATTCCTTCATTTTTGATCAACACAAACAAATCATGGAAAACATACCACATTCCCCAGGCTCACTGCAGAGATTGTTTTCTTGTTCACACCAAACGTTCCCTCCTCATTCTCCAAAATAGCAATATGCCCAACTACCCTTGAATGATGGATGACCAGTTGTCTACTGAGCTTGTCTGCATACAAAAGTTTTGTATTCAACTGGGGATGGTCTTTGTACGGATTCTTGGGTTCATCCCAGCTGTTTAATGATGTAAAGGGGCGAATCACAAACCAAACAGTATTTGTCACACCATCACTGAAAAGCCGGCTTATCCGCCCAAACAGTTGCAATCCAGAATCGTAGAATTCAACATTTGAATTACCGGGAGCCTTGCCACTGAAATTATTTTCTGGGACATACTTGCAATTGAACATCTCTA
Source organism: Puccinia hordei (assembly GCA_007896445.1). Classification (NCBI taxonomy): domain Eukaryota; kingdom Fungi; phylum Basidiomycota; class Pucciniomycetes; order Pucciniales; family Pucciniaceae; genus Puccinia; species Puccinia hordei. The sequence continues at coordinate 111,156 of RDRW01000377.1, forward strand.
CACTCTTCACCTTCACAACTGCTCTTTCCAACTTCCCATTGGCCGGCTCTTCATATCCAAATTCACTCAACTGAAATTTCCACAGATTATACACTCTCACATCAAGTATTATCTTCTCTTCTTTTTTTTCATCACCATATGAGGCAAATGGACAGACTTTTCCATGTCAATAACATCCTGCCCTTTCAATTTTGCTTGGTTGACATATCCATAGTATTTTGATTTCTGATTCCATGTGTTCATGATTGTTCCATGCATCTCTCCTGTTAATGTGTTAAATTAGACCTCTGATGAAGGCATGGACTCAAAACAAAGTATCAGAAATGCGACATACCAAGATGCTGGTTGTTTGGTATATTCCTCAGAATTCCATTCAGACGCTCCTGGGCCCATGCAGCAGTTGCTATGGGAGGCCCAAACCTCTCAATTACTTCGGGATAATGCTGTGTCAGATGTAAATTTGACTTGCTTGTATGATTTGGCCATCCCATTTGGAGGACTTCCCGGTATTCCTTTGTTAATTTTCTCAAGTTGATTGTATCTCTTTCATCCAGGTGGTGCTTCGTGAGAATGCTTGTCATTTCAATTAATTTGATGGTCAAATCCCCCAAGACCTCCTGATGTGTCACCATGTTTGAGCCCTCAACATATTTCTTCTGCCAAGAATTTCCAATCACCCAGTAAGGAATCATCGCCAGGGAAAATAGACAGTATATAGTATTAACCACTTGGATGCTTTTAGGGAACCAGATCCAGATTTTCCAAAGCTTTGGGGAACTCGTGAAACCCAAGTTGGAATTGATGTCTGCAAAATCATGTTTTGAAGAACACGCAACTCTTCCTTTGACAATTCAGGCCTTCCAGTTGTAACTCCCTCATCCTCTTCTCCCAAGGTTTGTGATTTGCCATGTTGAATTCCCGTCATATCACTCCTTCTATCAGCCTCTCCTTCCTCATCAACCTCTGACTGGCTGCCAAGTGATAAAGTACCTGCAATACTCTGTGGATGCCTGTTTGTTGCTATACTAGAACCACTTCCCAGAGACCGAGTTGACCTTCTTCCTGAAGCTGATGTATCTACTCTTGATGAGCTGGAACGTAGTTGGTAGGGGTGGCTTGATGGACCAGCCCTGTCTTCTTGGATACTTGTTAAGCGGGAAAGATTTTTTGAATTTAAAACACGCCACTTCCTTCCCCCCACTTCTTCATCCTCCGTGCCACTCGAGTTTCCTTCTGGTGTTTTCTTGCGCTTGGAATCCCGGAACTTCAACCCTCCAAAGATCATTTTCCCAACATCAGTATTCTTCCAGTTTATTTCATGTTCTATGGCTGTCTTCAGGAGCTTCCCTGCTCCCAGAGTATTCAAAAAACTGACACTGTGATCTTTCAGGTCTCGCAAGAGTAACGTGTGCATAACGTCGATTCCACAGTACTCCACTGGTCGCCAGTATGGGAGGCTATTCAGAATGCTCCCTCTTGCTCCTTCTTCCGTAGCAATCTTCTTCCTCTCAGTATATGTCTTGCACCTTTCCCATTGCCTAACTCTTTCCATGTGTGCCTCGTGTGTTTTTTTCTCAAACTTCCCCAGGTCAATCTCATCAATATCTTGAAGGGTGATCTTGCAGAAAGAACAAAACTTGCACTGCCAGCATAATTGCCTAGGATGAAGTCATCCCAGTTAAACTGGGATGCACTCAACCAATTTAAACTTGGTTGAAATCAACTGATGAAATATAAATCCAAGGGACCCCCCTTGGCTTTATATTTCATTGGTTGAGGTCAACCTACTTTAAATTGGTTGTTTGCATCCTAGTTTAACTGGGATGAACTCAACCTAGGCAATTATGCTGGCAGTGTTGTCTGCTGTATGGGATGCAAATCGTGCTGTCTTGCGAATTGCTGGCAGGTCTCCAATTAGTGGAAATATGGCTGCAAATATAAGGCGGCCCTTGGGGAATTGACTTGTCTTTGTGAACCACACTCCCTTCCAAAATTCCTTCATCTCCAGCACTAGCGGTTCCAAGATATGGTTCATTTGATCCAGACTCGGCTCCTTTGGACCTGGTATAATCCCAAACAAGTATATGTTCTCCACTTTGTATTGTTCCGTTAATGGTAGGTTGAGACACACCAGAGTCACTGCCCCCAAGGATACCGACTTTCCTCCAGGCTTCTTTGCAAACAGATTGAACCAGTCAACATATAGGCTGAATACAAGATTCCCAGACTTTGAAGTAAAAATCTCGTTCAAGTCTGAAGGTCCCACAAAGGTTTTCCATACACTTCCATCCCATACATCACTCATCTTTTCATTCCTCTGGCGTTCATATTTGAGGTTCAAATCGGCAAGACATTAAAAGCCAGGTAGCCAGAGCTTGTGAGACAGCCAGTTATTCAGAGGTTGGAAAGTGAACGTTTGGACTGGCTTGATGATCATCCTTTCACCAGATCCTTCAATTGTGGCAAGTTTTGCGTCACAGAGTTGTTCTTCATTTTCAACCTCCTTCAGGAACTTCTTTGATGTCAAGTAGAATATAGTCATACACGTGGTTTTGACTTCATGAGTCAACTCTTCATCCTTTCTTGGCATTTCAGGAATTGGATACAGTTTGAAACAATCTGGGCAGCAGATCATCTTTGAGAAACCAACATCAAATCCAAGGCGTTGTATGAGAGTTGTTTTTGAGAGAGGTATGTTGCTGATGATTGAGGATCTGTCAAACTTAAATTCCTGTGTGAGTTGTTTCACTTTTTCAATCTCTGTATTCAAAAACTGTGTCACGTTTTTATCACTGACACCAGTGATAAGGGAAAGGAGAGCTGCTTGTAGCATTACTGCTAGACTATGTTGAGGGATAAGCTGAAACGTGTTTATTCAAGATGTTTGAGTGTTGAATATTGAATGATCACTTGGGCCTTGATTCACATTTTGATTTGATATGTCAGGAATTGTTGTGGTCAAAATTGTTGTACTTCCAGTCTACCCATTCCTAGTAAGTCAGCCCAGATGATTGAATGTTATCAACAGAAGTCAATACCACTCAACTTGAATATTTTTTGAAGTATGGGGACTTGGCTTGTCTTCCATCTCCTGTTCATGTGTCTTCCTCTTCATAATTGCTTTTAAATGTGACTTGAAACATGTTACTGACCATGCCTTCCCCGCCTTCTCTTCACCTTTTTCGGAATCCCTGTAGGTCTCTTGATCACACCCCAACTCCGTACACTGGCAGATTTTCCATCAAGAGTGCATTCTTCAACGTAATTATATTGTGAGTGGTATGGTTTTTGTTGTAAAGCAAGTACTCCTTTTCTCCTTGGTAACACTGTTGTTAGATCAAGATTCTTTGCAACACATCATATCTCCATATGCATAATGCATGGCATGCATGCCCCATTCTCCTTTGAACCATCACCCCTAATGGCAACCTTTTTGCTTGAACTCAACAGCTGGGTGGCCTCGTTTCATGTTGTGTATATGTTACACATATCACATGTGTTATTTCTCAAATTAAGCCTGGCGGGCTTAATCCTCCCTCAACCACCTTCATTTGGTAGAGGCAAATTCCCAAATCTACCAACACCATTACCTCCAGTTGTCTTAATTGGTTCACCCTCACCACCCATTAATAATTTAAGCCTGCCGGGCTTAATCAAATCACAGGAGATGTACACACCCATTAATAAATTAAGCCCGCCGGGCTTAATAAAATCACATGAGATGTACCTCATTCCACCATTCCCACCAACTCACACAATAAAGGGGGCACTGATTCACAACTCTTGATTATGAATTCAGCACAGCCAGAAAAATATATATTCACCCAGTGCAAGAAAATAATTTCAACACAATCTTATTTCAACCACAGCCATGGTCAAGTCACTCAAAAACGGAAAAGCTCCAGCCAATTGATGGAACCTCAACAAGGCCCTTTTAGAAATCATCCCTCCACCCACCTCTCACTTTTCCAGGTCCATGGCCTCTTTCTGCCACCTTCTCCTGAATATTGAACACCTTGCTGAGGAACATTGGCAAGCAACACCATCACCTGAGCAGATTCAACATGTCAACAACCTCCCAATAACCATCACTAGCCATCCCATTTGTTCCAGAATGTCCCTCACCCCCTCATCAGCCAACATGCTTCATGGCATTTCACTCAAATGTCTCAATTTATTTCTCAGTGACTTGAAAGAAGCAACATTCCCCTTGGCAACTTTTCATTGGGCTTCTCCCTGGGATTCCCAGTGGACCAAGCTTTTTTCCTCATTCATACTCAAGCATTTTGACCATGCATACCACAACGGTGCCTTAGCCAACTTTCCCATCAATCCTATTCATCATGCTCCATCAAATGCAATCGCTTTTCTCGAACGCTGGTTTACTGGAAAAAAAAACAATCTTGAGAAAAATAAATCCTCCCCTGATGAAATTGCAAATAAAGCATACCAGGTGAAAAAGTCAAAGTGGCGGAAGCAGGTCCGCTAAATTCTTCTTGGTTTCCTGTTTCAATTCTTGACTATCAATTCTTTGTTCCAGCTATCTCAACGACATACAGAAATCCTCACCACATTGGACATTTATGAAATAAATCTAAAATTGCTAGAAAACCAGAACCAGACTGAACAATAAAAAGGAGTCAGAAATAAGATGATGAGACATAAGAGAAGGAGGAAACATACTATCAATCTGATGAGACAAATATAAGAATGACTAGAGAGGTCTTGAAGTAAGATGTGAGCAGGGAAAAAGCAGCAATTGATCTTTTAGAAACAGATAAAGATAGAAATGAGAAGGAAAAATAAAAGAGTTCACTGATTTCCTTATCAACCAAAGAAGATATGAAAAAAGAGAAGAGACAAAAGAGAAAAGAAACAAACAGGACAAAAGAAGAATGTAGGCTTTTAGTTATTGAGAATTGTTGGAGAAGGTTGAGCAGGGTTGAGCAGGGAATCTTGAGGAGTGGAATGAAGAAGGAATGTGAAGAGTGGAGTGAGTCAATCTGCAGTGATTTGGTCGAAGCAAGGAGTGACTTTACATAGAGAGGATCTTGATCTTGAATTGAAGCTTGAGGAGTTGAGCGAGAAATTGTAGCTTGAGGAGTTGAGCGAGCTTGATTTTGAGTTGAGCAGTTTGATTAAAGTGAATCAAAGAGAGAGATCGATTGAGGAAGGTGAGTCCAATGATTCTACAATTTTGTGAGGCATTCTCATTAAACCTAAGCGAGTGGAATCTTTTGTCCCTGACACATAACTGTCACAGACTGTCATTTCACAGAAGTGAAATGAGAATCAACAGAAATTCAACAGCCCTCCTTGGTTGATGAGGAAAGAACTGAGAGACATTTTTCTTGAAGTTTGAGTATTGAGGAGTAGGGAGCCGCCTTAGTCAGAGCGTCCGCCGTCATGTCTTCAGAAGAGATCAGCTTGACATCAATTTCCTTGTTGGTGAATTTGTCGCGAAGGCTCTTGATTTTTACATCTAAGTGCTTAGTCTTTGAATTTGACCCAAACTTTTTTAATTTATCGAGAAGGCCCTTATTGTCGATGTGAAAAAGAGTAGGTGCGAGTTTTTTTTTCCAGAGTTCTTCAATCAAAAAAGTCAGCCACTGACTTTCCTGTTCACCATCGGACAAGGCGTTCATCTCTGATTCAGTAGAAGAGAGAGTATTATTTTTCTGCTTCTTACTGTTCCAGAGAACCGGACATGACTTCCAAAAAGCTAAAGATCCACTCTGAGATAGTCGTGTCTCTTGATCCTCGGCCCATGTAGCATCGGTGAAAACATTGAGTCAATCGATAAAAGAGTTTGCTTCTGGCTTGAGAAGCAGGCAGTGATTCATGGTTCCTTTTAGGTACTTCCACACGTGAAGCACTTCCTTCCAATGCGATAAACCAGGCCGTTGGTTGAATCGAGCCAAAATTGAAACTGCAGGCGCTAGGTCGGGCCTTGTCCGGCAAGCAAGGTAATTGAGCATGCCGGTGTACGATCGATAGTTGATGTTGAGATCTTGAAAAGCTTGATGATCTGACTCGGTCGCAGTATGTAATTGGACAGCTGGAGTTAAGGGAGTTTTTACCGGTCTACAGTCTGAGAGAGACAGCAATTCCAGTCCTTGCGCTATTAAGGCCTGTTGACCGAGTCGAATTGAATCTTCAGCAATATCTAAGTTCATCCCGAGCAACGTATCAGGAGAGTGGGCGGTTGAATTGGGAAATCGAGATAAGAATTCTTCTTCAAATTCATCAGTGCGGCCGACGACAATCAAATCATCCACGTGAAAAAAGATAAAAGAATCCTTATCTCGGTGAATGAAGAGACACGCATCCGACACTGATGGATTATAGTCTATCTCATTAAACCACGTAGTCAAGGTTTTATACCAGTTTTTGGGGGCTTGCTTGAGTCCGTACAATGATTTTTCAAGTTTCAAAAAAGGAGCTGACCGGGTTGAACCTTCAGGAGTCTTAATGTAGATTTCTTCATCAAGTGGCGCAAAGAGAAATGCGCTCTTCACATCAAACTGTTTGATGGGTAATTTCAGATCAATAGCAAGGACTAGAAGCGTCAACAAGAGGGAAATTTGCCGGTTGGAGCAAATGTGTCAAAAAAATCCTCTCCGTAGGTTTTTTAAGAAGCCTTGAATACAGAGTCGAGCCTTCTGTTTCTCGGGAGAAGAGCTTGTTGCAGGTTTTGTTTTGAAGACCCAAGTTGAGCGAAGAAACTTTGAGGGAGTGGTTGTTTGATCAATCCAAACATTATGTTGTTCAATGTTAGCAAGTTCACTGTTGATTGATTCTTTCCACTGGTCGCAATTACTTCCAGTTACAGCACTCTTGTAGGTTCTTGGATCATTCGTAAAATAGGAATATTTAGCGGGTTTGACTTGAATGGTTCGATCTCGTAGAATTCTTCCAGTAGCAGTGTTCTCCTCGGGAATCAGCCTCGAGGCCACATCTTCATTGTCAGATTCAGAGTGTTCGTGCAACTGATCAACAGGTGAGTCCTCAGCGTTTTCTTCATCCAACTCATCATCCTCATTCTTGATATCCACAATTTCGTTAGGTTCAATCTGTTCGGTCACTTGATTCGGTTGTGGCTCGTCTCTCGGTTTTTCTTCAAGAAGCAACTCGTCGTGATCGTCCATGGAGGTTTTATTGTGGTTGAAGTCAAGGAATTGGAGATGCTTGGAGTTTATAATGTCACCTTGATCAGTCAGAACTCTGTAAGATTTAAGCTCAATGTTGAAACCAATCAGCCTTCCCATTTCGCCTCTTGGATCGAGTTTGGACAATTTGCGGCCAGGAAAGATGACAGCGACAGGATTTCCAATTGGATGAAAGAACTCCAACGGAATAGCTTCGGATTTGAACAGCTCGTAGGGAGACAGTTTACTTTTATGAGTCGGAATTTGATTAAGGGTAAGGGTGCTCGCGGAGATTATTTCGCACCAGAGGTTCTTTCGAAGACCGGAATCAAGAATGATAGTTTTGAGGGATTCAAGAATGGTCCTATTGAATCTCTCAGCAAGTCCGTTCTGCTGAGGTGTATACGCATCAGAAAACCTCTGCCTAATCACGTGATCTTTACAATATTGATCGAGATTAGCATTGACGAACTCCGTTCCTCGATCTGAGTGCAAAATTGATGGATAATAGCCGAGTCTCTTAGCCTCTAAGTCGATGATGCGAGTAAGGCGATCGAAGACATCAGCCTTAGAGACCAGTGGAATAGCAGCACAGTATCTTGTGTTTCCATCCACGATGGTGAGAATATACTTGTGCTTCCTGTATGATAAGGGCTCGATAGGTCCGATCAAATCGAGGTGCAATTCTTCCAGCGGTTTTGTAGCAGAGGAGGTACGATGCTTAAAGGATGCCTTGGTTATTTTTACGACAGCACATGATCGACAGCTTTCGGGGGCCTTGATAGGGATTCCAAGCTTGTGTCTAATTCTTCGATAGCTCACATGGCCGAGTGACTTATGCAACATCTCAGCATTGCTCAAGTGCGAGTGTTGAACGTTTGGCTCAAGTTTGATGACTGGGAGGTTATCGTGATAAGTTCCTTCCAGGTAGGGTACTCCATTTTTCAGAATGGTAAAGTGATTGATGTCAAAGGAGATCTTGCATTGCTCAAGTAGAAGATGGCGTAGGGAAATGAGATTGACAACTAGTTTAGGTACGTAAAGGACATTGTGAAATAGGATAGGTTTTCCGTTGAATTTCAGAGAAATGGTGCCCTTTCCTTCGATAGCAAGCGTTTTTGAACCGCAACTAGTATTAATCATTCCTTTTTCTGTTTCGTCTAGGGTGATGAAGAACGATTTGTCAGACACCATGTGCGAGGAGGAGCCTGAGTCGACAACGAAAGAGGAAGGATGATTGAAGAAGAATGAGGAGAAACTCCTAACATTGGATTCCCTGGCTGCTTTCCTGTTGTAGTGTTCGGTGCGCTTTTCCGGATAGATCATCCAGCAGTTTTCTTTTGTGTGGCTGACAGAAAAGGGATTGTGCGCTCCGGTTTTGCATTTGGGATCTTCTTTAGTGAACATCGTCGATCCAATAGCTTCGCTCTTGCTTCCGTTAGAAACTTTTTGCTCGTTTAGGTGAATCTCAAGATGAGAGATAAGAGTTTCAGGCTTGATATCCTCACCGTCCTTCGAGTGAGTTATTTTCTGTTTAATGTTGTCGAGGCTGTTAGGGAGGCGCCTAAGCAATTTGTAGGTAAGAATGTCCTCAGGTAAGGTGATACCAACATCTTCGAGTTTATTCAAACTGCTTCTGACTTCAGTAATGAATTTCTCGATGTTGCTGATGTCGAAGGTGATGTTGGCGAATTGATTATATACCCGAGCTCGATTAGATGGCTCCGACGACATGAAACACTTCATGATGCTAGTCCATATCAAATGTGCATTATCTTTATTTGATGCGTTGATCACGTTGTTGTGGGTGGCAGTAGAAATCTTAGCGAGAAGGAGTGCGATAAGGATGGAGTTGTCTGATGGCTGAAGGGCAGGGATGCCCTTGTACACTTGATCTTTGATGCCGCCTAGATTAAACAACGCAGTGATACAAGTACGCCAGCTGGAGAAATTTTCTTCGGTAAGAACCGGAATCGCCTCTATAGTCATTTTCAAAATTGTAGGATTGATAGAATCCATCGTTATGATGACTGATATCTGGTTCCGAGTTTTAGATTGGTGGTTTGCGATTTCGACTGTTAATCGTATGAAATAAATCTAAAATTGCTAGAAAACCAGAACCAGACTGAACAATAAAAAGGAGTCAGAAATAAGATGATGAGACATAAGAGAAGGAGGAAACATACTATCAATCTGATGAGACAAATATAAGAATGACTAGAGAGGTCTTGAAGTAAGATGTGAGCAGGGAAAAAGCAGCAATTGATCTTTTAGAAACAGATAAAGATAGAAATGAGAAGGAAAAATAAAAGAGTTCAGTGATTTCCTTATCAACCAAAGAAGATATGAAAAAAGAGAAGAGACAAAAGAGAAAAGAAACAAACAGGACAAAAGAAGAATGTAGGCTTTTAGTTATTGAGAATTGTTGGAGAAGGTTGAGCAGGGTTGAGCAGGGAATCTTGAGGAGTGGAATGAAGAAGGAATGTGAAGAGTGGAGTGAGTCAATCTGCAGTGATTTGGTCGAAGCAAGGAGTGACTTTACATAGAGAGGATCTTGATCTTGAATTGAAGCTTGAGGAGTTGAGTGAGCAATTGTAGCTTGAGGAGTTGAGCGAGCTTGATTTTGAGTTGAGCAGTTTGATTAAAGTGAATCAAAGAGAGAGATCGATTGAGGAAGGTGAGTCCAATGATTCTACAATTTTGTGAGGCATTCTCATTAACCCTAAGCGAGTGGAATCTTTTGTCCCTGACACATAACTGTCACAGACTGTCATTTCACAGAAGTGAAATGAGAATCGACAGAAATTCAACAACATTCCTGTTGATTACCAGGATATCTTTGACAATTCTGCCTGCTGCTCAGACACTGAGCAACTTCCCAATGGTAACCTTCAGAGGATTCAATGCTCATGGCGTTCCCCAATGTTCTCCTTATTGGGTCATCAACTTGACCATCTTTTAGAGAAGAATAAAGCTGAGAAGCTTGGTAAACGGTACAAGTATGGGGATTATTTCTTTCTCCTTTGTCAAATAAGTGATTTACAGGAGATGACTGTAAAAGTACCCTCTGAAAGAATAATGATTTGATTTCTGAATATCTAAAAAGAGCCGCACACTGGAAGAAAGAGGATTTAGAAAACACGCAACAGGACAAGAGATAGAAGAAGAAAGTGTGAAATATACCAACATCAGAAGACACAGGAATATGTAGATTTAAGGCTAGACAGGATGAGAAGAGATGGGACGCGAGTGACAGACAAGAGCTGGGAAAAGATGAATCAGTAAATGAGTCGAAGAGAGAGAGAATAGGAGTGGAGAATCTCACCAGACAGTAAGGGACAATTTACTATATTAGAGATAGAAAGAGAGAATGAAGAAGGGAAGAGAAGAAACAGAAGAGAAGGGGAAAAAAGAGAAAGAAGAGGATATGGAAGATGGGTTAGATGATGATGAGAGATTGAGGTCGATGAGGTTTGAGTGAAGTCGAGTTGGTTGTTCTTCAGAGTAACTTGGGTCTTGAAGAGTGACACGAGTCAGTCGAGTGAGTTGGAAGATCAAGTAGATGTCACAGGTGTGACAAGTCAGTGATTCTTACACCCTCTGGACTTCCCAAAAACTGTTACCATCCAGACTTCCTCGCCTCTCTCAATGAAATTGATTTATTGCTGCTTCAACCACAGCAAGAAATTGATTTTGCAGCTATTATACAACAGGTTACTCCATCCTAGGTAAGTCTTTTGAATTCATATTGTCGAGTTGGTTTCCCTCATTGAACGTCTCACCATTTCAAATTCCAGGTTTCCACTCAACGGAACACTCAACTTATTGCAACCAATTTCATCAATTCATCCTTTCCATTCTTCTGTCAAGACATTGAAATCAAAACTACTCACATGGCCAGCTCAGCCTTCTTCCGTTTGATCTGAAAGATATTTCCCTCAATACTATTCATCACACAGTAGCGCAAAACCTGTACCTTTGATTTTTGTCCAATACTATACAGTCTATCCACAGCTTGTTCCTCCACTGCTGGGTTCCATGTCGGTTCCTATTGAGTATGACATTGTACAAAATTTAATCCATCAAATTTCCTACATCCCAATAGTTTATTTGACTCACCATGATATATACCTTCTGCGCACATCTGAGATCAATGCCTACTCCTGCCGTCTTGATTGTTGCCAACAAAATTCTACATTGGGAATCACCACGAAACCGTTCCAAATTCTTTTTTCTCGTCTCATGATCTGTCTTTCCATAATGTGTTGTAAACCAAATCCCCTCATCATTCAAAGCTATTCCAATTCTACACAATCACAAAAATTTCATATTTGTGTAACCTCTTTATCTACCCTTAGTTTTCAGTCACCCAGAATTTAGACTCACATTTCTAGGAACCGTTTAAATTCTGAAAATATTACTGCCCAATTTTCAGCTCCACTCCCAAGAAATTCTTTGATGTTGCTAGCCAGATGTACAATTTTTGAACTCTCATTCCAACCATAGCCCTTTATTCCTGGCCCCTTTTCAATCAAAGCTGGGTGGTTGCATAGTTGCCGTAAATCTACAATTTCCCCAAAGAAATCCGCAGAGTTCCATCCTTGTCCAGCAATTCAATTTTATCCAAATTGGATTGCAAATGTTTCATGGTTCTTCTTGTAGATTTCATTCCATGGAGATTTCAGTTCAATGTTAACAATGCTTTCAAGTTTTTCAGGAAGCTCTGTCACGCTGCAACTATCAGTCTCAGCCAAACCCGGCTCAGCATTTCCATATGCATCGAACTTCGAATGCAACACTCAGTTTCGAACTTTCAAAGGACCAAATGCGTGACACCTAATCAACGGGACACTCATCCAAACTCATTATCCAATCCGGTCCCTGATTTGAAGATTTCCCTTTCCGGTGATTCAACGGCTCTTCGACGCTTATCCAATAACCGTTACTCGGACTAGCTCGCATGCCTCGACTCTCAGCTTGGCGCTTAAACCTTTCAATCAAGCCTCGCACTTACCAATTACATCACCTGGGAATCTCTGTCTTGTATCTTTGAATTAATTGTCATATCATCGATTATGCTTTCATTTGACTTTCTTTTCAAATCACTCGTGTAACTCTAACTATGAGTAAATACTTTCCTTACTCATCTTCACGAAAGCATCATGTCAATATTTGCCTATAAAAGCAACTGTACTTTTCTCTACATTCCCTTTTCCTCACTTAATTAATATAATATTGTTTTACGTTACCTTCCTTAATCAGTCATCACCCTGATTAAATCCGAGTCTGATTTGAGCCCAGTACTTATTACTCACATCGCATCTTCGAAGCTAGTCTTGAAGTTATCTTCGAGAATTATTTCGACTTGAAGATATCTTTGAGTTGCTTCGAAGAATAGCTTCGACTCATCCTCCAGTTCCCTTTGCGCTTCGATCAACCAAATTCCCATCTGTACGTTGGGTTGGTCGCATGACAGTATATTAATTAAGTCTTACAACAAGTTTATAGATCTTTCTCTCTATTATATCTTGTTGCTCGACAGTCAACTTCTTTGACTGTTGATCTCTTTTGGTGATGCAACGTACACCAGTTCGAACTAGGTCACAAGGTCCGGCCGAACACCCTCTGGACCATGACATTGACTGACGCCGAGCCCCCGCAACTCCCATCGGCAATCGACCTTCCATCAAACAAATTCCTCCTTTGACTCGAAATCAGAATGCGCCTCTTGACCCACTGCGGCAACTCTCTGATTCGGAGGACTCCTTCACTTTTCAGGAACCGATCAACCGAGGGCGACCTCGGCGACGGGACCCACCTCCTTCACCACCTCAAAACCCTTCAGGTTCTAACGAACCCGAAAGGGCGGCCAATGAATCACCGACTTTGATGTTGGTATCCCTTATCAAGGCCCTGAAGACTGAAGGAGGGAATGGACCTCCCAAGTTTCGGACACCCGGAATGAAAGCTCCCGACAAGTTCGACGGCGAGAAATCCTCGAAACTAAGAGGTTTTCTTCAATCCTGCAAAATTCTCTTCTCAAACGACCTGGCAACCTTCTCCCTCGATCGACAGAAGGTACTTTATGCTTCTTCTTATCTCAGTGGCCGAGCCTCACAATGGTTCGAACCTTACCTCAAACTGCTGAACAACACCAAACCGGACTGCATCCTCAATAACTGGGAAAAGTTCGAACAACAGCTGTTCACATTGTTCGGAGATCCTAATGAAGTTCGCAATGCCGAGTTCGAACTCAATTCTCTTTCGATGAAGGAGAACGGTAAAGCCTCGACCTACATTGCCCAGTTCCGAGTCTTACAATCTCACATCGACTGGAACGACGCGGCTCTTCTGTTTCACTTCCGCAAAGGCCTACCTTCTCAAATCACCGACCAGCTTGCGGTCAGTGGTCATCGACTCTCGACACTCCAACATCTCATCAATCGCACTATCGAGTTGGACAACTGCTATCACGACCGATCTCGACCCAAGAAGATTGACTCCACTCCTGCGACGCAAGATCAATCCTCGAAGAAATCTTCAAATTCGACCTCAAAAAAGATCCATCCTGCAACGTCAAAACCTTCGACCACAACCCCCCAACAAACTCGAACCAGGATTCCTCAAGAGATCTCAAAGGTGCTCAACACCGACGGGGTCCTCAAGGCGGATGAAAAGGCGAGAAGGGAAAAGGAGGGACTTTGTATGTATTGCGGTGGGAGACATCAATTGGATGCTTGTGCTAAAAGAGCAGCCCGTGAGGCAGCTAAGTTGTCAAAAAATTAATGAGTAGTTCTCTTATGATTCGCAAAGAAAACTACTTATCTTCTACCTTTCCGCGAGTCAACCTTTGAGCTTGTGAGACCACTGAGAGTGTTCCAAGTTCGAGATTTATTTTATTTGATTCTTCGAATCAACCATACAGGGTCCTTCTCGACTCTGGTGCTAATGTGTCTTTTATTAGTTTGACATTTGCCAAACAACAGTCCCTTCAGCTCACTGAGACATCAAGATTCCCGATTTTCTTGGTAAATTCTTCGAAGGAGCCCAGTTTCTGGGTTTCAAAGAAGGCGAAGTGGACCTTTCAATTCAAATCTTTCCCCAGCTTCGAATGGGATCTTTTGGTCTTGGATGCCCAAGGGATGGATGATACCATCCTTGGCCATGACTTTCTGGTGTATTGGAACCCAGATGTTAACTGGCAAGAAGGAGTAATTAACCTTCGACCCAAAATATCTCCAGACACTAACTCTTCTCTCCCAGTCAAAAAAAAATTAAACAGCTTACCCGACTATGTCATTCAGTTAGATGACACTTTTCCGCCAGGAGACTTCGAATATCCTGCCTCTCCCTCTTCCATTTCTTCAAAAGATCACGGGGTAATTGCTTATTGCTCTAACTTATCTCTCACTTCCTTCTTCGAAGAGAAGGAATTACCTTCATTTAAAGGTTTTCTGTACTCCCTGATCCTCTCACATCCCCCTTCGACGACTATTCCAAGCCTCGAAGAAGATGATGAGATTGAAGACCTCGAAACCATCCGAAAGACTCTTCTTCCCATCTACCATGAATTTGCTGATGTTTTTTCCTCTTCGAGAGCGGATAAACTCCCTCCTTGAAGACCATATGATCACCAGATTGAACTCATAGGTCCGGCACCTTCGCCTGGCCCAGTCTATTCTCTCTCAAAGCAAGAATCGGCTGAACTTCGAGACTACATTGCGGAAAATGTAGGAAAAGGTTTCCTTCGACCAAGCAAGTCGAATACAGGTTCTCCTGTTCTTTTCGTCCCGAAGAAGGATGGGTCCCTCAGACTCTGTGTGGACTACAGACGGCTGAATAATGTCACTCGAAAGAATGCTTATCCAGTTCCTCCCATGTCTCACCTTCTTACTCTCTTCCATGGAGCTACTCACTTCTCGAAGTTCGATCTTCAAGGTGCCTATAATTTGGTTCGAATTGCCGAAGGTCATGAATGGCTGACGGCTATGAGGACCAGATTTGGTAGTTATGAGTATACTGTAATGCCTTTCGGGCTTTGCAATGCTCCCTCCACTTTTCAGAACCTTGTCAACGATATATTCGCTGACATTGTCGAAGTATACGTAGTAGTCTACCTCGACAATATTCTGGTTTACTCAAAGAACCTTGAAGAACACACTTCTCATATCAGAGAAGTGCTTCGAAGACTTCGAGAAAATAACCTTTTTGCCAAACTGTCGAAATGTGAATTTCACAACTCATCGCTTCATTTCCTTGGGGTAGTCATCTCTACTGATGGTATCAGTATGGACTCGGACAAATGTCAAAAAGTCCTTGACTGGCCCAAGCCCTCGAGTGTTAAAACACTCCAAGGTTTCCTTGGCTTTGCTAATTTTTATCGCAAATTTATAAAGAATTATTCCAAAACCATAGTGAACCTTACTAATCTCCTTCGAAAGGATACTCCTTTCATTTTCACAGTCAAAGCTGAACGGGAGTTTAATACTCTCAAGAAAGCTTTTACTACGGCACCAATTTTGGCTCACTTCAGTGAGATGTGTAAAACCATTGTTGAAACTGACGCAAGTGACTACGCCATTGCAGGTGTTATATCTCAATTCTCCGCTTCTTCGAAGCAAATTCACCCTGTAGCTTTCGAGTCAAGGAAGCTACAATCCGCTGAACTCAATTATGAGATTCATGATAAGGAACTTCTTGCAATTGTCCATTGCTTGAAAAAATGGCGCTCTTATTTGCTCAGCCTACTCGAACCTTTCGAGATTTTGACTGACCATAATGCTCTTAAATATTTTACGAGCACTAAAGTTCTTACTCGCAGGCAGGCTCGTTGGTCTGAACTTCTTTCCGAGTTTAAATAAACTATCGACCTGGCAAATTAGCAGTAGTCCCAGATGCTTTGTCACGTCGAGACGACGTTTATCCCTCGGAGGGGAGAGCCTTCGCTGATAATAACCCTGCTAATGTTCGAACTATATTTTCTTCTCCTTCCCCTGGTATATCTCTTAATTCAATACATTTGGGACAACTCAGCAAAGAATTCCTCGAGTTAGTTCGAACTCAGAAGGATGACCCTGTTTGTCGACAACTTCGAGGAAAAGACTCGAAGGACTATACAGTCGACAAAGATGACGTGCTCCTTTATAAGGGCAGGTTTGTTGTTCCGAATGATCCTAAAATCAAACTTGATATCTTCGAATCAAGACATGATTCTCCCCTAGCTGGTCACTTCGGCCAGGATAAGACTTACCAACTTATAGCTCGAGACTTCTATTGGCCAGGAATGGTCAAGGATGTAAAAGATTATGTAAACCGTTGTCATACTTGCAATAGGAACAAATCCTCGAAGCATCGGAAGTATGGGTTGCTTCAGCCACTTCCAATTCCACCATTTCCTTGGCATTCTCTCTCTATGGACTTTATCTCTCAACTTCCCCTTAGTGATGGTCATGACGCTATCCTAGTGATAGTGGATCGTTTTTCGAAGATGTCTCTATTTCTTCGAACCAAGACTACTTGTACCTCATTAGACCTTGCGAACTTGTTCATCGAACATGTTTTCTCCAAGCATGGTCTCCCGGATAATATAGTCAGCGATTGTGGCTCATTGTTTGTTTCAGGTTTCTGGACTTCGCTCTGTCAACAACTCAAAATAACTCGCAACTTATCAACTGCCTATCACCCCGAATCAGATGGTCAAACCGAGCGAGTCAATCAAATTCTCGAACAATATCTTCGAATTTTCGTCAGTTATCAGCAGGACGACTGGAGCCAATGGCTTGCCTTAGCCGAATTCGCCTACAACAACGCCACTCACTCCTCAACTCGACAATCACCTTTTCAAACACTCTATGGTCGGAATCCAACCTTCGACTCAATTCACCTCTCACCTTCAACTCCAGCCTCCGATTATCTCTCGAACCTCAAGCTTCTTCAAGATCAACTTCGAATCAACCTCGAAGCAGCCAGTCAACGATACAAGCTTCAAGCCGATAAACTTCGACTCGAATCTCCAGCTTACAACATCGGCGACAAAGTATGGCTCGACTCCAGCAACATTCGATGTGGAACTACTCAAAGGGCAGAATAGAGCTTGGAAGGGATATGTATAACTACACTAGTACTAATGTAGGTTATGACAAAGTTGCTGATATAAGAGCTGCCTTCCTGACTAATGCTATGGGGAATGAGGGTAACACTAAGAATAAAATAAAGGTGTGGCTAATTTCTACCAATTCTTAGAAGACTAGTACTGATGAGCTTACTTACTACACACACCAGGTGAGAGGAATGGATAAAAGGGGGGGATGAGTTGTATAAAGTATATGTAATATAATTGTAATGTGGGGCAAGGGTTTGTTATAGCTCTGGAGTCAAGATGGGTCAAGCAAGAGAGGGGGAAATCTTCTTATATTGAGGTTCAAGCTGGTATTTATATTTATATATTTTATAAGGGTGATGGTAACTCTACTAAGTTATGTATACTAATTTATATGGGATCTGTAATGTTTGTATATGTAGGGGGTAATTTAGTAAGTCTGGGGTTCCATAAGGGAACAAAAGGGAGGAACATGAGTCCTTATATATGTGGGAAAGAAGATGAGCCATCAGGCTGGAGAAAGGAAACAACCAGGCTATGACATGTAGCTGGTGGGAAAGGAAAATATGACAGATGAAGTAGAATAGACAGTGACACATATGAAATGGTCATGACAGTGACAGATGAGTAGTGGAAAGGTAGAGTTTATGTATATGATGTAATATGTTATGTAGTATATAATGTGTAATATTTATTATGTATTTTGGGTGTGAAAATATATCTAATTATAATATGTACTTATTGTATTCTATACCTTGCTTTATACTATAATTTGCTTGTATTATTCTGAGTTTGCCTGTAACTCTTGAACTATGAGGAATTTGGGGGTAGTTATAGTGGGTGACTAGGGTTAAAATGGGGTGTAGAATCTGATTATGAAATGATAACAGTGAATATATGTAAGGTTTGGGATTTATGAGTATTTATTTGTAAGTGAATGTTATTTATTAGTGGTAAATAGTCTTGGAAATTATAGTAATGATGTGGAATGGATCACCACATCGATCAACTTGACCCGCCAAAAAACTTTCCGAACGAAAATTAGGTCCTTTCACCATTGAATCAATCATCTCAAAGAACGCTTACCGACTCACCCTTCCCTCAAAGTGGAGCGCTATCCACCCAGTCTTTCATGTATCACTCCTAGAGCCAGCTAAGGATCTTTTCCCGGGCAAGACTCATCCCCCTCCAGAACCTGTTAATGTTCAAGATCACCTTGAGTGGGAAGTAAGTCGTATCCTCGATTCGAGACTACGCAAAGGCAAACTACAATATCTTGTCGAATGGACTGGATTCCAGTCCGACGAAGATCGAACCTCTTGGGAACCAGCTCAACATCTTCGAAACTCTCCCGCCTTGGTTCAAGACTTCCATACCACGTATCCTCGAAAACCTCGGCAATCCTCTTAATACTCTATCTCATTCTATTTCACTTTTTTCCCCTTTTTTCCTTTCTTTCTCTCTTTGTTCTTTCTCTCATAACTTTTCTAAAACACTCTCTTAAATTGTCAAATGTTTCTTATCTCTCAATAAATTTTTCAAATAAACTAATAAAATTAAAATAAAAATAAAATAAAATAATAAACTATCACTAATAACTAATAAATAATAAATAATAAATACTAAAACACTCTATTCTTCTTCATCTTCTTCCTTCAATTTCTTCTCAGCTTCTTCCCAACTTTCCTTCAAATCCTTCACCAATAACATAAATTCCCGCATATCTTTTCCTACAACCAAGTTCGACATTCGCTTCGCAATTCGAACCTGAATCATTTGATGCTCGTCGAAGATCGAACTAATTTTCTTCGACGCTTCTTCGGTCCTCGACTTCTTGCAGGACCAACCTTCGTCCCTCTCCAACTCTTCCTCGTAAATTCGCTTCCTCAAACTACTTCCTTCGACGAAACCTTTGGTTAAAACTCGAGCATCGGTTTCCCTATCTTCATTTTCCACTCCTCTCTCCTCCTCTCCCACTCTTCTCTCCTCATCGACTCCATTCTCCACTTCTCTCCTCTCCTCTCCCTCCACTCTTCTTCCTTCTTTGACTTCTCTTTCTTCGACTCTCTCTTCTTCGATGATTGTTCCAACAATAGCTTCGACTCTTCCTACGGCCCCTTCGATGACTCGAGTCACCTCCGGATTGTTATGTTGTTCAAGCAAAACAATTGGGTCCGGTTCGTCATACAGCGGTGGTGGAGGAGGTGTCATGGTGGTGTATCTTTGATACGGCCCTAACAACGCTAATAAACCAAATTCATTATTATCAGCAATCTCAAAAATTACATTTCTTCTCTTTCTTGGGGGTTGATAAATGCACGCCCCCCCGGGCACGCCCACGCCCACGCACGCCCTTAAAAAAAAAGGCGTGCAACCCGCACGCCTTTTTTTTATCGGCGTGCGTCCTGCACGCCCATCCTTGGGCGTGGGCACGCCTGTAGATGGGCGTGCAGTTCGCACGCCCATCTACAGGCGTGCGACACCCCCAAGGAGGGCGTGCAGCCGCACGCCCTGCCGGGGAGGACTGCAAGCCCCTCGGCCGGAGGGATCCCCCCGGTCGAGGAGGTTATACAACCTCCTCGACCGGAGGGAATCCCCCTCCGGTCGAGGAGGTTATACAGCCTCCTCGACCGGAGGGATCCCTCCCGGTCGAGGAGGTCATACAACCTCCTCGGCCGGAGGGATGCCCCCTCCGGTCGAGGAGGTTGTATAACCTCCTCGACCGGGGGGATCCCTCCAGGTCGAGGAGGTTATACAACCTCCTCGACCGGGAGGGATCCCTCCGGTCGAGGAGGCTGTATAACCTCCTCGACCGGAGGGGGATTCCCTCCGGTCAAGGAGGTTGTATAACCTCCTCGACCGGGAGGGATCCCCCCGGTCGAGGAGGTTATACAACCTCCTCGACCGGAGGGGGCATCCCTCCGGCCGAGGAGGTTGTATGACCTCCTCGACCGGGAGGGATCCCTCCCGGTCAAGGAGGTTATACAACCTCCTCGACCGGAGGGAATCCCCCTCCGGTCGAGGAGGTTGTATAACCTCCTCGACCGGGAGGGATCCCTCCGGCCGAGGAGGTTATACAACCTCCTCGACTGGAGGGGGCATCCCTCCGGCCGAGGAGGTGTATGACCTCCTCAACCCCTCCGGTCGAGGAGGTTGTACAGCCTCCTCGACCGGAGCTGATGTCATGCGTACATTGTTGTGTACGCATGACATCAGCATGTGTATAGGCAGGGGCGTGCCCCCTGCCTATATACATAGAAAGGGCGTGTTGGTCGCACGCCCTTTTTATGTGTATAGGCAGGGGGCACGCCCCTGCCTATACACATAAAAAGGGCGTGCGGTTCGCACGCCCTTTTCTGAACAGGGCGTGCGACCGCACGCCTGAAGTCTCGCACGCCGATGGGCGTGCAGCCCCCACGCCGATAAAAAAAAGGCGTGCGGGCAGCACACCTTTTTTTTATCGGCGTGCGTTCGGCGTGGGCGTGCCCGGGGGGGCGTGCATTTATCAACCCCCCTCTTTCTT
Organism: Puccinia hordei; assembly: GCA_007896445.1. NCBI lineage: Eukaryota > Fungi > Basidiomycota > Pucciniomycetes > Pucciniales > Pucciniaceae > Puccinia > Puccinia hordei. The sequence goes on from RDRW01000377.1 coordinate 131,926, forward strand.
CTCTTTGTCACTTACTTAAATCTCCCGGTTGTTCCAATTCTGGCGTCTCAAGTAAATTCGGTATCCGATAATTCACTCGAGTGATGGCTCTTCTTGGACGAGCACCTCGAATTTGGACGATGGAAGGCGATCTGGATGGTGGTGGTATTGGGGGAACTGCGGTCGAAACGGCACGACTACTTATAGCCGAAATGGGCAAAGCATCCTCCGAACCAAAAGGAAACCCATGTTCAAAGACACAGGGCACCCGAACTCTTTGACACATCTCACATTTTGACCTATCCCCTCTTGTCGCGGTACTTGGCGAGCACGTCAAGTTCTGTCGAATGCATCTTTGGCATCTTCAATCGATGACTTCGACTTCTGACATTTTCGATTTTTCCTTTTCTTTTTGTTTTCTTCTGTATTTTTTCTGTTCTTCTTCTTCGATTTAATTAAGTAAAGTAGTGTGTGGGAAGTAAGATGGTGGGAATTCTTTACCTTCGACCTTCGCAGGAGCTTGGCTTTTATACCCGGGCATCTGTCACGCTGCAACTATCAGTCTCAGCCAAACCCGGCTCAGCATTTCCATATGCATCGAACTTTGAATGCAAAACTCAGTTTCGAACTTTCAAAGGACCAAATGCGTGACACCTAATCAACGGGACACTCATCCAAACTCATTATCCAATCCGGTCCCTGATTTGAAGATTTCCCTTTCCGGTGATTCGACGGCTCTTCGACGCTTATCCAATAACCGTTACTCGGACTAGCTCGCATGCCTCGACTCTCAGCTTGGCGCTTAAACCTTTCAATCAAGCCTCGCACTTACCAATCACATCACCTGGGAATCTCTGTCTTGTATCTTTGAATTAATTGTCATATCATCGATTATGCTTTCATTTGACTTTCTTTTCAAATCACTCGTGTAACTCTAACTACGAGTAAATACTTTCCTTACTCATCTTCACGAAAGCATCATGTCAATATTTGCCTATAAAAGCAACTGTACTTTTCTCTACATTCCCTTTTCCTCACTTAATTAATATAATATTGTTTTACGTTACCTTCCTTAATCAGTCATCACCCTGATTAAATCCGAGTCTGATTTGAGCCCAGTACTTATTACTCACATCGCATCTTCGAAGCTAGTCTCGAAGTTATCTTTGAGAATTATTTCGACTTGAAGATATCTTCGAGTTGCTTCGAAGAATAGCTTCGACTCATCCTCCAGTTCCCTTTGCGCTTCGATCAACCAAATTCCCATCTGTACGTTGGGTTGGTCGCATGACAAGCTCTAGCACTGTTGTTTTTAACCTTCTCATGCTGATTCCATTCATAAGGTTTTGAAGTGTTAATATCCCCCAAGGATCACATAGCTGGACCGGTACCTCAACACATTGCTTCCAGATTGAGTTGTTTGACAAGGGTTGCAGTTGAAGAAACTTCAGCAAATTGTGCAGATCTCCCAGGTTATTCTGCATTGGTGTACCTGTCAGGCACAATCTTCTTTGTGCCTTTAAGCCTAGGAGTACCGTACTTCGATTGGTCTTGGGATCCTTCATATAACTAACAATTTATTTCAGTTTTATTTTATACTATCATGCTCATACAACCATACATGGTTTCACTTACTGTGCCTCATCCAGTACTATTTGGAACCATCTGAAATTTGCTAGATTCAGATCACTTTTTCCCTTCCTCACTTGGTTACTTGTTCCAACTTGTTGACTATCAGCACTTTCCTTTGATCCAGAATTGCAAATGGATTTGTATGTCGCTAGAACAATTGCAACTTTGCAAATATCTTGAAACTGAATGGTCAATCTTTCTTTACCATAAAAAACTTTGTATGGGAGGCTACCGTTATCAAAATACATATTGATTTTGTTAATCCAGTTGTCCAATGTTGATAACAGTGTGGTAGACATTTCTGTTCTGGAGGGAAAAATTTACAGTTTTTTTTACATAGATATTTTACAACACCCCACTATCTTTTTCACCACAGTCATTTTAGTTTACATACACAGTTACAGTATGTGTCCTGTATAAAGGGTATATATCTAAATTACACCTGTATTTCTGTATAAATGAGGCTGTGTAGCAACCACAAGCCACATACAGCCTGCTGCATAGTAACCATTGGGGCAGTGCAAGCCACTCAAGCAGACTCCACAGCAATACAGAAAGCTGTGCAGGTCACTTGATATAAATACATAGCAACCAGAAGGCTGTGCAAGCCACTTGATGTAAATACATAGCAACCAGAAGGCTGTGCAAGCCACAGTTGTAACTAGATCACTAGCTAAATTTGCTCATTACTACACTGCCACCCTGTATGCAGCTGTATTCTACACAGAATTCCAGCTAAAAGGCCTCATTTGTAAAAGGACACCAGCTAAAAATCCTCATGTAACTAGAACACCAGCATAAATGCCTCACATTTTACTATATAAGGAGGGGCTCTCCCTTCCTCTTTCCCCATCTTATTATCTCATCTTATCCCATCTGATTGAAATTAGTTACTACAATTTACACTCTCCGCCACTTATCAAATACTGAAACTTTGCAATATACATATCACATTCACAACCAATCCACTCTAGGAACTTGTGCTATAATTATTCAACTACACTAGACCACTGTCTTCTTCTTCCAGCCTAGCTGGGGGTGTTGTTAGTCTTTTGCTTTCAGAGAGGCAGGGTTTTCACCCATCAATACTTCTCTACATTCAGCCAAAAGAGGTGAAAACCACTTTTGGAGTCTCACAACGGGCAGATAATTAATGTGGCAGCAGTCCGCATTTCATCTTCTTGATCTTGCTTTTTTTGGCAAATGCAATAGCCTGCTTTTGTGAGAGTTGAATGGTGCTTAACGTCATCAGAGTTTTTCCTAGTCCCATATCATCCGCAAGAATACACCCATGACTTTCAAACATAATATTCTTCTCACCAAGTCCTTGTGCCACGGCATCTGAAAATATTTGCTTTACCCATTTGTTATCTGGATTTGTCAAATTTCATGAGCTATTGATATCTGATTGGATTCGCCCCTTTGGATAAATTCAACCGCTTTATATTGGTGATCCATCAGTGTTGTTTGGCATCCTGGGATCTTGAACGTTTTTTCTGAAGGTGTGGTTTTTGGTGAATTGTCAATTTGGCTGACACCAAAAAAAATGGTATGGCTGATAGTTGGGTATCTTCTTGATTTGAATATTTGATAATGAGAAAGCTTCCATCACTCGTGATAACAAACCAAACGGTGAAAATATAAATCCATGGACATGCGAAGTATTTCCATGTTGGGCTTGCACATAGAACAGTCGGAGAAATATTTTCTTTGGGTTTGAATTGCCAACAAACAATCTTGAGGAAAGAGGCTCAGAAAGTTGACCTATCTCCCCAATCAATGGACCAATCAAACGGCTCTGATGGTCATTGAGATCTCCAACCTTTTCATAATTCGAGCAGAGGATTTGTAGATTTGTTCTTCCTCGGTGAAATACTCCATCTCGAAGACCACTGGTGGACTGGCTGGAAGATTGTGGAGTTCGGACAACTAGTGTAGTGAAGAAGCCTAAGCAAGATATCTTGGACATTGTTGGTTTTGGTAAGAGAACAAATACGTTTCTGGATTACCTGACAATGTGTAACATCTTTTATTCCCTTTTAGCTTGGGTGGGGGATAGTGTAGATATGCTCGGATTAACCATGGTGGATATTGGGAGGAGGTGGTGTGCCTCAAGCCATGCATCTATGGGCATCTTGCCCTTGATATATGGGTCGACTCTGAAAATCCAAGGACAAAGGGTATCTAACCTCTGTTGATGATTTGTTTGTTCTCATATCTCTCAAAAACAAAATTTATGTGAATTGCCTTGACATTCCTTGTTTGTTGACGTTATGTCAAGACATCTCCATTGCCTGGTTAAGAACTGTTTAGCACTTAACCCTTAGTATTGTTTATGTATGTTACATAATTCACACATCCAAGGGCCTTTTAAATTAAAATTCATGTTGCTTGTTATATAACTATATCACATTCAAATTCTTGGTGTGCATGACCCCTTAGCTATAAGAGTACCTTATCCAAATAAGCTTTTAAACACTCACAACTGCATGTCTCAATCAAAACCAAAAATCTTTTGTACTGGTACCAACATGTAACAATTCTTTTTTCTTTTTTTCTCTTGGAATTCATAAGTTTTGAGTGTTATAATTATATACCCTGATGCCAAATCAGGCATCAAATAATTACTTCATTATATACCCTATTCTGCAGAGACCAGATAATTATCCCAAGTATGCACTAACCCCCTGAATGATATATTGACATTGCAAGTCAATGAAGATCATTTTTGTAACATATTACTTTGCATTATGAGGAATGTTTGGACCAAATATGTCTTTCAAAACTGTGCAAACTATTTGGTGGAAAATTGTGCAAACATCTTGGAAGTGTGTAGATAATTTCAAATATCAAGCTTAATGGATTTAAGTATATACACAGTATATCTCATTTGATATTCCATCTATATTCCAAACTCTCTTGATCAATCAAATAATATTGAATAAAGACTTTAGTCAGATGTACAAAAAGAATGTTGCAAACCTACAACAGTCAATTGCTTCTTTTCCTTAAGAAATAAATGTCCAGGTTTATATCAAGGTATTGGTATCTTAATAATAATAAAACAAATCACCCAGGCAATTACCATTATCAGGCCTTGGGAGTAAAAAGGGGGATCTAACACAGCTTCATATCCTCTGAGGAGATTTTATAATTTGAATCAAAATACAACACAACTTATCAGTACACCATATAATATTCATGAGCTAGTTTTTAACTTGAAAATTTCAACCAACCCAGGAATAGTTGTTCAAATTTTAACCCAAAGTCACAAGTGAAAGTTTGACTAGCATTTATTCCTTTTCATGGTTCCTCATGACTTGTCAGTTTAAACTCAGCAGGTATCCTACATTTTTCTGCCATTTCTTTGTGACTTGAATTAGTTAAATTTTCCACATCCTTATCAATATATATTCAGATTAAAAACAATTAATGTTGTAATGGAAATAAAGAAAGGAGCTCAATCATATAAGCCTCAAAGTGAAAGTCAGTGCAAGGTTCCTATTATAATCATCTTGAAATTAAAATATGCATTTAAATTCATCATAGATATGTTTTCAGAACAGTGCTTTCATATTGGTGTATTATAGACAGGTTCTAGCTAAGTTTACATTTACTCATTATTCAATTTTTCCTGGAAGCTGAATGCAAGCTGCTTCACACCCCAACTTGATGTACATAACTCATGAATGTTTACTCTTCAGATTTTTTTTTCTGAGTTCAAACTCATTATTTTGGGTATGGATGGTTGAAGTTTATTCTGATCAGTAACCATACAACTAGTTCCTAGTTGAGAATACTGGATATTTTTTATTAACATGATACCCAAATAATAATAAAAATTTAATTGATATACAAGACCCCTTCTCAATCAAGCCAAATTCCATGACAGCTGTTTTTATTTTTGACTGAAATTTACCCTCATGAATTATTGAACGCTCTGGAAGTTGTAAGTGATTGGTAATATCATTATTTCAATATTAGACATCATCAGGATTCACCCAGATACAACAATTTGATTTCATCAATCCTTGTCAAGATCATTCAAAATCTATAAGATCAAACATGCACACATATGTGACCTAGAAGATTGAGAATACCAAGCACACTGAAGAACAGGGTATGAATCTTCATAAATCAGGGGTCTAACTTGAACACATTTTTCACATTAAATTGATTGATGAACTAGAATATGTATGTATATTCTCATGAGAATGGTTACTCAGCAGAGTTACAAATAACCTGAATCAAAAAATATGTCATTAGAATATGGTTTGAATTCATTTATTTGTTTTAATTCATATACATGAAGCTCTTCATCTGAATTTGGTCATTCCTCAAGGTTTGGAGGATTTTACTTACCTTGTAAAAAATTATTAATTAAATATATGTAAATACTTCAACTTTGGAGCAGTTGTGTGAATACAAGATACCACATTGATACATTTGGTTAAAGTGGGGGATACAGTCTAGATACAGTGTTGATATGTTGAGGATAGGTAAGAGATAAGCGAAGGCACCTCCATAGAGGTGCCAACTTTTTTTTCCTGGTGTAGTAGTGAGAATACAATTGAGTAAGTTTTAGTTCTGTTTTGAGTTGGCTTTGTCAGGGTTCGAACTTTGGCGAGGTGATTTGGTTTGACAAACTCAAAGATGAGTTTGTGAAGCGTTTACTGAAATTTCCTGTTGTTTTGACTAATAAACTTTACTAGTAGTAAAAATTCAACAATTCAACCATGTAAACATAGGTTGCATGACCAACCGGCATACTGGTGAAACAATCCTCCGCCTATTACAGTGCAGAGGGTCAACACTTCACTCTGGGAACCTGGTCTCAAGTCATTCCAGTATTCAATTCACCCTCCTAAGTTAAATGTAGTGAGCAGGTTGTACGCACGGCTGACTATTGGGGTTGGAAAGACAAGGTGGTCTTTGGCCTGTTTTCCTAATCACGTTACTTGTGATGGTTAGCACAAGTGCCACCCACAATTGATCCAATTAGCGCAAACAATCTCTCCAGCTGCACTTTGATCGAGCTACTGATTTATTTACACATACAACCAACCCGATGTTTGATGTTAGGAAACTCAATTGGCATTATCAGCTTGCCTCAGCTTCCATGAGTCAACTCTCGGCATCGCATATTCGTAGCTATTTTACATCTTCGGGACGTCGAGCCATCTCCATTGAGAATAGTTCAGATAAATGAAAGCAGGTACATTCCGCGAACGCGAATGTAAATGAGCAATGACAAGCTGAGGAAAGATTTAGAATGTCATTGGGCACTGCATTTTTTAAATACATTCTGACAAAAGATCACCTAGAACAGAGGTACTTTGTAAAGAGCTTCTTCCGCTCGCCCAACGCGAATTGCAAAATGCAACTGTTCTATCACTAAAACTATTCACTCCTCACGGTCCAGCAAGAGCTCAGCCTCGCGTCGGGGCTATATAAGAGTTGATTTGCCGCCACAAGTCACACTGCCTATCTCCATCTTCACGCCCCACAACAGTTCCTTCCAAACCAACTCCCAAAGTCTCTTCCCCTTCTAACAGCCCTTCAGCAACTCGCCTCAAAAAACCTAAACACAGAATGAACCCAAACACGAACCCTACCGACCAAGAACGTCCTGAAGATCAATCCGGACCACGCCCTGGTGGCACATTTCCTGTTGAAGAACCTGCTGCACCCCAAGTTTCCCCTCCTGTGGAGGTCCAAGTGGGTGCAGAGCGTGATGAAGAGCCGACCGCTCCGGAGAACCCTCCGCCCCCTCATGCCGAGGCCGTGGAGGAAGAACAATGGATGGAACTGCCTGAAGAATTTAACGATCCTGTGCGGGCCCTCTTTGCGCAACTGCACCGCGGCCCTATGGTTTTCGAAGTCGACGATGATGGGGTCGCCACCCTGCAGGAAGTTGGAATGGATGAAGAGGCCTTGGCCTTTTTCGACCAGCTTGAGACCCTGCCGGAGGTTGCCAATCAGCAACCTAGCGAACATGATCATATACCTACCTGGGAACAGTTAATGGAGACCCTCACTCCTGAGCATGCAGCACTCTTCCAGAATCTTGCAGATGCAACACATAGGTTCATTGAAGAGTTGAACGGAGACCCAAGCCGGCGTGTCTTGACTCAAGAGGAGCTCTACGCCATAGGCAATAACTTGGTAGAAGTTCGAAGCGCTGCCGCTACCTTGCCCCCTGAAATCAACGACCATCTTGACGATATATTTGCTGATGCTCTCGCAGAAATGGAGCGTCTGCTGAGAACCCCTGCCCAGATCGCTATTGCAAGACAACAAACAAGTGGTTTACTCGATCACCTGGCCAACACCAATCTGGCAGCCATAGTATCAGAAGCCCCACAGAATCCCACCCCCAAATGCGCAGTCTGCCTCGAGGAATACGTTGAAGACGATATCGTCGTGGTCCTACCATGCCATCCTTCGCACCACTTTCACCGGCACTGCATCCATGTGGGTAACTCTACATTTGTAAATTTTCCCCACCATGCAGCCATCTTACACATTTTTTCCTGTAGGACTGGTTGCAAGCCCTGATCCCCGAACCCCTCACCTGTCCACACTGCAGAGCCGATCTCCTGTTAAGCATGTCACACTAAGTATCCGGTGACCAGGTTCCCCTGGGGTACAGATCAGAAAAAAGTAAACTTAATTAACCTATGCTTGCAATTTAGAATCTATGCTACCTATTGATATGAAAGATAACCAATCAATGCCCCATTCAGCAATTTTCCCCTTTTTCGGCTCCATATTCTAGCTATCAAGGCGTGGAAAGTGCCACAACCAACTGTGAAGTCTGGTCTCAATAGCTGAGTAAACTTATTGGTATAATTGAACCCATAATTCAGGGGAGAGTAGCGTATTTTCCAAACAACTGAAATCTGGGAACTCTCAGAAAGCTGTTGGTATTACTTGGTTAACATTTCTCAAGGCTTGTGTCAACCATGCTTTGATGCCCAGTCACTGCTCAGATTTGGCCCTACATGAGACTTGGTTTTTTATCTTCTTGGAATTACGTATATTTATTCTTTGTGAATACTTCTCATCTTACAGGTTTTTGCTCACAGAATTGTCTTTTGTGACACAGTTTTTACCAGATATACTGAGCACAAATTCTTTGGGTTTTCTGCTCCAAGTTGGCAGCTATAACTCACTCTAGATACTTGGTCCCTTGTGACCTGGGTGAATCTGTTGTTTTATCAACAGTTGCATTTCTTATTGAAAAAGTGAAAAGAAAGGTTATGTACTGTGGGACTTGAACCCACAACCAACCATTGATCTAAGTACGCATTGCCTAATGTTGAATACATTGTGATGTGTATGCTTGTGTGATGGTGATGATGATGTATTGCCTCCAATAGTGGTATGAAGTCCCACATGGATGTGTTAGCAATGTGTATCAAGAAGTGCCTAGTTTGACACTTCAACATTCCCGCATGCTTGTTACAAGGTTGCTGGCTAATGCTTCCAATCTTTCCAAGATCATTTGTCTAGCAGTATGGCGCTACCTGGGCTCATATCCTATAGAACTTGTAGGCGCAGAGAGTCTTTTGAAAAGACCACCGAGTGAGTTTAAGCTTGAAACAAACTTGATTGGGAGACGAGAAGATGAGCACACCTAGTTGTGCAAGTGAATGAGTTGAAACAGTAAAGGGAAACTGAATTAGTTTTTACTTTTATAATGAAACAGATGAGAGAAATAACACAAATGAAAAATGAAGAAATGAAGAAGAACCTTTTGAAAAGACCACCAAGTGAGTTTACACTTTAAACAAACTTGATTAGGAGACAAGAAGTTGAGCACACCTATTTGTGCAAGTGAATGAGTTGAAACAGTAAATGGAAACTGAATGAAGAAAAAGAGAAATAGAATCTGATACAAAGTAGAATATTTAACTAACTATCATTAGGTTTTGTGAATTTAGGTTTAAACTATATTTATCACTATACAAATGGTTGAAGAGTATGCCTATAGTGAGATATCACAATAGTTTCCATCTTATCTCATTTCCCAGGGTCAAAGAATGGCAAAAGATGGAAAAATATCAAGTTATTTCATTTGGAACTGGTATAAAATCAATTATTTGACCCTTGATATAATAACAGACATCCATCCTGGGGTAGAAAGGATTCACACCAGTATCAACTTGGTTAAGATCAGATTTAAATTATTTTTCTGCCAGTTTCTCTCAAAAAAGATGCAGGATGTGGTGTGAAAATAATATAGGACATAAACTACAGCAAGTGTTTGAGGGAATGCAATAGATGAGATTCATTCATGTAAAATGAGCATCAAAGATGAGGCAAAAATTCAATATTCAGTATGAAATGGGTGGAGGGAATGAAATGGGTGGAGGGAATGAAATGAGTGACAGGAAGAGAAAGAGAAAAAAAGAGACTGTGAGCTGATGAAATTCCAATATTGTATAAATAAAGTTCTGAAATTATATATTACTTGTCAGTCTCCTGACTTACTGGAAAAATAGCTCTTACTTTTGACAAGTAGTATGCATCTGAACTTCACTAGCATCAATCTTTTGATGAATCTGTTACAACTTGGGGTACTTGTAGTTGGTAGACCAGTTGTTTTAAGGTTAGCATCACAAGCCTCCTTGAAACAGCACTAGCCCCCTTGCAGTGATAGATTTTCTTGAGTTACCATTTTTTCAAACCCAGTGATATTTTGATGTCTTATTTACAACACATATAAGCTCTTGTGAGATGACCACTACAGTGCATATCACCAAGAAAAACCTAGATCATCTTATTCCTCAAGAATTGACATTGATCCTCCTCAAAAACTTCAAGATACTCACCTCCCATCTAACACTTCCTTCCCTTTATCTTACTCATCCACTCACATCTATCCCAGTTCTGCTCATCTCTCCTGCTTCCACTCATCTCTCCTGCTTCTGATCATATCTCCCACTTCCTTCCCTATCTCTTCATCATCCACTCACATCTCTCCCACTTCAGGTCATATCTCCTGCTTCTGTTCATCTCTCCCACTTCCTTTCATCTTTCCTGCTTCCTTTCATCTCTGTTGCTCCCATTCATCTATCCTGCTTCATCAAATATACTGCTTTCTTCCTTTTTCTTAACTCTTCTCCACTTCACTACTCCAAATACCAGCCTCAAATAACTCAAACTCCTGGAAACCTTTTCCTAAGCTCAACTTGGTGAATCTTCTTTAGTTTTCTGTCAGAATATGATTTTCAATCTCCAGCTATTCCTCATTGTCTTTTGTCATCACATTTGCATCATCCTTCTCACACTTTTTTTATTAGTTTCTATTTTCTTTACTTGCAATGAAATTTGGGTTATAATACCCACCCACCACCAGCTGCAATAGTGGTTCCCCCTTGAACCATCCTAACTTCCACCCAGGCCTTTTCAGCCCTCCATCAACAATCCAACTAACCATCTTTGATAAACAAGGAAGCTCACTCCAGTTCATGAGGTGATTAGTATTAAATCTTCCAATTTTTTGATTAATATGGTTGCCCCTGCCCCAATCCACCAGCCTTGTATCAGTAACATGAACTCCAATCAAAGAATCAGGATGGGAAATATACTGATGCAAGCCATTTTTGCAACCTGGTGGGTTTATAGTGCAGTTTTGTGGAGTTTGGTTTGGTGGATTATGTGTGTTGGTGCCACATTGCTAATGCTTGATTTTACCAGCACTAATATGTATTCTCAGCATCTCTCTCACCTTGACTCTTGTCTCTACTCACCTTGTGTTTCAAATTATCTCCAATGATCTCTGTGAATGCTCTGCCTGCGCTGCCTTTCAATTCACTAACAAAAATGGCCAACAACAACATGGACAGCATAATATTGCCAAGCATCAACTGGATGAATATCACCAAGTACAATCCCTTCACAGGCAGACTTCTCCATTGCATCAAGCTCACCCCTCTTTGAACCACAGAGTGAATTGTCTTCCCTCTTGATGGAACAGAATGCATTATCCTATAAACCACATTTTTATCACCTCTTAGAAGCTCTCATCTACTTCATGTTTTCATTGTACTTTTTGTGTCATGGCACCATCTCTTCTGTAATGTAAGCCAAGGAACTGCAAGACTGCAATCCAGATTGCCATCAACATTCTCAGTGCAGTAATTCAAGACATCAGGCGGTTCCGCGTGGTCCACAAACATTTATCAAAAATGACCACCTTGATGATGAACTTGCGACTAAACTCTGCTGTCAAATATGTTTTTGGCTGTATGAACTTGATCCAACTGCCACTGCCAACTGGTGCTGTAATTACAAGCAATGTAGAAACTCAGATCCCTGCAATGAAGAACCCTATCTCCAAAAGAAGACTTATTTATTGTGAACTATTTCAACTGTTTCCATCTCAACAAGTTCTGGATGAACAGAGGGGTCTTAAACCCTAGTGACGTAGGATTAAACAGATCTAATGGTGAGAGCTTGATCCAAAATGTATATGCTGATTGAGTGAGCGCTCGAAGCGCACGATTTCTGATTTTTGCAAAAGTTGAGATCATAAATTGCTGTAGATTGATCTTGAGGTTTATCCATGCACCTTGAGAGAAGGCCAGTAGTTTATACCATTGACCGGCAATCCTGTCTCGCACAGCGTCAAGAACGTTCCGGATAATAGTTGAAGGCGACTGTTGACTTGTCTGCTTTAGCCGGGCTGAAATGGATTGATATTTCTTCTGTAAATCCTCCTTAGCTCGCTCGGCCTTCGAGATAACCCGCGAAGGAATAGACAGGGGTTGCTCGAGTGTTTTGGAAATACGTCCTGATAACATTATGAGGTTGGGAAGCCTCCGTGATGAGGAGGGAGATGGCTCGGTTTGACTGATTGTTGAGCGATGGTTGGAATACTGTATGACGAGCTTCAACGCTTGATTTTCAGTCCATCTCATGAACCGAGTACCCAGTTTCTCTTTCTGCCAGATTTCTTGAGTGAGCACGGAATAGACTGGATTCGATTCGGTTGAAGAGGAAATTGAAGAGGATTGATCGGTATGTAGAAGGGCTCGTCGTAAGCGAGAGGCTAAGATGATATCGGTTGTCACCCGATCGCCAATTACGATCAACTTGAGGCGAGTCGGATCAGTCCGGCTTGGGGAGAAAAGGCGCTGGTCATGATTGGAAGAGTTTGATGGATAGATCACAGGAACGAATCGATAGTCAGCTGTGAAGTATTTTTGAATTGCTCTGACGACTTGTTGGCCAGGTTTTTTGGTTCCATGAACCAAGACGGGCACGCCAAGATGACGAGCAACGGATTCGGCCTAGGGAGTTTCAAGAAACACATCAGAAAAAGGAAGGAGGAGGATAGAGAAAGAGAATCTAGAAGAAGAAAAGAAAAAAGAGACTCGCCTGGATCAGTGCCGGATCTTCAGCCGTGCCCGCAGAATTGCTAACGAGTAGGACTCCCAAGTTACCGAAGGTGGCAAGACAGGACTGCCAGGCATGCCGTAATTCTGGAACTAACTGATCATGGTGGGGCTTCGTCTTGAGAAGTCGAGGATAGAAGGGTTTGGTTGAGATGAGTTTTGAGGGAAGGAAGGAGGCAATGAAGAAAAACGATGGGCCTGATGACTCAAACGATACAATTATCCTTATCGATGACTACGCCGACGTATCCCTTCCGCTTCAGTTCCTTCCAATCGAGAGATCGTATGTCTGATTTAGGGACAGAGGATCAGATTATCAGCAAATCGGACGGATAACCTGGATAATTTCAGTTGTCTGAGGGAAAAGGTTTATAAAACTGGAAATGTGTATAGACCTCGCACATGTAGGGTGGGTAGCAGACTGCTAGGTTCTACCAAGCATCTCAGCGATGCGACGATGGCGGTGAGGTTGAGCTTGGGCATGGGAGAAGTGGAAACTCGAACGTTCATCGTACGCATGAGTGAAATCTGGTTGGCATTGTGGAGTTGACTACGGGTTGTCCGAGGCTACCCCGGGGGTTAGGGGTAGACGCCGATGAAACTTGATGGTCTGTTTGTCAGTGTTAGTTGGAATAACCATCTTGGACAGATTAGACTGGTTAGACATTTAAAGGAAAGACGTAAGTTTGTTGAATTAAATGTCGAAAGTGATGGAAGTTAAAGTATTGATTTAATGATTCGAAAACAGCTCAGGAAAACTATACCAGGTTGAACTTCAGCTGCCTCGAACATGAGTACTCGTCGTCGAAATCCGAATGGGAATTGCTCTACGAACCATAGTGGCGAAGGTAAGTTCCTCTTCTTTGCTCAACCTAAGTATACATCGTGATCTAGGACATTGGCCCAAGTTGACCAAACCCTCTTCAACCTCAAGATGTCAGCATCTGGCGAGACCTTTACCAACGTCTCAACCAACTCATCGTCGCCCAGGACCGCACCAGCCAGTCTGCCCTCCAACTCTCTAAACTGTCGGCACCTGATGAAACTTCCGTCCAAACCCTCTCCAGACACGTCGCTGATGAACTAGGGTAACTCCTCAGCTCAATCTTCAACTAGCCTTTCACAAAGCTGTCTCTCTCATCCTTCTCCTCTTCGTAGGATCTTGGACGTCTGCCTCGAAAGGCTCGGAATCTTGATTGCTCTTCGGGAAGCGCCCCCCGATCCACCATTACAAAGTCAACTCGATTCCTATCAATTCTATGACAGCCACACAGCCTGATTGTTTTTTGTTTTTGCCCACCTCAGGTCGATCTACTAAAAAACGTCGATTGGAACCGGCTAGCTCAGCAGGTTCATGTGATCGTGGCCTCTCACCCCTCGCAAGTACATCAACCTCCAACAGCCAAACTCAGCCCACTAGCGAGCAGCCCAATCCGGATTCACCCACCAGTCGGATCTCCTCCCCCGCCCCACTCTCCTCCCTGCCCGCCATGTTCACCCAGACCCAAACTCGATCTCAGGTAGGCTCGCGCTCCAGTACCCCGATATCCGACGGGGGCACCTCCAAGAAGACCGACTCCTCCACCGCAATTAGTGCCCGACAGACTAGCTCCAGAGTCGACAGGCGAGTCGCCTTCAGGGACCAACTCCCATTACTCCCCGGCCGTTTGGTGGCCTTCAAATGTCCCAGGAAACCCTCCGACAATTCAGCCGAGGAACATTGGATCATGGCCAAGGTAGTCAAGTGTATCTCGGGAGATAGAAACCGGTAAGTTCATAGATTCTAAAGGCCTAACTCGATAGCCTCTATCTGTCCACACACGTCTATCTAAACCCCCTCTCGCTCAAACATACACACGCACACATACACATGCATACATACATATATATATATATACATATACATACACACACACATATATCCTCTTAGCTATGAAGTAGAAGATGTGGATGAAGAAGGACGCAAGGGCTCGAAACAGTTCAACTGGAATACGACGCTCAAGTCGATCATTCCTCTGCCTGTCAAAGACCACCCCGACACCTATCCTTCAGCAATTCTTCCTCCAGGTACCACCGTCTTGGGCCTCTATCCCGATACGACCACCTTCTATAAGGGAAAGATCAAATCTGGTCCTTCCGACAGAGCACGTAGGTATAAGGTCCTCTTTGAGGATGACGCCGAAAACGGTGCGGTTAATGTTGTCATGGAACATCTGGTCCCAATCAATTAACCTATCAGTTTGCTTGTGTTCATTTTTTCACCCTTTTATTCTGTGTTTTCCTTTTTAACTTACTTTCTGCTAAAGCCGTGTAAGTTTTCTTCATTAAGAATCGTAAGATTCGCGTGTTATTCAAGCCAACACTCGAGAAAATATAATTATATACTGTACTTTCCTTCATTTGTTGCGGATATGGCCTCGAGCGTTAAGAATTCGAAATTCGGGGCGCTTCCTTTTTGTCTGATCAGTTTAAGTAAAAAAAGGATTGGGTGGCTGATCTGATTCACACAAGTTTCGGTCGAAAAGAACTCACAGACCTTCCTGTTCAATCCATCTCCACCATGCCAGCATGGTCCACTTCTTTTGGCATCGATCTCTTTGCAGTAGATATCTGCTTTAAAGGTGAAAAAAGTAAGGGTTGGTTTTGATAAACTGTTTGTCGAGTAATCAGTGTTAATAATACCAATTGAATCCAGTCTGATCGAACTTCAAATGTATCACTTTTTTGCACAAGAACAATCTTTCAAGCTGATAATGACGTTCATCAATGATGAATCTAAGCGGGACTTGATTATTGGGGGGAGTCCTCCAATCGAAAAGAATGATGTCAGGGTGTCAACCCCGTTTTTCGAGAGCCATTTCACCCTTGACATTTTTGGGACTTTCCTCTCTCCGGTCCGCCTGTGTGCGCGGCAACACTTTCACAAGAAGTCTCGACTTGGATGGTGGACAAGTCGCGTAGGGACGCGATCGGGAAAAACATTTTGTAGTTCCCAACTCCCACTAAAACCTCTGTGGCCATCCGGCCAGCCAGCCCCGTGAAGACTCGCACAAGGTCACTCCCCTGGAACGGTAGCTTCAGCCCGCCTGGTGAATCATGACATCATGGGCGCGTCTTGGAAATTCTGAGCCGAGAGGCTGTCTGGATCTCTCCTGCCTCTGTAAGGATATGGCCTACAAACGAAGGCTATAAAAGGCGGTAGGGCTTGGGCAAGCTTTGTAGAGGCACACCTCATTTTTTCTCCATCCTAGTGCCCGCTGAAACAAAACAAAAACCGCAATGTGCCGTGTTACTCTGGGCTTAACCCTCCTGCTGCTCTCGCTCGGCCCGCTCATGGGCTCTCCCCTCCCGATCCCTAAACCTGGACGAGTCAACCCGGCAACGCTCTTCCATGGCGTTGCCACCTGGTTTCGACCTAACCTGGGCGCATGCGGAGAGATGAGCTCGGAGCAGGACTATATGATCGCCATGAACTCCGCGCAGGTGAGTAGTCCAACAACAAACCATCCCAATCCCGGTTTTTTGTCTTTCTTTGTGCGCTGATTCGGCCTCCGCCGAATAACTCATCTTTCCTGTTTTTCAACCGTTAAGTATAAATCTGGTGGACCGTGCCATAAGAACGTGGTGATCAAGAACAAAGCCAACGGGAAGAGCGTGGTGGCCAAGGTGCTTGACGAGGTCAGTATTCCTGTTCGCCGTCGAATCGAGTATCTTATTATCTGCCCAACCTCTCTGGCATCTGCTCATGTCTCTCTATTCTCGGCCTCACGTATATTTTACTTCTACATATAGTGCCCTTCCTGTCTTTGGGGCTCGTTGGACCTTTCACCGTCAGCTTTCAAAGCTTTGGGGAAACTTGAAGACGGCGTCTTGCCCGTCAGTCCCTGCCCCCTCTTATTCTCACGCTTTCCCGTTTCGATCTGAATTTTATGTTTCTTTATAATATTTTCGTCCTCAGATTGCTTGGAAATGGACTTGAACAGGAAAAAAAAAAACTCGAATGAATAAACTTGTCTGGAGCCTCTACCAATCGCGTTCCCATCTTTCCAACTTGTCATGGGGCTGGCTAGCGCTGCGGTCCCGTTATTTCTTTCCTATATTTTTTTTATAAAATATTCTCAATTACTCAAAAGCTGAAATAGTTTAAAAAACTAAGCAAACAAACAAAATTTAATATAGATGAATGTACGCTTTCATATCTTATCGATCCGGGTTTTCCAACCAAATATTTTTTTCTCTTAACAATGTCTTCCAAAAAAAACACTGTTGTCCAATTTACTAGAACATATTCATGTATCCATAGAGTTTATGTATTGGGACTTTAAGGTATAGAGGGCTGTAGCCAAGAATGATTAATCAATAAAACCCGAGAAATGGCAATATGACTACAAGAGGGGATCAAATGATCCATTCTTTTGGCTGGAAAAACTTGTGATGATAATTGGAAAGCATTTGTGAGAAACTGGCAAGAATACTGTGGAATTCAAATCAATTTTTATTGTTTCAGAGACTCTTGAGAAACATAGGAATAAGTACCAATCCTATTGTTAACAGGAACAGGGAAGGTTACTTTACAGTTTCTTGTGTCTTGAAATTTCAGCTATTTTAATTCTTAGTCCAAATCACTCCAATCTTTGTCTAAATTCCACGGAAAGATCTAGTGTATTTATGAGTTGAACATGTATCCTCCAGATGAAAATTAGAAATTGTCATCAAAAAATCACTCTTGCAGCCATTGATCTGAGACTGGGAACTGCATGTGTAAGCTCTTGATCATAGCCAGACCCTTGAAATTGCTTTGAGTGTTTTGAGGAAATTTTCACCATGGTCTTTTCAAAAAAATAAAATTCTGGAACTTTCTTTTACAGCTCAAAAAAAATGATTGAAGATTTTCAGAAAATGCAATATCTGCTCAACCATCTGTCTGTGCAACCCAACTATCCATGCTTCAAGAAGTCTCTCAAAATCTATACTCATCACACAGAAACTGCTTTTTCACAAAGAATCATTGAGCCCCATGATTATGCGGGACACGCTCCTCTGGTTGGTTTTTGGACCAGGTATTTCAGAATTTATTCCCCATATAAAGTTACCAAAGTTCCACTTTCTGTAGGTTCCATGCTGCTCTGCATTTTTTGGGTCTGAATCTACCTGCAATTCTTCTCTTCCACCACTCCCCACCTGTATTTATGCCCCCAACCCATGCGCCAGAACTTGGATCTTGACTCTAGAGATACACAAGAGTATACCTGGCTTTAAGACATCACAAAAACACTGTATTCACTAGTTTAATTACTAATATACTTAGAATACTATTTAAGAATTTGATTTTTCATGTAATAATAGCTGGGGTCACTCACTTCAACCACCACAAAGTTCCTACTGCTCTGGATACTTCAGGTAATTCACCAGGAAAGAACTTAGGGGGATAGATTACAGATGAGATGAAGTTTATCCAAGCCTTTCTTCCAGTCATACAATAAACAGCAGATGGTGAGACTACCTGAGGGAAACAGGGGTTCAATTTTACTTTGCAGTACATCAGACTATATATCACTATCTAAGCAAAAACAGAAAACAGGTATGTAACAGAATATCTGTGCATTAATACCTTTGTGATGAAAGTGCATAGATTAAATGGATCATATTTCTTTTTTCATCACTTATGATATTTATAGATGTGTGGGAAAAATTTAACATGGTGGATAATGATATCTTTTGAATTTATTGATGCTATAAGCATAACATCCTTTGAGATAAAAGGTGATTTCCTTTTGAACCGAGCTAGCTTCACTCACTGGCCATCCCCTTGATGTTTTGTTTTCCATTAAAGGATGAGAAAGTGCTAAATCACCCACCATAACCTTGTGATCTGGCAGTTTGCAGCTAGAACCAGGAAAAATCAATGATCACTTGTCTACAAGTGACATATCAAAGTACAAAGGCCCCTTTGTAATTTCTGATGTCACTTGTAGACAAGTGATCATTGTTTTTTCCTGGTGTAGGCACCTTGGCATTCTCACATAAAAGATTGTGGGGAATTTTCTGATTTTTTTCCAAGAGAGTTGGAAGTCCAGGAAAAGTCCAGGGGAGCCCCAGATTATCCAGGGGCTCTTAATCACTCCAGAAAATTCCCACAAAAGAATGTGTGTACATATAGGTGAAAATTGTATATAACCTTTTCAAATTTTTCACCTAATATTCCAGCGGTTTGTGGAAACTCAGCTCAGCATCACTTGGCTGTGTGGAAATATAGGTGTCACACAAACATATGTGCATACAGTTTTGTGACAAATCATTCCAGCTACCTCAGATAATGCACAACAAATTCAAACCAGATTACAGTTGTGGTTTCAGAAAGACTGGCATATTGTTGGCAAGTATAATGCCCTCTCCATATTATACCTTGGCCCAAGGGGAAAAAAATTTGAAGCAGAATTTATGATTACTCACCAGGAAAAAAAAGTTGGAACCTCTATGGAGGTGACTTTGCTTATCTCTTACCCAACCTCAACATATCAACACTGTATCTAGACTGTATCCCCCACTTTGACAGAATGTATAAATGAGGTATCTTGTTTTCACATGACTGCTCCAAAGTTGAAGTATTTCCATATATTTAATTAATAATTTCTCAAATGGTAAGTAAGTTCCCAATGAAATTCATGAAAGAAAAACTTCAGATGAAACTCTTCATCTTCATCCATTATATGAATGGATCAAACAATTAAACACAAAACATTTCTTACAGATAAATGAATTCAAAACGCATCCTGATAACATACCATTTGATTCAGGTTATTTGTAACACTTCCAAGTAAAAATTTCAATGATAAAATACATATATATTCTCCTTTATCAAGCAATTTGTTTCTATTTAAAAATGTATTCACATTTTAACCCTGATTGATGAAGATCCATACCCTGCTCTTCTTTTTGATTTCTGTTCTATTATCACTTTTCTAGAACCCTTGGCATATGTGCACATTTTTTAGTATAGATTTTGAGTTATCTCAATGATGATCAGTTAATATATCTGGGAGAATCTTGATGATGTGTAATTTTGACATAATTAGATTACTTACACCATCCAGAAATTATTATTATCATTCATGAGGGTATGTTTCAGTCAGCAATGAAAACAGTCCTAATTTATGGAGTTTGGGTTAATATTTTTGATGAGGATCAGTGAATTCAAATCAGTATATCTGGGATAATCCTGAACATGTAATTTTTACATGATGGTATTACCAATCACTTACACCTTCCAGGAATTATTATTATCTTTAATGAGCATGAATTTTATTCAACAATAAAAACAGTCCTCATGGAATGTGGCTTGATTGATGATTAATTATGGGTTTGTTATGTTTATTATCTTTTTATTATGCTTTGGGTATCATGTAAATCAGATGCATCTGATCTTCTCAACCGGGAAATTTTTGTACATTCACTGATGATGATAAAATTCAGGCAGTCTCACCCAGGAAAACAAATTCCATGTAGGAAATACAGCCCAAAAAGACATTTTGAAGAGTGAAAAATAAGTATTTAATTGTGTACATAAATTTGGGGTAGAAATCAGGATTCATTCAGCTACTAGGAAAAATAAACTAGACAGTAGATACTAACTTATCCTGACCATTTCTGTGAATCCCCAATATGAAAGGACTATTGATAAAATATATTTATTCAAAATTTAAATACATCTTCTAATTTAAAGATGCTGTCAGAGGGGACCTTAAACTGACTCAGGATTCAAGGCATATGAACTATAGTTGAATAGGGGGTATCAAATATGTCCAAATCCACCATTCTGTAATTGAATTGCTTCAAAAAATCCACCATTTACAAAACATGCTAGTACTTTCCCTACACACTTTTTAAACACACTGGATAACAAATTATAATTGGATAATTGCCTGGTTTTAAAAGCAGATTTGGGCATATTTGACCCCCTATTATATATCATTTTTGAAATTTCTAATGCTGATTAGTTTTATTCCAAATATAGATTGATGGGAATGTTAAAGTGTTAACTAAAAAAAGATATGAGAAAAATGTGTCATACCTGCTGATTCTAAACTTAAAATCCAAGAGGAAACATGGAAAACAATAAATTCTAGCCAAATTGTCACTTGTGATTCTCAGTCAAGATTTGCTAACAACTTAGCCTAAATTTGAATTAAAAAAAATTCTAAACAATTTTATTGGGTGTACTGACAATGTGATTTGGATTTATTCCAACCTAATTATACTATAAAGGTATAAATAGGGGGTATCAAATATGACCAAATTAACAATTAAAACCAGTGAATTAGGTTTTTCAACAAAACTTCACTTTTGAGAATTTTGAATCATTTTATATTGATATCCATTGTTTTTAAAAATTGTGGATTGTCAAAACCAGTTGATTAGATAATGGTGGATTTGGTCATATTTTATACCCCCTAATAATTTATTATGAAAGAAATTTAAAAAGATAATGTTTGTGTAAGAATTATTTCATGATGATATCTTATGATCAAAGAAATATTGAAAAATAGATACTTCAAATGAGGCGAGTGGATCTAGAAATTTCAATTCAGAAGATGGGGTTTCTTGTAGCCTCAAATTTGAATAACTCTGATCAATATGAAATTCATGGATAGGAATTCCAGAGTTGTTTTAAAAAAGAATCACTCACAGGCCAAATTGCAATAGAAAAATTTAATGAAGTGAATTCAGCTGTAGAAAGATGCTAATTTCAAGCACATGAATCAAGTTTAAATATTTCCTTCACATGGAAAAAAGTCTAAAAAAAATGTGTATGCGTGCAGATAAAATGTAATATTCATCTGATGTAAATGATCACTGTTTGAAATATTTTGGGGATTAAAAAGAATGATATGGAAACAAGCAAAAATTAGTAAAGATGGTGAGGGGAAGAATGAAGATAAAATGAAGCAATTCACAACTGTCAGGTCAAAACTCATGCATCTTGATTTTAGTAACAGTTATTCCAACAAACTCCAAATCCGGGATAATAGGGCGTATCAAATATGACCAAACCCGTAAGTGAAACCCGTCAATTAGAAATGACTAAATCCACACTTTCTAATTGACGGGTTTCCAAAAAGGGGTAGCCCAAAACCAAACGGGTTTTGAAAACACGGAAAACACAAAAACCCACATATATCATCCAAACCCGTCACATCCAAATCCGTCATTCCTGCAGCCCTGCTGGTCACCAATACACCCCTCATCACACCTTGTATGAACAAATCAATCATCACCTCACCCCAACAAAACACTCATCAACCTGAAAACAACAAACAAATCATTACGCCTCAACTGAACAACCCAATCATCACGTTCCATGCCGTCTTCTTCAACCCTTGTCCCGATGACTCCATCAACCAAATCTGGGAAGCTCTGGGTTGCAGAGATAGCGCCTCCAGTATCCAATTACCGTTTCCCCCCCTCCCCCTCCTACTTTATCGGTGTTTGCTCTTTAACTGACCCAACTGTTTTTTTATATTTGTCACGTTGTGGATATAGGAGGGCTAGATTGGCTACCGTGAGTGTTTTCACCCAGGCCCTCTTCTTACTATTTAGTGCGATCTACGTCTGCAAAGAAGCAGTAGAACACATGATGATGAGTCATTCACATGGACCGGACAACTCCGGAGGCGGAGGTGGAAGCCACGTAGGACACTCTGAGCGCCACCAATCTGAGTGAGTATTTACGTGTTCTGCTTCCAAAACTATGCTTGAGAATTGTACTAATCAAAAACTGTTTCCATCAACGACTTTCTACTCACTACCGACACGGACGTTCTTTTTCTGGCCAATCTCCAACTTATCTTTCGCTCAGCTCAACAGTGAAGTGTTCAGCATCAAGACATGAACGGCTCAACCTAGCAACGGAGTTCCTCCTTGCCTCGCCTGTTTTAGTTCAACACGCTCGAGATGACAAAACAGCCGCTGCAGCAGATGTCGCCGCCGCTCCGCCATCAACATCTGGGGACCATCCTGCGACGAACGAAGAGCAAACCGCGCCTCAAGAAAGCAACCAAACCACCGACGTTGCTAATAGCTCGCCGGACGAACCTTTGGCTGGTGTAGATGTAATGGTGGCCACGCCTCCATTAATTTATTGCCTCACTCCACCGCCGATACCATCTGCTGGTGGTGATCTAACATCCGATACCCATGATGTTCCGATGGGTGAAGCCTTGGCCGGAACATCAGGGGCCGCGGACCCTCAAGCGAGCACTGAGAACTGTAGCTTTTCTGGCGACGACGGACACACCTCACCCAAGATCCCATCAGCCGAGGTCAGTGACCCAGCCAGTAGCAAAACCGCCCGACTCGACGAAATTCGGGCTCAGATGAAAACTGCTTGGAGTGAATACTTGCTGAATCTGACGATGAACTGGCGTTTGATTTGAAAACTGCCTTCAAAGCTTTTGAAAAGAAATCGCTGGCCAATGACAACAAGCCCTCAGAAAGCTTGAATCTCTCTCACTGCCATCCAATACAACGAACGAGGACACGCTGTGAATCTCGCAGGATTTCAGATACGGGAAAGCGCGAGGTAGCTAAGCTGGGGATTGTATTACTGGTGATGGGACGTCTATTTATAGGCGATGAGTAGTATAGAGAGAATACAAGAGAGATGTGACCGGCCATGGAGGAAGGCCGGTTCCGGACGGGTTCCGTCTAATGAGACCCGTCGATTACAGGTTGGAAAAGGAGTAAGTGATCCGGATTAAGTAATCAGGATCAACACGACTATAGTAATACAAGAGTTATAATTATATGAGAGAGGATACAAAGTTAGCCGAGAGCGGCTTATAGAGGGTAAGGAACTGTCCCCGGATAAGGGTAGGAGACAAGGTCTTCACAACGCCACGAAATAATGTCCCAGCCATCTCGGTCCACTTGAGAATGCTCGTCCTCTTGGCCAATGATTTGTCCTTCGAAACGTCCCTGAAGCGAAATGCAAACGTAATGTTGAGAACACTTGTTGGAATACTTCGGAATGCTACAGGTTTGATGAAAGAATCACTTGAAGTGGCCAAGATTCCCAAATGGCTCGCCTCCTCGCTTTTGGTGGTAGAGGCCGTTACTATGTGGCTGAAGCATTCCTCAACAGCGGCGTGCCAGCGATTCTTCTCCATAGCTTTTCGAAGCATTCCTCATGCCAGTGATTCTTCCCCGTAGCTTTTCATTCAATACAGAGTCTTGAGGCTGTTTGCCAAAGCCCTATACAATGCAATTGACAGTGGTATCAAACCAGCCTTTGATGTGATTGCAGCAATACCATCCGCCCTAGGCGCCCTCTGCTTAAACGACGTAGGTTTGCAGCAATTGAACGACAGTCAAGCTATCGATTTGATAGAAATCAGGCTGTTCTGGGAAACTCTCCGACCGGAGTCAGAAATGCTGAAAATGGTCTCAACTACCTGTAAGTTTGCACCGTTTCCTGTGAATGTCACGTGCTTCACTTGTCATTGTTAGCTAATCCTATATTATCATTTCTCTTACTGCTTTAGCCACTGATTTACGCGTCTATAATCATATTTTTTGTTGCATTTTGTTTTTTTTGGTAAATTTTTCTAATTGTGCTTGATCTATTTTTTTTTCTTTCACAGATATGGATTGCAAGGTGGTGGGAATCCCAGAGCCCATTATCTGCTGGAAAACACAAATATCAACCAAGGCGTGGGTTAACCCTCAAGAACTTCTTGTCTCAAATAGCTGCAATGTTCAACATCCTGCACGTCTTCCCTCCCCAATCCAACCTGACATGCCTGTGTGCAGTCCAAGATCTCGATGAATTGTAACGTCCATTGGTGGTGTGCTCTTCATCAAGATCTTGGGCTGGCTCAGCTTGTCAGTGTGGAGCAAGAAGGGGAGGACTCTCAAGTTTGGAACTCATTCTCACGTACTGGCACCTCAACTAGACCTCTTGGACCCCTTCTCTCCCCAATCCAAGCTGGCATGCCTGTGTGCAGTCCAAGATCTCAATGAATTGTAACATCCATTGGTGGTGTGCTCTTCATCAAGATCTTGGGCTGGCTCAGCTTGTCAGTGTGGAGCAAGGAGGGGAGGACTCTCAAGTTTGGAACTCATTCTCACGTACTGGCACCTCAACTAGACCTCTTGGACCCCTTCTCTCCCCAATCCAAGCTGACATGCCTGTGTGCAGTCCAAGATCTCGATGAATTGTAACATCCATTGGTGGTGTGCTCTTCATCAAGATCTTGGGCTGGCTCAGCTTGTCAGTGAGGAGGAAGGAGGGAAGGACTCTCAAGTTTGGGATTTATTTCACAAACACTGGCAGGTCCAACTCCTCCCAAAATTATTTAGTGGCAAGGTGAATTGTTTGAAGAAGAAATTGCATAAGTAATAAAAAGGAATTCAAACACACCTCTTCACCGTCCCTGCCTCCTTCAGACCTATTCTCATTTGTTTCTAAAGGTTCCAAGATTGCTGATTAAGTCATCATGTATAAACAATATTGAATATATTAGCAATTATCAAAAAAGACAATGACACAACTGATCAATCTTACAAGTGGTGCCCTAGAGTTATTGGAATCCATAGATACATTATCTGAGTCATCTTTCTCAAAATGTTTGTCCAAGTTGTTGTCATTGGGACCAGATGAGTCAGAGCTCTCTTCACCGTTTTGAGCATTGACTTTGTACAAGGGCGTCACAAACAGTTTCTTCCCCATCAGCTGATGCATAGCATGGAAATGTGGACACAACTTGTTGAGCTTCTCGTCAATGGTGATAATGACTGCCAATTGGTCTTCATCGGTGAGTCCAAAGCCAGTGGAGAGTGATTGGGTATGTGTTTTCTTGTACTTGTCCTTGTAGCTGTTAAAACAATCTTTCATCTGCCTTCTCAGATTGATTGCCATCAGCTAGAATCCATTAATCTTCCCTTTGGCTGGCCTTCCAACCGCTGGCGCCTTACCAGTTCCAAAGCGCAAATCATAATTCTTTTGGATTTTGAGCCAGTCAATGATTATGAGGAAGTTGTCCTTCTTTAGGTGAGCAGAAGTTTTTGCGGTTGTATCATTGTCAGAGATATGTTGTGCTTGCTTCTTGATGGGTTTCTTCCTGCTTGCTGACTTCTTTGGTATCACTTTTCCTTTTCTGGTGATGAATTTATTTGTTTTTTTGATAGGCATTGTTCTGGGATCAGGGAATGATGGATTAATTTTTTTTCTGCAAGAAAGTTTATAATTGACTAAAATTACCAAATTGTGAGGAAAACTGAAGAACAATTTTGGGTTTGTGATTGGGTGGAGTTGTATTGGCAACAATTTATTGTTGGTTGGGGTTGAATCGTAGAGGATTATTGATTGTATTGGGGTTGTATATTGCAAGTTTGGATGTGGAGTTGTGATTGGTTGAAATGTGGAGGATTGTGGTTTTTGTAATTATATTGGGGTTTTTGTTGTTGATACTTGACACGTCTAGTGCAAATAATGGCATTATTTGGAATTTTTATCCACTGGTTTCATAATTGTGGATTTGGTGAAACCCGTTGATTAGATAATTGTGGATTTGGTCATATTTGATACCCCCTAATAAATTAAATATATGGTTATTGTGAATTGGTCATAGCCAATAGGAGTAATTCTATGTTTATCCTGAAAATTCCATGAAAAAAGAGCTTAAATTTGAGTGGACTTCAGCTAATCATCCACAGGAACTGCATATTTAGCTCCTCAATGGTTAAAATTGGTCATTTTTAACCTGAAATTGTGTTTGGTTTTCTAATCATGGACTCTGATGGGATTTGAAGCTGGAAATTTCAGTAAAATGTTACAAAATTTCCAAAATATGACTGATTACCTCTATCCAAGTGCACTCTATGGAAATTCCAAATTACTAAGGAATCAGGGACTGTGTAATAGGGGGTATCAAATATGACCAAATCCACAATTAAAACCAGTGAATTAGTTTTTTCCACAAAATTTCACTTTTGAGAATTCTGAACCATTTTATATACATCTCATTGGTTTTTAAAAATGGTGGATTTTCAAAACCAGTTGATTAGATAATTGTGGATTTGGTAATATTTGATACCCCCTAATAGTGGTTTCTCTGTTCCATGCATAATTGAGAGATTAAATTCCATGATTCATCAATTTGGTGGAAATAGTTACAATGGATAAAAGATATCCTCTATGTCAAATCATGGCCTCAACACTCATCTGGATCATAAAATAAACCATGGCTTCAAATGATAAAACAGATTCCTTAAGAAATTGAACCCAATCTCTTGCTTGGTATATATGGGATATGGTATCCATTTTATTATCCTAAATAAGATGTAATTTAAGTTTGATAATTGGTGGTTTGTCTCAAGGATGATGGGAGTATTTAAGAAAGGCGCTTCAGGGGTGGTTTTATTATCCAACTTTGAAGTTTGTGTATCTGTTGATAGAGAAGGCTGAAACTGAAAATTGTGTCTGAACAGTAACCTCCAAAGAGTACTTTGGAGCAGATGAATTGTGATAGAGGATGTGAAATACATGAGCTAAATTTATTGGCCCAAAGAGCCAGTGTGCTTGAATTTCACAGCAATAATGGTTTCAAATAGATCAAATAAGAGGTTTATGATCCAAATGAACAACTCTAAATTGTTCATATGAAAATCAAAGCAACTGAGCATATACTTAATCAAATTGTTTCATCCAGTGCAATAAATCTGTTGATCAGATGTATAATTGACTTCAGGGATCTTGAATCCTCTGTGATTTAATTTCCTGGGGATTTCACCTGTAAGGTTAAATTCTTGATGTTGAGTTTCAGTTAACAACTAAAGCCCACCAAAAGTGAAATCTTCTGTAAATATCATATGATATCATCATTCCTTGAAATATATCAAGAGCTCAAAAATACTGGATCATACATGAAATCAATCAGAGTGTGCCTCTTTTCTTAGCGGTTCTTCAAAGTTCAAAAGAGGTCAGAATCTTGATTTGTACTATAGTAGAGTTGGTGCTGGGGCAAATTGAACCTCAAGTGGAATACCCTGGAAGTTATATCTTGTAATTTATCATCTTAACTGAGTGAATTGAATGGATAGGTTGTTCAGGTGGTTTTCTGTGAACCAAAGTTGTAATGTGTTACCCGCATAACCCTTCAAAATTGGTTTAAAAACTTCTTGTTAGATTTGATCATAATTTATGAAGCCTGAGAGGGATTTTCTTCAGGGAAAACAAGGTCTTTTTATTTCACCACAATGTCCCCACTTTGTATCCAACATATATTAATCCCTTGATGAAAGGGATAGCAGAGGGATACACATGTTTTATGCCTGATGCCTGCCTATCTAAATCCACTCATATATATCCAGTTTTGAAAAATATCATACCGCAGGGTTGAATTCATCATTTTATCATGTGGTCTGTACCAACTAAGTGACTTGGGTGTGATCTAACCTGCCTCCCCAAGGATAGTGCAAATACCACATGCAAAGAGAAGCTCTCTCCTTGAAAATGTCGAATCAGTTATTTGAATGCAAGATTTGAGCTGCCTTATACAAAAAATAATTGAAGTTTCATCAAACCAAAAATAAATGTTTTTGTGGGTGGTACCTTATGCAAGAAGCGTGCAGCTTGCATGTGGTTATTCAAGATCCTTTCATGCAGGTAAAAACCAGATGAAAACACTTGCAGTTGAGTTGAATTTTCACCAAGTGTTGGAATTTCATCATTCACATATCTCCTTGTTTTCTCTGTTCCCATATCTATAACTCCTTTAACTTCCTGTCACTCAATTCTCTGCATAAAGATTGAATTTGCATGTAATCCACCATCTTCTGTCCTACAATCTGACCCCAAAGTTGTTGTAAATTTCAAACCTAATGTTTAGATAGAAATCAAAATATCTGTTCATCTATGTGAATTTCCTCAAGGTCAATGATTCTTGTTGGATGAGTTCTTGTCGGCCATGCAATCTAGAATACTGGATTGTTTGTTTTCTCCTGACTCAGGTTTTATTATCCAGAATTCCTGTCCACATCCTCTTTATTTTCCCTTGATAAATATCTTTTCAAAAAGGCCTGGAAGATCTGGAATTGCCACTTCTACTTTAGCATTAAAAGTATAATTATGAGCTGGGTCTTCATCTTATTGATTAAGCCCAGCGGGCTTAAGGATTGTTGGACCAAAAAAATTTGAGGGTCAGGCCAAAAATGACAAGCTCAGCTAGTTTTTAAGCCCGGCGGGCTTAATCTAAATCAGAAAATCCTGGCAGTTTTGTGGCTCACCAATTAAGTAAGCTTTGGGAACCACATAAAATCATAGAATCTGGACAATTTTTTTTGTTTGAATCCAGATTGATTGATATTAAGCCCGGCGGGCTTAAGGATGCTTGGACTAAAACAATTTGAGTGTAGAGCAACAAGGAAGCACAGGGGTTTTTTTAAGACCAGTGGGCTTAATTTACAAAAGATATTCCTGGCGGGCTTGTGCATCACTAGGTAAGTATGATTGGGTCCCACATAAAATCATAGAATACATCCAAAGTGTTTGGTTTTAATCCAAAATTCATTGATGTTAAGCCCGGTGGGCTTAAGGATTCTTGAACTAAAACAATAATTTATGCACAAGAAAACAAGGAAAATCAAGGGTTCTGTTTAAGCCTGGTGGGCTTAATCTCCAATAGAAAAGCCTGGCTGTCTTATGAGTAATTGTGTAATTAAGATTGGGGTTTGACATAAGATCATAGAATATTGCAAAAGTGTTTGGTTTGAATCCAAAATGTATTGATTATTCATGGAAAAAGAATGAGGTTTTTCAAATCACATGAATCATTTCTAACCAAAGTTGATATTATCACATGACAGATGGAAGCTGAAAAGGTAATCCATAACTACAAGAGCTGGGGAAAAAAATGGTCACTGGCTAATATTGAATTAATATTTGGGTCTGCTTCAAGGTACTAGAAGTGATTATCAGAATGTGGAACCATTGGATTTTTCAAAGGATCAGGGGTATACCTTCTTGATGCCTTCAAAATTGCTATGGCTTCCTTTTTTTTCTTAACCTTTCAATTTATCCTTTTTTTTAGGGATAGATACAGGGGAAGTTACATTGTTCCATGTTCTTGCATTCATTTTGAAAATAGACATCACATACTTGTTAAAAAATGTTAACTTGGTATTACAAGATGACGCCTTACCTTTGACCAAAGTGATACATCTTGTAATACAGATTCTTTGAGGTGCTCTTTCTAGGAAATGAGGATCCTTAATTCCTTTCATTTTTCATCAACATTTTACTCAAGTCTTTTTGATGCAAACCAGGTTCCAGTGTCAACCATTCTTTGATAATAATTAATCTTGGGTCTTAGTTGGAAACAAAGAGTGTGATGATAGGAGGTGAGATCAGAAGGCTCCCAGAATTAAACAGTAACAGATATGGTAAGAAATATATCATCAAGCCAATCATCAAGATTTTCAATTTTTTGCTCTTTCTCAGTAATTTTGCATAAATTACTGGATGACTCAACATGGTTTATGAAAAGTATCTAAAGTCTAATCTAAGGATAATCTAGGATTCAGAGCAGTAACACAGAAAAAGGATGGTATATATATTTCAACAACACCATGAAGTTATACAGGAGATTTGATTTCTTCCCAGATTTAGACTCAGATTTCTTGTGTTTTTTATCCCATCTATCTTTGCTTTAATGGGCTGCTTGTGGTTTCCACTCTTCTGCATTCTTACTGGATTTACAAAACATTTTAGCATATAATTCAGCTGTGGGGTCCACATGTACTATTTCTTGATTCAAAAGAAAGAGTTGTGGTAGTCTTTGGTTCCATACTTTTTCAATTATTGCAAGTGTTCTGCCTGTGGAATACTGAATGCTAGTACTGTAGGATAGCACTGCCAGCATAATTGCCTAGGTTGAGTTCATCCCAGTTAAACTAGGATGCAAACAACCAATTTAAATTAGGTTGAACTCAACCAATGAAATATAAAACCAAGGGGGGTCCCTTGGATTTATATTTCATCAGTTGATTTCAACCAAGTTTAAATTGGTTGAGTGCATCCCAGTTTAACTGGGATGACTTCATCCTAGGCAATTATGCTGGCAGTGTAGTTCTATGATTGGTAGCAGGGCAACTCAAGTATGTGTGAATCCATTATTACCTTTGAATTCTAAACCATAGGAACAGAAACTCCGGATCATATCCTTTAAGATTGGAATCATTCAATCTGGTAAGCCATCTGTCTGTGGGTTGTAATCTGTAGAATAAGATAACTTAGTACCCAGCATGCTATGTAAATTTCTCAAGAATTATGAGGTGAATTTTGTGTCTCTATCAGATATTTATATACTTTGATGACCAGGTCTTGAAATCACTATTTGACAGAGCAGGGTTGCAGTGTCCATAGCTGTGTGTTCTTATGGAAAGGTAACAATATTGGTGTTTTAGATACCTATCCAATATCACTAGGCAAGCATTTTAACTACTTTTCCTCTTGGGAATAGACCATTACTCCATCCATATTAATGATGCCTCATAGCATAGATGGTTCTTAAATCTTCTGTAGCAGTTAAATACTGCACCTTTTAATTTGTTTGAATTTCCTTAAATTTTTGAAAAATTTTCAATACAGTTTTCAGTTCTCCAGTGTGGGAAATAATCAAAATGATTTTCCTTTTTGGTATTCTGGGAAGTGGATTGAGAGAGGGTTGTTTCAAATAATGATCTCTGTTGATGGTTCTCTTAATCATTTCCCATTTAAATTTCCCATTGGAAGATTAATATTCATGTGGAAGGGATGAGATTATGTTTATACTGTCAGAGGAAATCACATAGAAAAATTTGTGTAGCTAGAAATTTTATTTTGAAGAATTTTGTGGCTTCATGTTTAAATTTATCAAAAGAAGCTACTTTGAAAGCGTCAACACCAACCATGTTGTTGTCCTCATCTCTAGCTGTTCTCATATCACTTCAGTCTCAGCTGCTCTTCATTTCATTCCTTTTTTTTTTCAGTAGCTCATCCAAAGTCCAGCTAAACATGAGACTACTGGAAAATTTGGACATGGCTTCGCCGGCAACGGAACTTGACCTGCCACCCGAGCGGGTTGTTGGCTCATATTGATGGCAGGTGATCCAAGAACGATACTCAAAACCATTACCTCTATTTATAATGAACAAACTACGAAGCCATAACAATAAACTCCCACTCATCTCTTTCCCCGAAACCTGAACAATAATCTGAATGACTATCTCAACACAATTGCATATCAATTTCGGCTCGCTGCAGCTGTTTTCCACTCAACTCTTTCCCCTAAAGCTGAAAAGTAATACAACTGTGTAGTTTAACCCGATTGCTTTCCAGTTTTGGCCGGCTGTGAACAGATAATAAGAGCCACTACAATAGACTCCTTGCTCAACCCTATCATCTAAAATGGCAAATATTTTGGATGTTTATTGTAATTGGTCCTACCTATTTCGTCCCGACTGCTCCTGAGTCATCTCTTTCGTTGAAATCTGAACAAAAAGCTCCAGACCTATTCCTACACAATTGCTTATCTATTTCGGTCCCATACAACAGCTTTCCACCTATCTATTCCCGGTAACGGTGAAAATTAACACAAGTGTGCGATCCAACCCAATTCCTTTCCACCTCCGGCCAAAAGTTGCTCAACGATTTTTCCCGGATGCACCTCTCAACTTTTTTTTCTTGAATGTATACTGCAGGTGCTCCCACCTAATTCGGTCATATTAGGGCCCACTGCCTTTTCGGACTGTGGACTGTAGCTACCAAGTTATCTGCCGCATCTCGCAAGAGTGGTAAACATTCCGTTGCCACACCCGGCATTTGGCCCCTTCCACGTTGGCCAAATGCGGCTTGCTCCTTAATTTATCTCGAACTTGCCCCCTATAGATGATTGCCATATTGCGAGGACTCCCGTTGGTAGTTCTACTGGAGTCGATGTCCCTGTGCTTATCACGGTTGGACTGCTTTAGCCGGAGCAATGTAATCCTACAATTTTGTTTCTCTTACAGCGCCGATCTTACCGTTCCCCTGCCATCCCCGGAACTGTCTTCGCCCTTTTGTGTTGAGATAATTTTTCTTTATTCTGTCATGGCCCTACAGCCTCCGTTTTTGGCATCGGCTGAAGTTTGGATTTTTTATTTACCGTCAGTTTAAATACTGGAACCATCCCCAAAACTCCCCCTCATCGCCCCACCTCGCTGTCCTTTCCCCAGCCTTAAAATCTAACATGGCATCGAACAAAAAACCTTCCCATTCAACTCACTCCAACGGAATCGTCGAGATTATTGCTCAGGTGAGTGTAGCGTACTGCCCTGTGCTCTCAGTTTTCTAACCCTCACTTTGAATGTGCCCCACTCTACTGTCCCTTCCACTTAATCTGACCCTTGATTTGTATCTTCAACTTCAAAGGGAGAGTCGAAGATACCCCTTGGATCCCAATGTGGCTTTTACACCTTTACGGGTGTCGTTGCTGTGTCAGGTGTACTCGGCGGCGTCCCTGCGGATATAGCAATTACTGTTATTGCCAACACCTCGCAAGCCAACGCCTTAATGGCTGACACCTTATACAGCGCTACCCTTCGACTGATCAAACCAGAGAATTCATCCATGTGGAAAGCAAACTATATCCCAAAACAACCGTGCCCAGTTGCACCGTTCCCCGAATCGGCACAAGGTCCTGTGGATCAATCCAAAGTCCAGCTAAACCTAAGATTGCTGGAACTCTTGGACATAGCTTGCGCCCGACTGCTTGACCTACCACCCGAGCGGGTTTGGGCTCATATTGATGGTAGGTGCGTAATCTGTCTGATGGACCGACTTGCCAGCTTTTATATTGAAGAAATGACACAACAACAGCGACTATCATGCTCACAGAAGCAGCGACTATCATTCTCTCAGGAGCAGCGACTATCACACTGTATTTTTCCTCCTTTTCCGGTACTTATTATATTAAACAAATGAAACAAAAGCAGAAACTACCACGCTCACAAAAACAGCAACGCCGTCACAAAGACATCAACTACCACACTGTATTTTTCTTCCTTTTCCAGTACTTCTTATATTATACAAATGAGACGAAAGCAGAAACCATTGCGCTCACAAAAACAGCAACGCCGTCACAAAAACAGCAACGCCATCACAAAAAAAGCTACTATCACACTGGTTTTTTCCTCCTTTTCCGGTACTTGCTGGACTCAAGTCAACGTTCTGGAACTATGTAAAATGAAATGTGAATGAACAACTTATTAAAATGTAATTATAATTTTTCCCGGTACCAACTGAGCTCAACCCATCCTTTTTGCACAACATAACTGATTTGGTAGCTTAAATGCTGCCGGAAATATAACTAATCTTCATTGAGTCCTCTATTTGTACCTCCATTATTGAAATCTCACCTCTGCTAACTGCTTAAATGCAGCCGCTTTCTTCTTGCTACACAAGACCCCTTTCCTACTCCCTGCTCCTCCATTGAATACACCGACTGCCTAACACTAGAAAAATTGATAGCAAGTAACAAACCCTTCACTATATTCTAACATTACCCGCTTTGGAATGCTTGGACAAATGGGAGATGCTAGAGATGTTTGAATACTTCTCAGGCCCAGTACCCGAGGGAGAGTCAGGGAGAGAGAGAGAGAGCCTCACTATTTATAAACCAACTCTGGATCTCAAACAGCCTGATCAAACAATCTCACCTGCCTACTCAACCCTCTTACAGAACAATAGTGGGTGCTGCGGCACAGGAGAAAGGTCAACTAATCGCAGGAAAGTCTGTAAATCTAAGGAACTTGGTCACCTAATCGCAGGAAAGTCTGTAAATTTAAGGAACTCAAGTATTTATTTCCAAGCAAGGGGCCAGATGCAGCTTATAACAACTGAATAATTTTTGGTGGAAAGTTAAAGGTTGAATGGTGGATTGCTTGATGGTCTCTATTTGTAGACATTGTTGAGGGCCAGATATAAGAAAGAGAATAAGACAATACCAATCAGGTACCTCGCGGGCGTACAACTGAGTGCTGCAAAAAGACCGCGTATAGCAGGTGAAATAAACAACCATCAGAAAGCTCAGCAGATCCGCGAAAGGGACAGGTGAATTTTTTGCATCTAGGGAAGTGTGGAGTCAACAATTAATCTTTTGAGCATTCTGTTACATTCGTTGTAAACAGATCTTATTAAAAAAAGAAAAAGGATAAAATGGTATTATGCTCTCAATATCGAGACATGAAACTGTCATCTTGATCCCATTTTCTTCCTTTAATGGTATCTGTATGCAGTTTCAACTTATGAGATCTCAGGTTCATGATGGTGACAATTCTCATCATGTCTAATTTTATAATTCTTATGTTGAATTCTGATAGGAAAGCAATTTGAGAATTAATTAAATATTTTATGTTTGCTTTGTGAATCAATCCAAGCGGTCCAGCCTGGCTTTGGATAATCCTGGTTGTACTTCTAATACCACGCAAGTAGCGCCAGGAGTGATCTCAAAGGGGACACAAGTTTTCAAAGCGGATGCGCAACTTGTGTTCTCAAGACAGGGGGGTCGTTCCCAAGCAACATAAATAGTCACTAATACAAATAATATATGGCCTTTCCTGGTATACCTGGAACTATACCATTGTTTTGCACAACATGACTTGAAACTTACCCAGGCAACCCGTTTCAATTCCCTATTCATAATTGAATTTGTGCCACAAATTTGGCCGGAAATATGCATGCTTTTATTCAAGTCCCTGAAATGGAATCAATCTAATCCACAATCTTTCTGTGTTATATTCCCCAAGCAGCGCTTGGCGCATAAAATATTGAATGGCACCAGGAAGCAATTGAAAAACTCAGGCTCTAACTGATACTACCAATTTATTGTACCTGTCAAGTTAAATTAACCCTATGTTTGTTGACCAATTACACCTTATCAAATTACTTTGTCATCCTGTGCATGCCATCTAATTGCCCCAAATGTGACAGCCATGTGGGCATTATGGTTAGTCACCACAAGCACACTTCATTGAAATATTTTAGCCTTAAACTAATGGCTGATGATTTATCATTAGGTTGTGGATATGAGCCCTTTGCCTAGGTTAGGTTACAGCACAAGGTACAACTTACGGCTTCCCACTCATGGAGAGATTGTATGCAGGAGAATCATTTGCACTTTCCAAAGTCCAGCTAAACCTGAAAAACCTGAATAAATTGGCAATGGCTTCTGCCTAGATTTTTTGGACACCTTGAATTACCATCCAAGTGTGTTTGGGATCATATTTATTGTAGGTGGGCAAACAACCTGATATTCATCTAATAAGTGCAGTATTTATATTCAAGCATAATCCACAATGAGCCACTATTACAATAAAACTTTACATTTCCTTTTTCCCTATCCTCATTTGGATTCTGCTGTTCACTCTTGCCACAAATACAAATTGGAGTATGTATCCTAAACTGCCACTTTGTCTAAACATGTAACAACATGATTTCACAATTATAATTGTTACTCAACCCAAATGCCTGATTTGAAAATTGTTGTTAAACCATTGGACTCCGAACCCAAATTTGTGAACATTTTGATTCCACAAATAGACATAATGCTTCATGCAACTCCCCTCAGGAGCACCCAAAATCATATATGGCACATTGACCCATGACTCACTGGCATCACTGCAATTGCAGATCTGGAAACCAACAAAATGTTATCCCTTTTAGCCAATTCAATTTCCTTTATTGTATGTATTCAATCCAATTCCTACCAAATTACCTTCTTTGACCTCACCCTATGACATTCTATGTATCCTTCCACCATGGATACTCACTCCAAGGAAGCTTTTAAATACTGCTACACAACTATCTCCTGCAAGTCTTCATCCACACCCACCACTTTATGAAAATACAAGCATGGCTACTAAAAAAAGCCCTCCCACCCTTCACAGTCCCATAGAATCAGTGAAATTGATGCTGAGGTTACTTCCCTAAACACTTATTCATCCAACTGATACCAAGCCCTCTGCTCATTCAACTCTTTGCCTCTATAGGGCTGAACAAATGTCACTAGAGAATATCTGTGCACCAGTAGGGGCTGTGGCTATATCTATCAAATGTTGTGCAACAGAGGTCAAGCTGTTACTTTTGGCACCCCACATGTTTCATAAATTTCCCTGGTAATGATTTTTTTGCTTTTAACACTGCTTCTTGATTGTAACCCCGTTTGATATACTTTTTACTTTACACATCATTTTCACCTGTAGCGGTCCTTGGATCACGTCTGTTAAAATTACAGCCTGTTGCAACCCTGTATCTGGCCCAGGTGGCGCAGCCGCCCTGGACACTAGTTTTTCCAAAGTCCAGCTAAACATGAGACTACTGGAAAATTTGGACATGGCTTCGCCGGCAACGGAACTTGACCTGCCACCCGAGCGGGTTGTTGGCTCATATTGATGGCAGGTGATCCAAGAACGATACTCGAAACCATTACCTCTATTTATAATGAACAAACTACGAAGCCATAACAATAAACTCCCACTCATCTCTTTCCCTGAAACCTGAACAATAATCTGAATGACTATCTCAACACAATTGCATATCAACTTCGGCTCGCTGCAGCTGTTTTCCACTCAACTCTTTCCCCTAAAGCTGAAAAGTAATACAACTGTGTAGTTTAACCCGATTGCTTTCCAGTTTTGGCCGGCTGTGAACAGATAATAAGAGCCACTACAATAGACTCCTTGCTCAACCCTATCATCTAAAATGGCAAATATTTTGGATGTTTATTGTAATTGGTCCTACCTATTTCGTCCCGACTGCACCTGAGTCATCTCTTTCGTTGAAATCTGAACAAAAAGCTCCAGACCTATTCCTACACAATTGCTTATCTAATTTGGTCTCATACAACTGCTTTCCACCTATCTATTCCCGGTAACGGTGAAAATTAACACAAGTGTGCGATCCAACCCAATTCCTTTCCACCTCTGGCCGAAAGTTGCTCAACGATTTTTCCCGGATGCACCTCTCAACTTTTTTTTCTTGAATGTATACTGCAGGTGCTCCCACCTAATTCGGTCATATTAGGGCCCACTGCCTTTTCGGACTGTGGACTGTAGCTACCAAGTTATCTGCCGCATCTCGCAAGAGTGGTAAACATTCCGTTGCCACACCGGGCATTTGGCCCCTTCCACGTTGGCCAAATGCGGCTTGCTCCTTAATTTATCTCGATTTTGCCCCTATAGATGATTGCCATATTGCGAGGACTCCCGTCGGTAGTGCTACTGGAGTCGATGTCCCTGTGCTTATCACCGTTGGACTGCTTTAGCCGGAGCAATGTAATCCTACACTTTTGTTTCTCTTAAAGCGCCGATCTTACCGTTCCCCTGCCATCCCCGGAACTGTCTTCGCCCGTTCGTGTTGAGATAATTTTTCTTTATTCTGTCATGGCCCTACAGCCTCCGTTTTCGGCATCGGCTGAAGTTTGGATTTTTTATGATCAATCCAAAGTCCAGCTAAACCTAAGATTGCTGGAACTCTTGGACATAGCTTGCGCCCGACTGCTTGACCTACCACCCGAGCCGGTTTGGGCTCATATTGATGGTAGGTAAGTAATCTGTCTGATGGACCGACTTGCCA
Organism: Puccinia hordei; assembly: GCA_007896445.1. Classification (NCBI taxonomy): domain Eukaryota; kingdom Fungi; phylum Basidiomycota; class Pucciniomycetes; order Pucciniales; family Pucciniaceae; genus Puccinia; species Puccinia hordei. The sequence continues at coordinate 170,590 of RDRW01000377.1, forward strand.
GCTTTTATATTGAAGAAATGACACAACAACAGCGACTATCATGCTCACAGAAGCAGCGACTATCATTCTCTCAGGCGCAGCGACTATCACACTGTATTTTTCCTCCTTTTCCGGTCCTTATTATATTAAACCAATGAAACAAAAGCAGAAACTACCACGCTCACAAAAACAGCAACGCCGTCACAAAGACATCAACTACCACACTGCATTTTTCTTCCTTTTCCAGTACTTCTTATATTATACAAATGAGACGAAAGCAGAAACCATTGCGCTCACAAAAACAGCAACGCCGTCACAAAAACAGCAACAAAGTCCAGCTAAACCTAAGATTGCTGGAACTCTTGGACATAGCTTGCGCCCGACTGCTTGACCTACCACCCGAGCGGGTTTGGGCTCATATTGATGGTAGGTGCGTAATCTGTCTGATGGACCGACTTGCCAGCTTTTATATTGAAGAAATGACACAACAACAGCGACTATCATGCTCACAGAAGCAGCGACTATCATTCTCTCAGGCGCAGCGACTATCACACTGTATTTTTCCTCCTTTTCCGGTCCTTATTATATTAAACCAATGAAACAAAAGCAGAAACTACCACGCTCACAAAAACAGCAATGCCGTCACAAAGACATCAACTACCACACTGTATTTCTCTTCCTTTTCCAGTACTTCTTATATTATACAAATGAGACGAAAGCAGAAACCATTGCGCTCACAAAAACAGCAATGCCGTCACAAAAACAGCAATGCCGTCACAAAAACAGCAACACCATCACAAAAACAGCTACTATCACACTGGTTTTTTCCTCCTTTTCCGGTACTTGCTGGACTCAAGTCAACGTTCTGGAACTATGTAAAATGAAATGTGAATGAACGACTTATTAAAATGTAATTATAACTTTTCCCGGTACCAACTGAGCTCAACCCATCCTTTTTGCACAACATAACTGATTTGGTAGCTTAAATGCTGCCGGAAGTATAACTAATCTTCATTGAGTCCTCTATTTGTACCTCCATTGTCGAAATCTCACCTCTGCTAACTGCTTAAATGCAGCCGCTTTCTTCTTGCTACACAAGACCCCTTTCCTACTCCCTGCTCCTCCATTGAATACACCGACTGCCTAACACTAGAAAAATTGATAGCAAGTAACAAACCCTTCACTATATTCTAACATTACCCCCTTTGGAATGCTTGGACAAATGGGAGATGCTAGAGATGTTTGAATACTTCTCAGGCCCAGTACCCGAGGGAGAGTCAGGGAGAGAGAGAGAGAGCCTCACTATTTATAAACCAACTCTGGATCTCAAACAGCCTGATCAAACAATCTCACCTGCTCAACCCTCTTACAGAACAATAGTGGGTGCTGCGGCACAGGAGAAAGGTCAACTAATCGCAGGAAAGTCTGTAAATCTAAGGAACTCGGTCAACTAATCGCAGGAAAGTCTGTAAATTTAAGGAACTCAAGTATTTATTTCCAAGCAAGGGGCCAGATGCAGCTTATAACGACTCAATAATTTTTGGTGGAAAGTTAAAGGTTGAATGGTGGATTGCTTGATGGTCTCTATTTGTAGACATTGTTGAGGGCCAGATATAAGAAAGAGAATAAGACAATACCAATCAGGTACCTCGCGGGCGTACAACTGAGTGCTGCAAAAAGACCGCGTATAGCAGGTGAAATAAACGACCATCAGAAAGCTCAGCAGATCCGCGAAAGGAACAGGTGAATTTTTTGCATCTAGGGAAGTGTGGAGTCAACAATTAATCTTTTGAGGATTCTGTTACATTCGTTGTAAACAGATCTTATTAAAAAAAGAAAAAGGATAAAATGGTATTATGCTCTCAATATCGAGACATGAAACTGTCATCTTGATCCCATTTTCTTCCTTTAATGGTATCTGTATGCAGTTTCAACTTATGAGATCTCAGGTTCATGATGGTGACAATTCTCATCATGTCTAATTTTATAATTCTTATGTTGAATTCTGATAGGAAAGCAATTTGAGAATTAATTAAATATTTTATGTTTGCTTTGTGAATCAATCCAAGCGGTCCAGCCTGGCTTTGGATAATCCTGGTTGTAATTCTAATACCACGCAAGTAGCGCCAGGAGTGATCTCAAAGGGGACGCAAGTTTTCAAAGCGGATGCACAACTTGTGTTCTCAAGACAGGGGGGTCGTTCCCAAGCAACATAAATAGTCACTAATACAAATAATATATGGCCTTTCCTGGTATACCTGGAACTATACCATTGTTTTGCACAACATGACTTGAAACTTACCCAGGCAACCCGTTTCAATTCCCTATTCATGATTGAATTTGTGCCACAAATTTGGCCGGAAATATGCATGCTTTTATTCAAGTCCCTGAAATGGAATCAATCTAATCCACAATCTTTCTGTGTTATATTCCCCAAGCAGCGCTTGGCGCATAAAATATTGAATGGCACCAGGAAGCAATTGAAAAACTCAGGCTCTAACTGATACTACCAATTTATTGTACCTGTCAAGTTAAATTAACCCTATGTTTGTTGACCAATTACACCTTATCAAATTACTTTGTCATCCTGTGCATGCCATCTAATTGCCCCAAATGTGACAGCCCTGTGGGCATTATGGTTAGTCACCACAAGCACACTTCATTGAAATATTTTAGCCTTAAACTAATGGCTGATGATTTATCATTAGGTTGTGGATATGAGCCCTTTGCCTAGGTTAGGTTACAGCACAAGGTACAACTTACGGCTTCCCACTCATGGAGAGATTGTATGCAGGAGAATCATTTGCACTTTCCAAAGTCCAGCTAAACCTGAAAAACCTGAATAAATTGGCAATGGCTTCTGCCTAGATTTTTTGGACACCTTGAATTACCATCCAAGTGTGTTTGGGATCATATTTATTGTAGGTGGGCAAACAACCTGATATTCATCTAATGAGTGCAGTATTTATATTCAAGCATAATCCACAATGAGCCACTATTACAATAAAACTTTACATTTCCTTTTTCCCTATCCTCATTTGGATTCTGCTGTTCACTCTTGCCACAAATACAAATTGGAGTATGTATCCTAAACTGCCACTTTGTCTAAACATGTAACAACATGATTTCACAATTATAATTGTTACTCAACCCAAATGCCTGATTTGTAATTGTTGTTAAACCATTGGACTCCGAACCCAAATTTGTGAACATTTTGATTCCACAAATAGACATAATGCTTCATGCAACTCCCCTCAGGAGGACCCAAAATCATATATGGCACATTGACCCATGACTCACTGGCATCACTGCAATTGCAGATCTGGAAACCAACAAAATGTTATCCCTTTTAGCCAATTCAATTTCCTTTATTGTATGTATTCAATCCAATTCCTACCAAATTACCTTCTTTGACCTCACCCTATGACATTCTATGTATCCTTCCACCATGGATACTCACTCCAAGGAAGCTTTTAAATACTGCTACACAACTATCTCTCGCAAGTCTTCATCCACACCCACCACTTTATGAAAAAACAAGCATGGCTACTAAGAAAAGCCCTCCCATCCTTCACAGTCCCATAGAATCAGTGAAATTGATGCTGAGGTTACTTCCCTAAACACTTCATCCAACTGATACCAAGCCCTCTGCTCATTCAACTCTTTGCCTCTATAGGGCTGAACAAATGTCACTAGAGAATATTTGTGCACCAGTAGGGGCTGTGGCTATATCTATCAAATGTTGTGCAACAGAGGTCAAGCTGTTACTTTTGGCACCCCACATGTTTCATAAATTTCCCTGGTAATAATTTTTTTGCTTTTAACACTGCTTCTTGATTGTAACCCCGTTTGATATACTTTTTACTTTACACATCATTTTCACCTGTAGCGGTCCTTGGATCACTTCTGTTAAAATTACAGCCTGTTGCAACCCTGTATCTGGCCCAGGTGGCGCAGCCGCCCTGGACACTATCTCTATTATTTCCGCATCCTAAAATTCCGAGAGATCACAATCACTCCTAAGAAGATGAATCTTTGGGAACACGTACAAGCGTATACAAGCCAATTTTTCCGATTGCTTTTCTCTCTGTTTTCCAAATGCACCTTGCATACATTCAATGCCTTTGAGGATTCTAAGATTTTTTCCCCCTTTTAAAACGAGCCACACAACTGCGCAGCTGATCAAGCTATTGACCAGAAGTGAATGCTTCTTTTTGAAAGCAGGTGCGCCATCGCAAGAAGAGGAATGTGAGAGAAGATAATTTAATAAAAGGATGCGAATGCCGTTAGATGATGTACATTCTGCTTGATGATCAGCCCTACAGCGGAGTTGTGGAGCTTTTTCCACTCGCCTTAACCCGGATTGTGGAATGCACTAGCTCCAGCACTAGGCAAACCTCACGGTTCAGCCAGAGCTCAGCTTTAAGGTTCTGGAGGCTATATAAAACGTTTGTCTTCCCCCTATTGTGTCTCCCCCCATCTGCATCTTCACTTCTAACGACAGCTTCCTCCAGAACCACTCCCGAACTGCTCCTGAGCCCTCCACTAAGTCCAAATTAACGATCCTCAAATCCCCGAAATGGACCCAAATTCTAATCCCACCGACTCAGAACGTGCTGAAGAGCAACCCAGACAGCGCCCTGGAGGCGCTCGTCCTAATGAAGAACACGCTCGGCCTGCGCCTTCTCCTCCAGCGGAGGTCGAAATACCCGCAGAGCGAGATGAACAACCCGACGCTCCGGAGAATCCCCCGCCCCCCCATGCAGAGATTGAAGGATCAGGTTGGGCAGAGTTTCCTGCCAGACTCAATGCTGAATTTGAGGTCCTCTTTGGGCGGCTTCGCGAGGGGCCTATGGCCTTCGAAGTCGACGAACACGGAGTGGCCCGGGTGCACGAGGAAGGAAGAAACCCTGCGCTTGCCGCAGAGGCCTTGGCCTTCTTTCGCCAAGTTCAAATACTCCCGCAGTTTGTAGCTCCGCGTGACACCAGACGCGCCTTGCAGCAGGTTATAGAGACCCTCTCTTCTCACCAACAGGTTTTGGCCCAGAATCTCGCACATGCAACCGAAGGCATCATTATGGAGCTTGGTAGAGGGAACAATGGTACCCACTTGACCTATGGGGAAATTCATGCTTTCCGTGACCGCTTGGCGGACCTTCAACGCGATGCCGCCACCTTACCCGCAGCAGCTCACGATGTTCTTATGGACCTATTCGATCATGCAGGCGAGGAAATCAGACGACTGCTCAGCACTCCCACCCAGATCACCATTGCCAGACAGTCGGTAAATTCTCTACTCGATAGCCTGGTCAACGCTGACCTGGCCGCTTTAGGCCCGTATGGTCGCCACAGTAGCCCTCCGAAATGTGCGATATGTTTCGAGGACTATGTTGAAGTGGATGTGATTGTGGGACTACCATGTCATCCTTCTCATCGTTTTCACCGCGTCTGCATTCATGTGAGGCTCTCTTCTTCTGTCCCATATCACTTCGCCGCTGATTTCCATGTTGCTTCCTGCAGGACTGGCTGCAAGCCTTGATTCCCGCTTCCTTCACATGTCCCATTTTCAGGGCCTGTATCCCGGTACACATGGCCCCCTGACCTTGCCCTCACTAAGTTATCGGTGACCCGCTGTTACCTGCAGTCCAGATTATTGACATACTTGATTCACTAAGCATGTAAAATGAACAGACTAGAATTTCTTGAAATAAATAATAAATATCATCGCTTCTTGTGCTCTGGTTACCCTAACCACTAGGTTCAATCAGGAGGATACTCTCAGGCCCCTACACAAGGAACTAGGCCATTGAGGGGATGTGTAAACACGCAGGTGCGTCTATCAGCAATCCCGGAGGGCCAAAATTCAACCCCACAATGTGCACCTCCGTTATTTTCCTGGTTGGAGTGAACAAGGGCGTGCACATAACCAGTGGAAAACTAAACGGATCTCTCTTCCACTCCATTGGGTGCTTGCAGCTAGTAAATATCCCTTCAGCTGCTCCTCCCAACTTATTGTTTTCACTTGTAGGTAGTTATAGCTGTTTAATCTCAAGGGTGGATTGGATGCAGTATTTATAATTTTGTAACCAACCAATTTCCAAATTACACATAAAACATGTGAGGATGTGAATAAGAGATTTACAGTCCATTAACCCCGTATTCATAGAATGTAGCAGCAGGAAAGGGCAAATAAAGTATCAGAATGCAAATGAGGAAGGGAAAGTAATCACAGCAATTTGGAAATGGAGTATAGCCGGATAAAGAGGCCAAACGTCAACGCAAAAGTGGCAAATCCAATCTGAAAGTGGTCAAATCCAGAGGGCCGCAATTGAATTCTCACCAATCTGTGAAAAATTGAAAGGTTATTTGGTTGTGAATGTTAGGGCCCCAATTGGGAGTGATGTCCAATCAAGGCCGGAATTGGAGGGGTTACAAAAGACACTCATATTTTTTTCCAGTTTCAACTGGAACTGGAAAGTAATATGAGAGTAGCAAGTTGTGATGTTTTTCTACTGTGTGTTCCTCAGCTTAAATACCTGAATTAAGTAGTAGCAAGCCGGAATTGGGTTAAAGTGGACATTCATATTATTTTTTCAGCTTTAGGGTAAATGTTACACTTTTTCTTTCTGCTGGGAGCCCCTGATAAATAAAGGTGAAAAAAGATTGATATGATTGATCTTTTTAGGCTCTAAAACAACTGAAAATAAATGGGGGTGAAATTCATCTTTTTGGCTCCCATAAATCAAACAGATAGAATTAATTGATTGGTTTTATCTTCTTAAAGGCACTTCAATATAGGCTCAAAAAAATGGGTTGGAATGATTAGCTTTTAAGAAACAGGGCTCTGTTTGAACTTCTTCTCATTGTACATTTATTGTGCAATGATTCCAGGAACGAAGCACCCACGGCTCATGTCTTCCCCAGCTGATAATATCTGTTTGAAGCAAAGCTACATGGGTGATCTCTTTGTTTTTGATGATCTTTGGAGCCGCATCCTTCTTATTTTTCATTGATTCTAAGACAATTTCTATCTTCTACCATCAGATTTTCATTTTTTTCCCCAATTACAGAGATTTTGGATTCAAACCTGGAAGGTGAAGAGCTGCAGTGTTTCTTGATAGCTGGAATCTGTTGTTTCCTTGGATGATAATGACTTTGGAATTTAATTTCTGCAGGCCAAGCAGTAAATTTTTACACCATAGACAGGTTCATTTGAAAAGAATGCATTCAGATTAATAAGAGTACATTTTACAATTTGAGACCTCCTTTTGGGACGGGTGGCAGTTCTGCAAGGGGGAAATACCAGAAATAATATTTCAAATATGTAAGAAGATATTACAACTGCTATGGGTGGTTTGAAAGACCTGCCCCTCTATGATACTACACAAGAGCTATCTCAACAAATCTATTTATTTTATTTGTTGTGGCAAACTAATGATAGAGAAAACTTATGTGTAGCAGTCTCTTATCAGACCTAGATCAAACTTGACTTCAGTGGAAATGGGTTTGGTGGAATTTTGTATGGGCAATAGAGCTGTGATGGTTTACAACAGTCTTGAGTCAGATGATGGAAATAAGTCTTAAAGTAAATATCTTTTATCTGTTTTTTATATATTTGTAATTGAAGTGTAGATAAACTGGTAAAAAAACAATTCTTTGACAGAGCTGATGTTATATGTGAACTATTCAAAGTGTATTTGCCCTCTTCCTTAACCTTCAGTTAAGAGAACAATGGGTTAAAGTCAATTTTACTTGTTAAGAGCACAAATGGTGATGTTAGCTACTGAACTACTTATATATCCTCTGAGGTATGAAAGATGTTGATGGGTTACTTGATTGAGATCACACTGTTGGGTTTACTTGGATTTGTGATGGAAGCTCTAAATGAGATGTGTGTTCTGCTCAGGATTCCTCCTCTGGCATGCTCAAACTGAGGAGAGAAAACCTCCTCCTTTTATAGTAAAATGTGAGGGATTTCTGCTGGTGTGACTGCCATAGAGGTGCTCATATGATGGTGGTGGTAAGGGTATCCATGTGGTGATTGTGGTATCCACGTGGTGGTGGTATCCAATACATATACTACAACTATGCACTTGAATCTAATTCTATACTATGTACTATCAATACATATTCCTAAAGTCTGAAATAACAGTTTAATCCAGATATCTTTTAAATGAGGGGAGCTAGCCTAGTGGTTCCAGTGAGTGACTAGGGGTTAAATAACCTGTAGAATTTAATTATGCAAAAATACATCTAGAAATATGTCTCATTCTAAAATAGTAAACTGTGACTCTATGTGATTTGATACTTGGAACACATTTGGCACACCACAACAACCATCAATTGAGAAAAAAAGGTTAAAATAGCCTGAGCCCAAATTTGATACTTCTTTTTTTTTCAAAGCTATGAAAAAGCTGGTATCCATAGGTTGAATGAAACTTCAAAGACTTTCTTGTATTTGATGTTAGGAAAATGTATTTTTTGAAGATTATGCAGTACTAAATTCAGCCCATTGAATTTGGGGGCAGTGGATTTGGTAGACCAACCAATGTCTGTAGACAAACCACTGGAATTCTAGGGGGATTTCTTAGTCAGCACATTTATTTTGGTATTTTGATCCTTATAGATGTCTTGGCTTGTTTGAACATTTTTGTTGGATTGCACATTTTGAAATCTGGGCTTGAATTTGTATGACTCCTAACTAGCTCAATGATTGGCTTCACCCAGTGAAAAAAGGAGGGCTTGTAACAAAGGTCATGGGATCTTTAAGGCAGCTGAATGGCTGCTCCTTTACAACATTTAAACTAACATGTTGATAATTATCAAAGAAAAAGAATTCAATCCATTCCCAGAGTATGTTTGTAAAAATACACTTTACCTAATAATTTCCCTCAATATTTTAACCAGTTGGACCAAAACTACATAATATGGCACTTATTTCACTGGAAATTGAACAAAGTACCAACAGATAAGAATTTTTTTTTATCCTGATGTTTATTACAAGCCCACAAACCATATTTCCACTCAAATTGCTGAGCTGCTCTCTTTTACTATGGGGGCTTAGAGCATCCACCATTGTGTCACTAACTTTTCGGCAACTGCGGAGAGGTTAGCAAGTGCAAAGGTTACCCTACCAAGAAACCATGCCCTTGTGACTCGGTAGGGGGACTCTTCAGCTGGCTAACCAAGCGCCCCCCCCCCCCCCCCCTTGGGGACTCTTCATGTTGCTTGGTAAGCGGGGCTGTAGGGGGGGGGGGGGGGGGGGGAGGTTGAAGGATTGATTGTGGGAATGGAGGACTTACCTTACCAAGCTTGTTAGAGGTCTCTAAATTTAGAGACCTCTAACAAGAATATTAAAGATTCCTCAGTTAAAGAGGCCTAAAGAGGCCACAAGGGTGGCATGTGGGGGCTTTGTCTCTGTCAAGTTGGCTTACCAAGCCACTTTACAGAGACGGTTGTGGATGCTCTTATGTTGATAATACAGATAAGATAGGAAGGTAGATAAGGTTTGTGCACACCAAGGATACATAAAAGATAGAGCTGGGATAAGTCAGGGATACAGAGAAGTCACCTCTATAGAGGTTCCAACTTTTTTTTCCTAGTGACTCTGTCACCTCACATACCACATTTTGAATTTGGTGTGCGCTGAAACTTATGAAAAGAATTTTTCAGAGCAACCCATAGAGTTTGGGCTTACACAGAGGTTAAAAATCATCACAGTCAAAAAATTCTTATCTTTGGTCAAAATTATGGATCAAGTAAACCTGATCATCAAGTTGGGCTAGGTATACAGTTACATTACACAATGTCAGAGTATAACTCTTATCAAAAACTCCAAATCTAAGCCGTAAAGCTGAGAAAAAATTATTTACCTCAATAAAATAACTACCAGCTTTACCATTGTTTTAGGCAACAAAGACAAGGCTGATTTGTCAACCCCTGATGATCATTCAATACCATCTATGTCCTCTGAAGCCCTTTTGGCACAGCTTGGCAATGACTACAGCTTGTAAGCTTTGTAACTTGCAGACGTCTATGTTACCTGCAGATTATAAAATAGGTTGAAAGTAGCTTACTCAACCAATCTTCATCCTTATGCCCTATCTCTTTTGCAAACATTCAACATCAAAATTGTGCAGCTATCTAGCCTCCCCTACAAACAATTTACATTTGAATTCTCACTCTTCTTCTTTCCACAACCACCACCTCTCTATCTTCATCTTTGTCTCCAAAAACCTCAACATCATCCATTCTCCACTCCTTCCTTTTCAACACTGCCAGCATTATTGCCTAGGTTGTGTTCATCCCAGTTGAACTAAGGATGCAAAAAGCCAATTTAAAGTTGGTTTACCTCAACCAATGAAATATAAAACCAAGGGGTTCCCTTGGATTTATTGTTGAGTTTTCTCTGTCTTCTGGTCCTCCCAAAATTCTCTCCTCTTGGAAATTCTTGTATCAACTTGAATCAAATTAGAATACAGTATCTATATACTAACTTTTATTGTATTTACAAACTGATTAGTTATATGTGCCTGATTGTTCTCCTTTTTGACTCAATTTCTGATATTAAAAACTGACTCCTAGAATTCACCCCTCTAATTAGTATTTGTGGTTTTTGTAATATGTTTTTTCTTGATTAATGTACTAGCTTGACCAAAAGAGACTGAGAAGGCCTGACTAGTTATTTCTTCCAAGTACTCATATTATACTCCTCTCAGTTTTTATTCAAATTAAATTTATTCATTTTCATTTCTCAACCACAAATTAAACACTTGTAACTAGTCTATAAAAACATAGCCGAGTCCAAGCAATAACAATCATCAGTTCTCAAAACTTCTTCATTTATATTTCATCAGTTGATTTCAACCAAGTTTACATTGGTTGAGTGCATCCCAGTTCAACTGGGATGACTGCATCCTAGGCAATTATGCTGGCAGTGCAAATCTTGTCTCATCCCCTTTTCTATCTCAATACACATATCAATAGCCAAATAGGCCTGTTTACCTCTAGGCTGTAAACAGGTGCTGAGCAAACTTGTGTACCCACTGAGCTCTGATGTTTTAGGAGATAGCCACAATTATAGGTTTTTACTCTTCCACCAGTGGGCAGAAACTGAATGTACAGTAGGAGAATAAGGGAAATATATTGTAAGTGCATAGTAGATTTATCACATAGGCAGGAATCTAATTGATCAGATGCATGTGTTCCTGCATAATCTTCATGTGGGCAGCAAGCCTCCATCAGGAACGCCACTAATGCATGTGATGCAGCACCTGAAGATAAGAGTTCAGAACACTTAAGTTGGTGCATCCACCGTTGCAGGCAGGATACAACATTTTCATACATCCAGAACAACCAACTCAGACAAACAAGGATCAACCAGTTTCAGCACACCACTCCAACTACTGAAGGCCACTACACTCTCTGTCAGCCCCCGTCTCTTATGTGACGCGGGGTTGAATGTAAATATATGTAATAATACTATAAAAGTATATTATCAATATATAAGTGGTCTCACTATAGCCGGTGAGGCCAGTGGAAAATAGCTATTCTACACTTGTTACAGTGGAAATGCTGGCACCTTTGTGTAACAAAGGAACGCGGCTGTAAGAGTAGCTCTGCGCAAATTGCCTCAACAGCTCCCTTCGAGTAGGAGAGGACTTCTAGTCACTTGAATATTTATTCCAGTGACTAGGAGGGGGAAAAGGTTTGAAGAGAAGATGGAAAGTTGGTTTGATTATAATATAAACCCCACTCACTAATTTGTAGTAAGGTGAACAGGCTTGTATGGTAATAATCTGGGGAAATTCCCTTTTAGAAGGAAACATCAGCCCATTTAAATATTTACAAAATATGTTCCCCAATGTAATAACTCAAGAGCTTGTATTACATGGGTTAATTCAAGATAATAGTCTCCTTGTAGGAGACATAATCAATTGTAATATTAAGGGTAAATTCATGGAGAGTTATTAATCTCTCCTTAATTTGGAATTTCTTAATATTATCTAGTTTATTGAAATTATAAATATTATATAAAATAAGTACAAAAATTTATGAGTCTTATGGGAATTGAACTTGTAAGTTTAAGATAATTAACTTAGTTCAATTTATTCCCTTTTTTTATAAACACAAGTCCTTAACCATTGGGTTATTTGACTTGTATTATTTTGGAGACATGTGGGCCTATTGTCTCAATGTCTGACACTCTCAGTTGATAAGAAGTTAGAAAAAAGGGGCCTGCAGCTCGTGTAAGAAGTGACAAATATCAGATCATCTCACATAATCCAACTTGGTGTTTGGATTCGAACAACAACTCCATATGGTCAAGCACTGCAGATACATCTAGTCTCTAGAGTGAGTTAGATTTCGGGGCTTTGTGCCAATGCTAGAGTGTGCAAGTCAAGCCTATGGATGTCTACCCCTCATAAAGTTCACCAGATAATCCGGGGCGTTCCGTAGAGAGTTCACTTCGGTACTGAGAAGAATGTGCGAGACTCAAGAGGGTTGGCTTGGCTAAAAATTGGGAACTCGTTTTGTGACTACGTACTGACGGGTTGAATTCATGTAGCTGATGAGGAAAAACTCATTTTCAACCAAATCAAAATCACCACCTTTCGATTCATCCAAACTCATTCTCCTAAAAAAAAAAAAAAAAAAAAAAAAAGTATTCTCACTCTATCAGTTTCTCTACATCGTCCTTTCTCTTCTTCATCCCGCTCACACCCAAAAAGACCGTCTAACCTCCCATTCCCCCACCCCTCTTTCTTTCTTCCCTCCCTATTCTATCTCTCTCACCCCATTCTTCATCGAAAATTGAGTCTTCTCGCTCCCATCCGCGCGAAAAGTTTCTACCCTATCAGGGTAGACCTGTCAGAAACAGACCGCACATAGCGGCCGTAAATTTCTGCCCTAACAGCCAAGAGCTGCCAGCACCCAGAGGTATGGAGGACATCGATTTAGATAATTCCTCTCATTTACCATCTCGTATGCAAAGCCCAGTTGATTTTGGGAACAACCCCTCTCTTGAACAATCCCGCCACAACCCGGACAATGGTATTACCAAATTTATTGCTGAACTCTTATCCAATCCCCGACCAGACGGCAGCGTACTCATTGCTGCAGACAAGGTCAAAGACCTTTCGTCGTTATTAGGGATTGGTAAATTATCTAAGGCCATTGACAACATGAACTCACGCCTAGACTCTATTGAAAAGGCAATTAAAGCAGTATCAAACCCTGCCCCTGCAACTGGTTTGATCCCTACTCGTCCTCAAGCCCCACCTAACGGGTGGGCAAATGCTGTAAAGAAAACTGCCAACAATATACCCATTCACGTTGTACCCCGTTTGCCTCCTGTGAACCGTGTAATCAATGAATTTAAAGCTTCTTTTTTTGTGATCCGTAAGACTGTGCCCAAATCCCGTCCCTTCTTCCAAATGACCCCTGACCAGATCACTAAGAAAGTGAATCAGGTGCTTCGTGAGATCAATGCCAAAACGTTAGATGGTACACCAATAACCATCAAGGGCTCAGCCACCCTCCCATCGGGAGATTTCAAGTTCTTTACGCAAACGCGCTTTGCAGCCAATTGGCTACTTGAGAATAAACACACATGGATCCACTTATGCGACACCAACCTTATCACTCCCCCATCAACATTTCCAGTGATCCTTCATTCGGTTCCTACTACATTCTCACCATCAAACCCATCATCAATCCAAGATCTGTGCAATGAGAATAATATTGATAAAAAAGAGATACATACCTTGCGATGGTTAGGAGACCCAATAGGGAAAAAACAAACCCATGGCTCCGTAGTGATGCATTTCTTAAACAAGGAATTAGCAAAAAAAATAGAAAGAGGAAGCCTCTTCTACTTTGGCTTATGCTTCACCGGTGCTCATTACAAAAAATCACCCATCCAATGCTTTCAATGTTTGGAAGTCGGACACATCGCACATACATGTAAAAACACTCCCCTATGCAAAGCTTGCGGCAGCGCCCATAACACCAGAGAATGTGAAGCCGACTTCGAAGCAGAAAATTGTGTGAGATGCATTCAGAACGAATTAAAAAAAAACCCAGACTTTAATCTCAGTCAACAGAACATCCGCTTCCTACACTTGCCAACAAGCATTCAATGCCCGTTGAAAAAAAGGAATTTTAACAACATCACCACAGCCAAATGAATAATCACACCTCAACCATCCCACAACCTGTTATTCCCAACTCCCCTCCCCCCTCCCCTTCTTTACTTCCACATCCTTCATCAGAAACCGCAAACTTAAACCTTTTTTGCATATGTCAATTAAATTGCCACAACTCGTTTGATGTGACCTTAAGCATCCTAAATTCTGAAATTAACGCCGCTGTTCTATGTCTCCAAGAGCCATGGATCAGCCCCCACACCATGACTTTACCATTCCATCAAAATTGGTCTATTCTTCTAGATCACAATCACTCTCCCAATTCTTACCACGAAAAACATTGTACATGCACCCTGATTAATAAAAAATATCATTCAGACGCCATCCACCCACTCCCTAACGGCTCCCGCATCATGACAACGGTTGATCTTGATTTGAATATTGAAAAAATCAAAACCATCCGCATCATCAATCTATATAACCCTCCCAAAATCTTTGATGGATTAGCTGAACTGCAGGATTGGCTTCAACTATCTAACAACAGGCGGATCCCAACCTTCATCCTAATGGACTCAAATCTCCACCATCACTTATGGAACCCACCCGGTTATCCTCACTCTCACCAAGAAGCCAAAACCCTCATTAAAACTTGCGGACAGATGGGCTTCAAAATTATCTCGCAAAAAGGAGTCCCAACTTTTGCTAACAGCAGAAGTAGTCAAACTACCATTGATCTAACCTGGGCCAATGCCACCGCCCTCAAGTATGTCGAATCATGTTCAACGTCGTCAGAAAACCACGGTTCCGACCATCAGTCCATTTCTCTCACCCTCAATTTTGAATCCAACACCACAATAAACAAACGACTTACCTGCAACCTAGAAAAGATCGACGTAGAAAGATTTCAATCGGACTTGCGACTCAGTATCTCCAAACTTCCCACAACATCAATAACAACCACCGAAAACATAGACAGGATGGTAAGAGAAATAACCATTTCTATTCAGAACTCTATTGATAAACAAAAAAAATTAGTCAATCATAACAAGGGTAAAATCAAGCCATGGTGGGATAGCAAGATCCTTGACCCCATTGCGGACAAAAGAAACAGAGCGCGCAAGTGGATGATGTTATCCAGATCCTCAGCCTCGTTTGACTGCTATCATTATTGGCAGAACACGTTCAAAGAAACTATCATCAAAATGAAAAAAGGACATTGGAGAAAATTCCTTGCAGATTGTGATGATAAAGACCTGTTCAAAGCTTATAAATATACTAAGCCGAACAATAACAACACAGTTGCACCTCTCCTTGACCATAACAACCGCCTCACTTCTAACAAAGAGGAACAAGCCTACCTTCTCTTCAAAGGCACATCCAACGTCCCTATAAACGAGAACGCTGGAGATATCCAACCTATTTCTCTATCATCCCCATTTTTTTTTCCAGTCATCTCTCCCACCGAACTAAAACAAGTAATTGAAAAAACCCCCAAGAAAAAGGCCCGAGGCCATGATGATATACCTAACGAGGTTATCAAATGGAGTCTTGAAGCTCTACAAGACACATTGATCAAGCTATTCAACGCCTGTCTTAATTTGGGGTATTTCCCGTCTTTCTGGAAGCATGCCACAACCATCATCATTCGAAAGACAAATAAAGATACTTACTCTTCTGCAAACTCTTATCGACCGATTGCACTCCTCTCTTGCCTAGGCAAAATCTTCGAAAGCATCATTACTAGAAGAATCACCTATTGGGCCGAAAACAATCAAATCTTAGCTGAAGGCCACTTTGGTGGGCGAGCTAGCCGCAGCACAGATGATGCAAATCTATTTCTCACATCGTGGGTTCGCCAGAAATGGAGAGAAAAGAAAGTTGTATCAGCCCTCTTTCTTGACGTAAAGTCAGCATTCCCATCAGTAATCAAGGAGAAATTGGTTGAAACCATGATCAAAAATCAAGCGCCGCCGTATCTCTCGGCCATAATACTTGATTTACTCTCAAACAGATCAACTTCTCTGAAAATGGAAGATTATGTTTCTCCCTCATTCCAACTTCGTTGTGGACTCCCCCAGGGATCTCCTCTTTCTCCCATCCTTTACATTATATATAATTCCTCCCTTCTCATCAACAACCCACTCGATCTTGCCCAAGACTCAATTTCTCTAGGCTTTATTGACGACGTTACTCACTTAGTCGCAAATAAAGAACTTGAACCTGCAATCACCCTTCTAGAAAAGGAAGGTGAAAGATCTCTCCAATGGGGAAATTGGCATAATGCCATTTTTGATCGCAAAAAAGCAAACTTCATGATTTTATCCCACCGTAAACTCGACATCAGACCATTTAAATTTGGAAACATTTCCCTACCCAATTCATCTTCTGTAAAATATTTGGGTATTATTCTTGACCGCAAACTGTCGTTCAAATCACACCTTGATAAAGTTAAAAAATGCGGAGAACAAACCTCCAATCAACTAGTTCGAATCTCTAGATGCTCATATGGCATTGGTATTCAACAATCCAGAAACTTAATCATTAGCGTCCTCCGCTCTCGTGTCCTTTATGGAAGCCTTATTTGGGCAACCTCTAGGAATGAAACAGCGGTTAAAAGAATTATTAACAAAATTAACAATGCTGCAAACCGCACCATACTTGGAATGTTCAAAACAACCCCAATTGAAGTTCTTTCAAGAGAATCCCCTCTGATCCCCTTCTTCAACATCCTGAAGAAAAAGAATCATTTGTTTGTTATAAAAAAATCTACAACCCCAGAATCTCACCCAATCAAACGACTTATTCAAAAAGAACTCAACCAGACAGTCTCATCACACCCATCGCCAATTCACAACATCTTTGACAAACAATCTATCTCGGATTACGACCTACGCAACATAGAAAGAATTGAACACCACATGATCAAACCGTGGGACGACTTCAAACTAAACATCAGAAACATCGGTATCAAAAAAGAAGAAGCTAAAGACATAGTACAAAATCAAATAGAAGAAATTCATGCAAGACAAGAACACATAATCTTCACGGACAGATCAAGCATACCCGAAAAGGGCACAGCGTCAGCAGCAATACTCAATCGCAACCAATCCATTGCATGCAGAATCAATAGCGAGGACAAAGCCTCATTGTTTGAAGCCGAGGTCGTTGCAATCAAATTAGGACTCGACATCATCATCAGCAAACTGTACAACCCATCCGACACATTCCAAGACTCCAACAAAAACCTAAACTTTTTTATTGACAATCAGGCCACAATCCTGTCCATCTCACACGCTCCATTGCCAAAATCCAGCCAAATTGTATTCCACGAAATCTACACAAACATGAAACTTTTAACAGAAATCTTCAACTTTTCAATCTCACTATACTGGTGCCCGGCTCACGTCAATATTACAGAAAATGAAGCCGTCGACCAATTAGCCAAAGATGCCACTGAAGGGAATCACCTTCAACTAAGAAACGCTCAACGATCATTGTCAAATATTCAACAAATAGCCAACACCAAGTTTAAATTCATCAAGAAGAAGAAACCAATCACTCGCAACAATATCATTTTATCCACTTTCCCAAACAAAATCTTTGAAAGTCTGGAAAAACTAGAACGAGGAGAATCATCAATTATTTATCAACTACGATCCGGTCACTCACCTCTCAATAGTTATTTACACTCCATCAAAAAATTAGAATCACCAAACTGCAACCACTGCAAGAAGGTTGAAGACATACACCACTTTCTCATCACATGCTCAAAATTTGCCTCACAAAGAAAAAAAATTCGTCAAACCATCGCCGCCGAAAAGATCAAAATTAATCCAAACTCAATCAGGGAAATTCTCGACTCACCTAAAGTTTTTCCATCACTAGCCACATTCATTATGTCAACAAATCGATTTGAAAATCTTAGGACGTATCAAAATCAATCAAAAGAATAAAAAAAAAAAAAAAAAAAAAACAATCAAAAAATTTAAACCGATTTTTCTTTTATTTCGCTTCACTTTCTTTGGTAAAAAGTCATCACTTTCTTTGGTCAAAAGTTATCACTTTCTTTGGTTAAAAGTCATCAAATTTGCATCACTTTCTTTGGTCTAACAGTTATCATCGTCATCAAAACAAAAACATCAAAAAAAAAAAAAAAAAAACAGTATGGGGGGCCAGAGTGTATCAGATACAAGAGATCGGGACGCTTGATTGGTACCTTCCTGAAAACATCCATCTAGGGTATGTAGTGAGGGCTACATAGCAAACTGCCTGGGAAACAGAATGCAAGGTACCGGGCGAGCGTCACGGGATCTATTTCTGAAATCACTAAAAAGAGTCGAATCTTCCTTTTGATTTTTATTTCCTTTTCATTTTTTTTTCATCTTTGTTATCATCTATTTAAAACCCAGAATTAATACTCAAATAGAAAAATACTAGCACAACTTGTATCTCTTATTTAGTTTTCAAAACATCATCGCATGTATTATTTTACTAGTATACACCACTAGTGCGCAATGTCAAAGTCAATCAGCACTAAAAAAAAAAAAAAAAATGTAGCTGATGATATAATGGTACTCTGCTTCATGCAGGGGGACTTTGGATCAATGGTCTCGGACCAGGAACTAATGTTCAGGCCAGGGAATCATGCCCCTTCATAACCCGTCCGCTACATTTGTATCATGCCTTGAGCTGTAGCCCTGGAAGGTGTCTATGTGATTCGAACGGGATATTATCGAAGAGCACGAGACAGCGTGATTTCCCTGGCCTGGAAATTTGTGACTAGTCCAACATCATTGATCAACATTTCCTGAGCATGATAACGAGCACCTATATAATCAAGCAATTTTCGCAAGAGGATATCCGCCCCATCATCATCATCATCAGTTTCTTGAATTCAGCAAAAGTCATAACACAAGTTCGCAAATATCAGTCAAGTCAACCCTCTCAAGTCTCGCGCATTCATCTCAGTTCTCCGCCCCTTTTTCTCAAAGTACAATGTCATCATTGAACACCTCAGCAATGTCGGTCAAGGAAGGACCACCGGACGTGGATGTTTTAATCATTGGAGCCGTGCGCATTTAGGCTAAGCCCCGCATTTTGGCGCGTATAGGCTAATCTGATTCACATTTTCTTAGGGTCCCGCTGGTCTTATGGCGGCGGCCTCTCTGGCACGCTATGGTATTCACAATGTCCGCATTGTTGATAAGCGAGGTACCAAGGTAAAATGGAAATCATTGAATACTCTTTGTGGATGAGGTTTATGTCTGCGTTCATGAAAAAATAATGCAACTATATTCTGTCGTCCTTCAGGTCTTTACTGGTCAAGCCGACGGACTTAACCCACGATCCTTAGAGGCAAGTCAAGAAGTAGTAATGTGCCCCCGTTCGTTGGTCAAATCCATCATTAACCCTATTGATACTATCGACAGGTCTTCCAAGCACTGGGAATGGGCGCCAGATTGTTCGAAGAGGTTAATCAGTTGGGCGAAATCTGTTTCTGGAATCCAGACACTAATGGAAAAATCGGACGCACTGCCCGAATTCCTGACGTAAATTGATTCTCATCTTCACCCATCTTCCCTGATTAACACACTTATCGTTACTCCCACGAAACCTGGGTTCAATCCAACACAGACTGTTCCAGGTATTTCTCCGTTTCAGCAATCGGTTGTCCATCAAGGGCGAATCGAGCGTATGTTTTTGGATAAAATTTCCGAATGGTCAACACCATCATCTACCGACCACTGCGCAGTACCACGAATGAAAGTAGAGAGAGCTGTTTGTCCGGAAATGCTCACCTTGCCACCACTCTCGGCATCTGCATTATCTGATTTGCCGGAGGAGCGTATTCTTGTTCGACTTCGTCACCTTACCCAAGAAGAAGCCCAGCCTGCACAATTTTCACCCATGGCACCAGATGGAATCTTCCGATCCAACATGTTTCAAGATGACGCATTAGATGTAAATCCAGTTGGATTTCCAGACGAGGAAGTCGTCGAAGAAGTCCGTTGCAGGTTCGTGATTGGTGCTGATGGAGCTAGGAGTTGGACTCGGCAAGCCATCGGTTACGAATTGGTCGGCGAGAGTGATGACTTTTTCTGGGGCGTTTTAGATGGTGTACCGATAACAAATTTGTGAGTATTATAGAGGGTCACCGACTTTGACCTGTGGGACACATGATTTATTTTCATACATGACCTATGCAACAGCCCCGACATTAGGATGCGATGTGCAATTCATTCTGCTGAGAATGGTTCAGTCATGATTATACCCAGAGAGCAGGACATGGTTCGGCTTTATATCCAAATACCTCAACCTGAAAAGGGAAAAAGACCTAATCGTGCGGATGTCACTCCCGACAGACTACTTAAGGTAGCTCAATCAATCTTCGCACCCTACACGATGGAAATACCAAAGATAGAATGGGTAAATGTTCACTTCATTCTCGAACAATTCTTGTTTGCTCTTCCTAACGCCTCTCATGCCAAAAAAAATAAAGTACACGTGTTATGAAATAGGGCAACGCTTAGCCAATCATTGGGCTTGGAACGACCGGATATTTATTGCCGGTGACGCATGTCACACACACTCCCCCAAAGCCGGTCAGGGGATGAAGTGAGCACTAATTACAGTTGACTAGTTGCGGGAATCTTTTGGACTGATCAAGCCGTTCTTTTGGTGTTTCTTCTATAGCATCTCAATGGCAGATACCTTCAACTTGGCTTGGAAGCTGGCTCATGTCCTTCAAAGAAGGGCACATCCAAGTATTCTCAAGACCTATGAAATAGAGCGAGCTCAAGTGGCAAGAGAATTGATCGAATTTGACCAAAAGGTAAAATCCCCTAATTTCACCGAACTATTCAGTCGAAATTTTGTTTTTTGATGCGACAGTCTTATCGATAATTGTGAATTATGTCCATCAGTTTGCTCGACTGTTCTCAGGAAAACCAGCAAAAGACGTGCTTGACGAATCAGGTATCTCTATGGAGGAATTTCAAAGAACAGTTCAGAAAGGGAATATATTTTCCAGTGGTACTTCGGTTGACTATCCAACCAGCTTACTCGTATCCAAGAATGCAAGGCGACCAACTCCCAGCGAGCTAGCCAACAAACTTCCCGTCGGCCCCCGCCTTTACAGTCGCCAAGTAGTCGGGGTGGCTGACGCCAAGCCATATATGTTGGGAGATTTAGCTTGTGCGGATGGCCGATGGAAAGTCTTGATCTTTGGAGGGGATGTCAAGAAATACTCTGGCTGTAGGCTTCGCTTGGACAAGCTCTGCAACTTCTTAGCTAATGACTCGGCCAGTCCTATCACCAAGTACACTCCCAAGGACGCTAACTTGGACTCGGTCTTCAACTTCATCACTATCCTGGCTTCACCTCGTGTTCAAATGGAGTGCGAAGACTTCCACGAAATCCTTCGACCCAAGCAGGGCAAGAACGGTTTCCGGGCTTACAAGAAGATGTGACTCCCAATATTTATTCCTTTTGACTCAAACCCCCCAATCTGATTGTTCGATTTCCCACCAGATTCACCGATGACGAAAGTTACCATCGAGGACACGGAAAGATCTATGAGAACTATGGCATTGATCCCAAAGTGGGATGTATGGTGGTAGTTCGGCCCGACCAGTATGTCTCGCTTGTGACAGAAATCAGTGATCATATCGGGCTAGGTAAACCACATCCCCTTGTCATCTTTCACAAACGTATATTATCCCTTAGACAATAGACTGACCATCTTTTGTGATCACATAGCTTGCTTTTTTGATTCTTTCATGTTGCCTGCTGGGAGCTCTGCGTCGTCCACCCAAGCTCTAGTCTCCCAAATCACAATCTGACGCCCTAAGACTTGCTTAGTTTAATTTCCTTTCTCCCTTCAGGTCCACCTAATGACTTTTTGGAAGAATGAATGGTGTAGTTTATGAGCCTCTTGATTACTTGAAGTTACTTTTGTATCAGTATAGATGTCGTGTAACATAAGTAGCAGTTGTCCCTCTTCTTTGAATTAAATCTTCCCAAATCTCTAAGGTGAGGATAGTAGTGCCAAGAGAGACAAAAATGACAGGGGTTTTTTTTATTTTTAAAAAAAAATGGGTCATGAAGGTATGAATGAGACGAAGGAAATGTATTGTGTTTTTATCAATTGCACTTTGCGAAGATTCCAGTATAACCTTCAGGCTGCTGCCCGCACAACACCAAGATTCGGCCATGATGATCATTAATGACCTGATCATGGGTGTTTTTTTTGACGGATTTTGACAAATCTTGGCGCAAATCACTCCAAGCATTTGTAAAAACACAATATCTTGACATACGATTCTCAAAAACATTAGACACATACAACGAAGAACTAAAGCACCGATTAATCTGTTTATACATGTGTGTGTGTAGACAATGTCTGGTAAGAATGACTTTCAGTAACGTCAATTTTGATGGTGCAGAGTGGTTGTTTGCGAAAAAAGAAAAGAATGAAAGACATGAGAAGAGAAAAAAAAAACGTATTCTTCCTTTTATTTTTATTTTTTGTAGCTTGAAGCGTCAACAACGGTCCTGGCCATCGAAAAAGAAGAGGATAAGGACGATTTGGAGAAGAAGAAATAAGCAAGATGAATGGATGTGTTATTTTGAGGATTTAAGTTTGGGTAGAGTGCGATTGAGATGCTCTTGGATCGAGAGATGTTCAAGTTTTGTTTGTTTGTGTAAGTCCTCTAGTTCGGCTTCACGACTGACCAATCGTCTTTCCATACCTTGTACGAGTAATTGAACTTGAGCTAATTGAAGACTGAGTTTATCGGATGGTGCGTTTGGGATGGTGGTGATGATGTTATTGTTAGCGTTGGTAGTAGTATTGATTGTGGAAGGTGAGGAGTGAATCCGATTGGGTAATGAGTTTTGCTTGATCGTCCCTCCTGGTGAACCGTCGTTGATATTTAAGGTTGTTTCCTCCCAATCCGGTCCATAGACTTTTGATATTAAGTTTGACATTTTGGTCATTTTCACCTTGGTGGCCTCTAATTCTATTAAGGATCGTTCATTCTCTCGTTGATAACCACTGAGTAGCTGTTCAATAATATCCAGTTAGTAAGCTATGGCCATGTCGAGAGAAGGAGTGAGGAGTGAGGACTAACTTTTTCCTGCTCATCAAACTGCCTCTCCAGTTCTTGATATTCTCTTGCTCCTAAGACTTTGGTATCAGCTCTAGTTTTATTTTCTCCTTTGAGTTCGATCAACTCGCGCTCTAGTCTGTTGTTTTGCAAGGCTAACTCTTCACGAGCTTTTGTAGATTCGGCAAGCTGATGACGCAGGTTGGTGATGATCTTTGATTCGTTTGAATTGGCCGATGATGACTGCTGATGATTGGGAGGTTCGGATGGGGGAGAGGCTTGGTAGTGAGATTTGATTTGCATAGAGTCCGTTGAATCGGTTTGGATTGGCTTGGTTGAATGTTGTGAGGGAGAGGATAATGGTTGTCTTGAGGATTGATGAGCCTTGTAGGGTGTAGGTTCAGTGATAGCTTCGAGGTTGTCGACTTGCTCCCAATCGGTTACAGCTTCTTGGTTGGTGGCGGATGTTTTGTGAGCTCTTCTATTGGTTGGCGTAAGCCCGAGTGATTTGAGGATTCCACCCGATTCTTCGTCGGCCTTGGCTTTGCGACTGGCCATGTCTTTTGAGTTGATCAATCTACGAGTTGTTTTGGTTTGGCTTGGTTTGTGAGCCAATCGAGAGTTTGTTGATGGGCCGGTGAGAGTGTCGGTGAGTGATTGTTTGACGAATGAGTTATCTTGAGTGGCCATGGTATCGATTGAGGTGGGTAGAGTGGATATGGTTAGTGTTATGTTTGAGTTTAGAAATTGGTGGAGGAATGTACATATGTAAATATTTATTTTGAAAATTTCGTCACTGATGAAAATCAATTTACCACCCAAACTTCAACCAACCACTTGAGATCTCTTACCACATCCTCTTGACCAAAGACTAGACTATATGCGGTGGATAAATTGCTGTGTAAGTTGTGTTGACCGGAATTAGTAAAACAAGAAGACTAGAACAACCCATCGGTAGTCAGCGAAGGTCCGATATGCCACTACGACTAACAACAACAACAACAACAACAACAACAACAACAACAACATCATCACCCGAATCAAACTCTCAAGCTAACATGGTCAAACCAATTCCAAACCCAGCTCAGGAGATTACATTTTCTGATCTTTGTGATTACCTCGATAGGATCTCCTCAAGAAAACCCAAGAAAGCCGGAGCTCCCAAGTCAGCCAGATATAACAATCAAAACGCACAAGATTTTGAAACATGGCTCAAGCATCATTGGCCAGTTCCCAAAAACACAGGAAAAATCATCTTTCGTTTACTCTTCCCCGATCAAGACGTAAGACGCAAGTTAGTCATCCATCCCTTCGGTTTCAATAAATATACACACTTATTGATTGGGTTCAATTCCAAACGGTCTCATTCAATTTTTTAAAAAAAACCCTCAGGTACGACCTCAAAGAGGCCAGGTTGGGAAAATATTTAGGTATCATCTTTGCCGTTCAAACCGGTCCTGGTCAGAGAGGTGAAGGATTACTCAAGTGGAATTCGACCTCCGAAGATCACAACGGTCTCGAGACTGGAAGAACCGGTTGTATAGGCTTAGAACTTGAAAAGATTCGACAAGATATGGTAACGATCTCGATCTCAAATTAAGAATCGATGATATGATTGATCTAACTCCCTTCCGCTCCGAATCGATTATTGATCTTTCTGATAGGAAACAGAACTAAGTGAAAAACTAACACTTTCGGCGGTCGATCGACTTCTTGACGAATTGGCCGCCAAATCCAGTTGGTCCAACCTTGGCAGTGAGCAACCCACCCAGCTTGCTACGAGTAGTCGTCCATCTTGACCTGTCTTGGATTGTAGAAGGTCGTATTCGTCCACCTTTCAGACCGGCAACTACTATACTTCAAGATCTCTACCAGTCCTTATCACCACGACATTGTGCATACATGACCCAGGCGAGTAGTGGTGAAAAGCCATCATTTACCAGCTTGCTGGGCAGCTAATCCTTCCAACTCAACCTATCGTAGATTATTCTCAAAGACTTGCGCCCTTTACTCTATCCTATACCTTCTCTTTCGGTCTACAGGTCTCTCTTGGAATACGATAGTACAGCATTCAAGGAAATCGACCGGTACTCTATGATGAAAGCCTGGCATTGGGCAATGCCTCGTATCTACCGAGCCAAGGCAGATTTCGATGTGGCTGCAGATTTATGCGAACAAATTCCAAGAGGTATGTTCATCGCTTTGAGTTCCGCCTCGACCTGGAATTAAAATTTAATGAAAACTGCCAGATAAAACGTTATCTACACCTCGCACTGAGGAACTACTGAAAAAATTCACCAAACCTCGATTAGGAACACTTGTTAATGTTGGTTGTATTCATTTACCAGCAAGTTGCTAGATTCCCTCAGTTACTGAACTTATTACCAACTTATTAATAGATCCCCAAAGCTGTCAAAGCTTCTGGGCCCTGCCTTGCCGCTCCACTGTCCAAGTTGACTGGTCAAGTTTGGGCTGAAACCAAAATGGATGGAGAACGGTAAGTCTTTGCTTCTGAATAATAAAAACGCGTTTATAAAAACGCGTGTCATTGTCCCGATTTTCATAAAACCAGTGTTGAACTTTTTGTAGAATGCAAATCCATATCGATACATCGAAGGCAGACGATGAGCAAATTCGGATCTTTAGCAAGAGCCACCGGGACAGTACTATCGAAAGAGCACCTACCCACGAGTTAGCACTCCCATTTCCTGGTGGATCTCATGATACAAGACTGCTGAAATTTCCTCTTCTTTAGCTTGATTCGAGCAACTCTCGGGCTTCACTCGCAAATCACCCCAGAATCCCTGGGATCAACTCCACGTCCAAGTACACTTCAACCAATCAAATCCGGTATATTCGAGGCCGAGATGGTCGCGTGGAACATGGATCATGGTCAAGTTGACGAATTTTGGCGAATAAGAGAGCTGAAAAATAAACCTTGGCAAGTCCACAAGAGGTTAGTGAGAGGCTAATTCTCCAATCACATGCGAGCAAACTTGTCATTCTGATCATCAATTCATTCCTCATGTAGGCAAACTGTCGACCGACCCACCCCTACCTTCACGGACAGTCAGATTGATGAGATGGATAGCCAGCAACTCTCTGACCTCGAATCTCGTCATCTTGCATTATGTTTTTTTGATGTACTTTACCTGAATGATGTAAGTCTCCTTGAATGTACGTTGAAAGTTTCTTGTCCAAGTTTCAAGACTTTACCAGTCAAATACTCACCATCCGCACCTCCTCTGCAGGTCCATATAACGAACGAAGGCGCATCTTGGAGGATTGTATCCACGTGATTCCACATTACAGCATGCTGGTGGACAGGAAACCGTTTGACATGAGTCGTGACTCCGGCAAGGATGCACTGCGCAAGCATTATGCAAGAGTGATTGCCGAGCGCCATGGTATGTCCAGCACTCAGCACATCGTCATAGATGATTGGACTTGAACCCACCTTTTGGGATTGATTTGACGTTATCAGAAGGATTGGTTCTCAAGACAGCCGAGTCGACCTACAACGACTGGAGAAGTGAACACAAGTGGCTCAAAGTGAAAAAAGGTAACCGAACATATGTTTACCGCTGATTCCTCCTTATCTATTCGCAGTTTCTGTACCCACCCACTGGTTTCAACGTATATTCCTTCTGATCAGACTACATAGATGGCCTTGGAGATACGGCTGACTATGCGATTATTGGGGCAGCTTGGGATCCAAATAGGGGGCGAGAACTTGGGGGTGAGGCAGCGGCCAGAAAACATTTGACCTAGCCTTTAAACGTTAACATTTTTTTAATCATGTTCCCAGTACCCACTTCAATATTTACATCGTGGTATATCGGTTTGTGTGGTAACACACTCGACATCGAAAGAATGGTGTGCCTTTCTCTATTTCTATACCTCCCCTCATGTGTTCGTTGTGTACTGAGTTTAGGATTGTTTTCCCTTATCAACAGCCAGGTACCCGTCCACATTTCCACCTGGCTTTTACATCTTTGTCGTATGGACTAACGCGTCAGCAACTTGAAAAGGTCAATCGAATCGCCAGAGACGCCGACGGCGAGTCCCCCGACAGACCCAAAGTAAAGCAATTTTGCAGTTATTCGTTATCAATGTATTACTGAGATTGTACTTTTTCATTAAACAGGCAATGCAGGACTGGCCTTTCACCTATGAAACGGCCGAGGGATTAAAAGAACCCACAATCATATTCAAAAAACCTCTGGTCTTTGAGCTAATGGGCTCGGGCTTTACTAAGCACTCCAGAAGAAATGTAAGCCAAGTGTCGTTCGGTAGTGAGATTGATTCTTTGATCTCCGAAATTGAGATTTGTTTGGTCTTGACTGTAGCATTATGAATTGAGGTGGCCCCGAATCACGAAGGTGCACGATGCAGCGGAGCGAGATTGGACCAATGCTGTTGATCTTGAAAAACACGACGAGATGGCCAAGAGGGCGACCGATCCCAAACTTTTGAAAATTGCCGATATCACCTCGAGTGGAAGTCAGGAAGCAGCAGAGAACGGCTTTCAAGCCGAATTGGAACACTGGAATGAAAAATTAAAAACGAGCGACCTGAATTGGATTCCAAGAGGATCAAACCTGCGATCCGACTTGGCCGAGACCTCCGCCCGATCCATCGCTTCTAAACCAGCTAAAACTGCTCCTCTCTCAACAAACCAGAAAAAATCCCAGCAGACAGTACCATCACAGATGCCCCATGTCTCATCGAAAGCGCCAAACCAAGGCTCATCAATTTTTAAAGCCGAAAAATCCGCCAAATCTGATCAACAAATTGAAGTTACCTCTCATCTTGCATCTCCAGTGACCACGCGCCAGAAATCTACAGAAACCACGCCTCCTGACGATACCTCCATTATAGCCGATGTTAACCCTAGCATCCGCTCCAAATCATCACTATCCAAAGAGACAACAGCGGGCGGCAAAGTCAGTCCACAGGTCAAGCTGAAACTTTTCAGCGGATTGGATTCAATTCGACAACCTTTGAAGCGAAAGGCATCTGTAGCTGAATCGGACAAAAAGTTCACCGCAGTGGCTTCCCAGATGGTGATGGACTCCGAACATAGCGCAGAATGGAATACCAAGCGCCGGAAGACTTCGGAAAGAAATCCACACCCTGAGGTTTTTCTAGATAAGACTACCTTACCTGTCCTGACTGCTAACACGGACAAACTCGCACTCCCGCAGGTCACAAGCCCGCGGGGCACATCAACCTCTCAAAAACGTTCAATTCCTATAAAGGTTGTAGAAACACAATCTCCAGCAAGGTCGTCTATTCGAGCACGAGTGCAGACCCCAACTAGTACACTAACTGGTTCAGTCACCCCCCAGCTGCGCAATTTCTTCTTGGATGATCCACTCGATTTTGAAAAAGATGCATTATCGCAACCTCCAAACCCTATCAAAAGTCCGGCCGCACCCAACAGAGCTAGCTCCATTAACACAATTCCCGGGCCAACAGCAAGCTCTTCAGGCTCCATACAACGCAAACGGCGTGTTACTGATCTACCTGCGAAAGGTCAACCCACCATGCCACCCGTTCAAAAAAGCAGATCTGGCCCATTAGCTCCGTTCTCACATGCCAATGATGAGATTGAGACAAGCGCCAGCACCACAAGTGGCAATCCAGGCCAGGAGATTACTTCCGCAAAGAATTCAGGACCCCCTTGGCATCAAAATTTTGACGTGCGATGGTGCCTAGTTCATGATGAGCAGACCTATGATATTCAAGGCACTAGGTTTGGTTCGGTTAATCAACTATTGCAAGCATTGGAGATCAACCAAAATGAATTTAATCACAAGCCGCGAATCGATTCTCCAAGTTACATCTTCATCGAAAATCCAACTCCAGAAAGCTTGTGTCGAGTCCAAAAACAAATCATCTTTCGATCGTTGTCTAATCCTTGTGTAGGTATCGTCGGTTACGATGCTAAGGTACTCAAGCTCCCTCAAGCTAATCATGATACCTGGAAATCATTCGAACTGTTCAGGTTTAATCCTTCCGTTCAAGAGCTTCTTCAAGATCGGGACGAAAATGGCCAGGAGAGCTGACCGATGGCAAAACCGACTGGTTTTTTGTCTTGCGCGTTTGTTATTTATTTCGGCTCAACTCTCTTGATTATCTATCTTGTTTAAAACTATCATATTATTCGTTTGTTTATTTTTTGTATGATATTTCGTTGGCATTTGTCAAAAACATGCTTTTGTACATTTATCCCTGGTGGATCTCACCCCAAGGGTTAGCAGCTCTAAACGCAAGAGGAAACATAAATAGAAACTGAATTGCGAGTATCACAACCTGATTATTTTGGGGCTCACATATGAAATAAAATTGGGCGTTATGATTACAACTGACGGTTATTAAACAGAGGAGTTGAAAGAAGATCGATCAATAGATGTAGATCTTTACTGGCTGGAAAGGATGTGATCAATGTTCTTGGCTCTCAGATGACTATCGGCAAATAGCGCTTTGATCAATCCGATGATTTCTTGTCGACTGAATTCACTGAGATGTCCCTCTTGATACATCCACATTATATCCGCCTGGAAACGATTGTCGATTTTCAATAACGTAGGAAAAGAATCGAACCAATCAGCAATCAACTTTATTGATCTTTCTTTTTGTCCAAAAAAAAAGTTGGAGTGATGATGTATACGTACCATCGAAGCTTCTAGCAATTCAGACAGGAAACAGAATTTAAACCAACTCGGAACATATCGATAGATATCGGACTACAAAACCAACGATAGCCATTAAAAAAAAGTTCAGTCTATGAAATGAATTTGACAAGTTGAAGGAGAAAAGATTCACATGATTAAAATCGGGTTGTAATTCAAACAACTTGATCAGAGGATGTAAAGATTTGCAAATAATGTTCAACTGTTTTGAATCATTTTCTTCAATGTCGATCTGTTCTTCAATCTCATTCAAGATTCTTTGGAGTACCGATTCGACTAAGCTTCCGAGGGATTTTAGATACTCTGATCTTAACATGACCGGCTATTAAAGTAACCAATTATAAAATAAATAAATAAATCACAGGTCCATGAATACCAATTTTCTGGGAGGATGATTTCAGACGAGATAAGTAGCTTTAGTAGGTTTACCTTCCAAAATTGAGCCAGACTTGAAAGGGTATGGGTAACTTGTTTACATGCCCGTTCGCAAGCCAAAAATCGGTCTTCCCGCGAAGTTTCGACAAAGCCTTCAGCTTCATTAAGACACTCCATCAAAGCAGCCTTTTGATTAGCCTAGAGAGTCATAGCACATAGTTGATGTAAGCGAAACAACGTTGGGGAATAAAGCTAGATCTTAGACAGGTATTACCAGTTGTTTCTCTCGAACAGTCACAGCAAGCTCCTTCAACCGTTCAGAAAGTTTTGTGGTTTCTTCTAATTTACTTAATCGAGGGATAAGCTGGATTTGTTTGGATAACCAATCACAGTCGTTTGAGAATTGGACACTGAGCGAAGGAACTGAGTCGAGGAGCTTCGCATGATGAACAAACATCACAATCCGAAAGAGATCGACCACATCCAATGCCACTTTAATCAAACCAGGTCCAGACTGTCTGAGACAAGGGCTGGGAAACCTTCTCGGAGTAAATAGACAATCAGTAAAACTAGAAGTAGTCTTCTTTTCCTGATCTGATCTGATGATTTGTGTAGTAAAACTCACTCAGGTGTTTCAGTTTCAGCCGCGTCATCAACGACTTCTTGAACGATTTCCAAAACCCCCTGCGCTAATGTAGAAATCGTCAGCTGTTCCACACGAGCAGTTTGACTGCGGGATAGTTTGCTTGAAACGGCGGATTTGGAGACATCGCTTGCAGGAGTTTGATTGCGAGGGTTGATTTCCTGAGTTGGGTTCTCGCTAGGAATATCGTCCGTCCAGCCCCATCCGTCATCATCTATCTCGCTTGTGACAGGCGATGGCAGACCCCCACGCAATCTCATAACTGCGTCATCTGCCGGAGTAGATGCTTCTTGCTCGAACCCCCACGCATCAGGATCGGGGTCTTCCTCCTCCTCGGTTTGATGAAGTTCTTTCGAAAGTAGCGATGTCGGGTTTATTGTTGTTGGCGCGTGCTCTTGGATCTTAGGACTTTCATGCACGGTGGTACTATCATCCTGTGCTTCTACATCATCCAGTGTTGTCTCTTCATTCGATTCATCAAGACCCCATGCGTCTTCTTCAATTTCTTCGCCGAGTGTATCTTTCAAGGAAGTGGTGTGAGTTTTAGAAGCCGTCGATGTATACGATGGTGCTGGTTCGGCTAAGAGCTCACTGCCCATATCCCAGTCCACATCTTCTTCAGGCTTTTTATCGGTTTCACCCAATCGGGGTGCAGGCAAAGAGCTTGGCGGGGAAGATGGGTTGTCCGTCTGAGATGGAGGCAGAGAAGATTCGGACAAGCGGTCAATGATCTCAGGAGAGGAGGTCTTGTCTGTGGAGGAAGATGAAGCTTCAGGATTAGGGATGGTGTCTCGCTCGGCACCAAAGTTGAACAAAGATCGAAAGTTCTTGGTCGCTGGCGACAAGGAAGATTCCGGCTGGTGGGATGACGGCTGGGATGTGCTATCGGCTGCGGATTGGTCATGATGAGTGGTGCTTGAAACAAGATTAAATAAGGACCTGAATCCGGCAGCTTGCTTAATAGACTCGGATGATTGATGGTTTGCCGTGTCGACGGCTGTGCTAGATGTAGGACGATGGATGGCTGGGGATGATTTGTGGCCAGTGTCAGTTTCTTTGCGGGACAAAGGTATAATTTCAACTTCGGGCACAATTTCCCATTGCACTACAACGCTTTCCCATTGTGTAGTAAGCATTTTACTTCTGGCACATTCCAAGACCCGAGTAGCTACTTTATGCAGGAATCGATCTTGGACGTTTTCACACCATTCTACCAATCGATTCTTTTGGCAGTTGGAAAGCCATTCATGATCTTGTAACCAATTCCCAAAGAGGCGAGTCTGATCTAACAGGTCAGTCAGTTGACTGAGACGGACTTTATCACGAGGGGAACTAGGTAGACCAGAATCCAAAGCTTCGCTAAGTAGTTTGGTTTCAAGAGGCGGGGTTAAGTGTTGAGAGAAAGTGTCTTGAAGAGATTTGGTCAAAAGTTTGTCTTGAAGGATGGAGAACAGCAAGCGAAATGAATCATAAAAATCAAGCCAATTTCCTTCAGCTTGTTGCTCACAGGTCAATACACAGCATGATTCGCTTGAAGTTTCGGCGGGGACTAACTTCAGATGCGCTGAAGTATTGACGATAGAGTTGATAAGTGGAGTAACTATTTGCTCGATCAAGATATTTGCGATTTTATGAAGGTGAGTAGTGATAAACTCTTGTCCACTGATCGTTTGTAAAGCATCAACAACTGAGCTCCATTGAATCAGCGATTGAGGCTGGTGAGGTGTTCTAGCGTTCACAAATAAATTGAACTTGAAGATCGGGTGTTCTGTTTTCTTCTGCTCATGCTGAATGATAACACACGCCCTGACATCATCAATCAACCGTTGCTTTAGGTCTTCTTCCAATTCTTGAATTCGATGCACAGCTCGTTTGGCAAGACTTGACACGGATCGGTATGGTTTTACAAGTGAAACGTCTGATTTGGTTTGGGGTAATTTCGATACAGCTGTTATGAGATCGTCTGAATAAACGAGATTTGAAAGGATCGTAAGTTGTTGATAGGCAGTTGATAGTGATTGTATGGCTTTCAAGCTTTGAGATGATTCAGAATGCTGGGCAGAAATGGCTTGGTGATGTTTGATGGCCGAAAGTAGGTTGGGAACCAGTCCATCCTAAGGTATCTCAGAACCAGTACAAAAAAAACAAAAAGAATGCATAACGTGAGAATTTAAGACTGGGTTGTTAGGGAAGACGAGTAAGAAAGGATGATTTTGAAGGAACGTGCTAACTATAATGATAAATACTAACTTGAGGATCGTCCAGTTTCTCGTCGATCTGGTTGAGATGAGCCTCCAGATTCAGAGATTGGTGATATAATGACGATCCAGCGATCGATTGATGCTGAAAATCTGACCAGTTGGCTTTAATGGTCGATTGAATGTGAGTCTTGGATTGGTGTTCCCCCACATTTTCAAGAGAGGTAAATCAGTTTAGACAGATCCCCGACTTGAAAGATTTTAATGGCAAAACTGGGGAAGAGAATTCGTCCTCACCTGTACTTGAGTGATCTCATTGTCTATCTGAACTAGATGGCTCTGGATCGACTTCGAGCTGGTATCAAGAGATGGGTCAACCAGGGAGTCAAGAAATTCGATCATCTTGTTCTTTGAATCCGAAGGATCGACGACGGACATGATGTTGTGTTTGGTATTGAAGTCTTGATGAGTTGTTGTTGTTGTTGTTGTTGTTTTTTTGGTTATTGAGATGGTTTTTCTTCAACTTGGTGTTTGCGCGGCTGCTGACCAGGACCTTCAGACGTGTCACACACATCTTTTGGCCATCGCGTAGCTGAGGTGTCACATGCATCACTCTGTGACAGTCCCCCTTCCACTGACCTGTGGCAGATTGGAAAGAGTTTTATGAAGGCCAACCAACCAATGTGGTCTTCATCGATCTGTAATTCCCATTCTTCAACGTTCAAAACCAGCGGGAATGAGTCCAACGAACCCATCACTTCCGGACGACCAAATTACCAAGTTATGTCTGGCTGCTCTACGAGGTTGGTCTGAGGAACTGTGCTTGCTCATCCACCATTGCTCTATTTTCGCATGTACCAGCCGGTATCATCCAACTATGATCGTTGCTTCTTTGATCTCAAGGCATATGTCCCTGGATCTATGTCTTGTTGGAAAGGAATAAATCTTGTTTTTCTTTCTTGCGTTTGGCCTTCAGTAGCTCATGCTTCATATTTTTCAAGCCAAGTAAAGTTTCTTATCACAGAAATTAGACATCACTTGTTTTTACTGTTGCAATCTCAGCTCGAGGAACTATGTGAGTGGATAGCTGACACGTTCCCGTCCGACGATTCAGCTCGCGAGTTCTCGTATTCGCCCTAGTAAGTCATCGTCCGACAAGAATCCATTTTCATTGGCGTGCCATCACCTTATACTTTTACAACAAGTTCGAACTTTCGCGTAGGGGCAGCAATCTTGACAGTTGATGACGAAGTGATTACAGGATGTAATGTGGAGAATGCTGCTTTTAGTAAGTAGTTACGTGATTATCAAAAACGGAAACAAGCTGGATACCACTTTATCTTCAAAATTGATCAATCGACAAATTAGGCCCGGGATCTTGTGCCGAAAGGACGGCGTTTGTCAAGGCGGTCGTGCGTCATCTGCATCTTTATTTTTCCGATTTTTCCAGCGACCTGACTTGACTTATTGATAGAGCGAGGGAAAGAGAAACTTTAAGGCATTGGCTGTAGCAACGTTCGTGGACAATTATATCTGATAAAGTCTTGATTGAAAACTTATACACTTGGTACAGTGATATCGACGGAGCATGCTCTCCTTGTGGGGTTTGTAGACAATTTGCACGAGAGTTTTGCAGTTTGGAAGTTAAGTACCTACTCAACCTGCTGTCCTGACTGCTGAATGTCACAAACCACGAGGCATATATGATTCGATACAAATCCTTACTAATCTCAAGGCTCTGACATCATATCGAATGCTCGCGCCCAGATGCCGATATACATGGCATATGGTTCGTTTTCTTCTTCCGACGACCTGTTCACGAAAGTTACCAAGAAAACTCTAGGCGAGCTTCTACCAATGAGCTTTGGCCCTGGTGATCTTGAGAGGAAAGTTTGAGAAAATTACCAAACGTATGATCCCTTTCTTGCCACATACTCTGCAACATAACAATAGAGCGATGTCTTGCGTATACCATGGTGGAAAGGATGCGGAAAGGTACATTTGGCAGCACTGTCAAAACCGTCCAGGATCTTTCATGTTTTCGTTAGTGCCTTGAAGTTCCAATCAAGCAGGATACATGATGTTTTGAGTCTTGAAATTGGGGGCTGGATGTGAAATTCCGTGTATTTCCTGAGGGCTAGTAAATGTGATATCTCTTAGGATGATGCCTAATTTTGGTCGCCCTCTTCAATCTACTGGGAGAGGCTTGGGAGTTCTCTTTTTGAAGTAACTTGATGATCAGTAGGGTAAGAATTGGATAGCATATGAGGCAAGTGAGATTGTGGAAGGATCATTCTTTGTTTTAGGAGTCAAATGAGAGTGAAAAGAAAAACATTCTAAAAGAAAGAAAAGAGAGGAGAGGAGAAAAAAAGGTACATTAGCATGCCAGCATATTTGGCTCCGTTGAGGGAATCCCAGTCAAATTGGGAGGGACTCAAATTTCTGCAAAAATCAGGTGTGAAAGCTGAAATTTCACTACCAACCTAGTTGATTAATTGGGCCTTCTTATGGCTCAAAAGGCCAAGGTGAATCCCCAGGCTGACACTGTGGATTCAAATCAGTGTAGAATAACATCCCCAAAGCTCAAAATTCCAACCCTAAGGTCATCTTGGAGCCAAGTCTTTCAATCATTGATGTATGATATGCCTGGACAGATAAATTAATATGTGATGAAGTGACTGTAAGTTTTGAGATCTTGTAACTTTATTGCAGCACACTATTTAAATACTAGTAGTAGCATGACACTTTTACAAGAGAATAAAAAGTTAAATCTGATAACAAGTTTTAGAAAACAAAACAGGAACTAAAGAAACACCTCCTTAAGTGTTGAATCCTAACTGAAACTTTCTTGATTCTTATAGAAGGCTAATTGAGGAGTTTTTTATAGTAACAGACAAACAAGACTAGAAAAAATAAAGTGTTAATGAAAGAAACAAAATTATCAAAAGATTATAGAACAAATTGAGAGAAGCTGAGAGTTGATTAATACCTCCACTTGTGTCTGAACCAAGCTCCTCCTGAGTCTTCAGAATCTGGTCAAGCTGAGTGTATTGGATCCAATCAGCAGTCTAGGAAATAGTATCAAAAGTTGATTAAGGGATTGATGTTCCACAGAGTAAGAGCAATGAAGAGCTGAATAAAATTGTACTGGTTCCAACCAGAATTTGACTTGCGGGATTGATGAACTTGAGGTTTGAGTTGGCTTATGTAATCAGCTTCACCTGTCAATCAGGATTATTCACTGACAGTGACATACCCAATTGAACAGGGGCCCTTTAACTCTATTGTGGCATCTTTCATCAAGCAATTATGTATTTTTCTCAGTGCTCACATCAAGCCTTTGAATCCACTTGAATGCAATTAAATGAAACCATTGGGTTGAGATTAAAAATTGGAATTGTGACAGCCTTGTTTTTTATACATGACAATCAAAGAATCTGCTTGATTTTTTTATGGGTTTTGGTGGAGCTTTATGGCATTTTATGTACTTAGAAAATCACATAAATATACACCATACATTCATAGTCCAAGAGGCTGGAGATCCACTTAGTTCCACCATCCTTCACTCTACCAAATTAGGATCCAGATCACTAAAACCCAGGTCCCAGGCTCCAAGCTGTCTTCAACTAGTCAGTCATATCAATAAAATCTGGAATTATCCACATTAAATAGAAAAAGACAAAATCAAACCAAAGAAAATATTCAAATCAAAAGATAAACAAATCTACATGTGTTGATACAGGCACACCCTTGGCGGCATTCCCACACCCCCTTGACAATTTGGCATTCAGCCTGCACACCTTTCCCTGAATAGGTGTAAAGACATAATGAATTGAACAAATGCTTCTAGAAGTCTGAGAGAATCCTCTTCACAATTTTAGCTCACCAGATGTGACTAACTGATAACCCAAACTACACAAACCTACACCACGGACGCATTTGGGCGCCTTCAAGACATCTTTTATTGACACCTTGAAGGCACCTTTTTCCCATTCAATGCCCCGTCAGGAGCCGGTTGCTTTTTCAAGGCACCTTGGAAATCAGTTGAATGCAAGCGCAGTGAAGGCACCTTTGAGCCGCCTTCACAACAAACCCTAAGCCTGTCTCCAAGGCGGATCTACATCCACCTCTGAGACGACAGCCAAACGCATTGAAGTTGCCTCATAGCCGACTTCAAGAGACATCTTAAGTGTTGTTGTCTGGGCCAATTTAGTATTTCCCATGAAATATTGCAGCCCGGCTGGCTAGCCAGGGCAGCTGGAAATGACCACCATTGAAACTGTGCTTGATGGCACTGTTTTATGTGTTGAAGGAAAAACCTCCTTGGGGTTGGGAGTTATGTATTGCATGTGTATTGTATGTATAAGTTGGGTGTTGATAAACACATGCCAAAGGCGCACACCAACGGCCACCCGCACACCAACACCCACCCGCACACCAACACCCACCTGCACACCAACACCCACCCGCACACCAACACCCACCCGCACACCAACACCCACCTGCACACCAACACCCACCTGCACACCAACACCCACCTGCACACCAACACCCACTCGCACACCAACACCCACCCGCACACCAACGCCCACCCGCACACCAACGCCCACCATCACACCAACACTCACCCGCACACAAATTGTTTTTGGCGTGCGGGGCCTACACACCAAAATAAATTGGTGTGTAGGGTCTACATGCCAATATTTGGCCGTAGGCCCCGCACACCAAATATTGGTGGCATGTGGGAAACCTTGTCAACCGGGAGGATTTCCTCCTGGCCAACAAGGTTGTATATCCACATTGGACAGGAGGATTGAGGTTGTATAACCGCGTCAGCCATGAGGAAATCCTCCTGGCGGACAAGGTTGTATAATCTCATTTGCCAGGTAGATTTTCTCCTGGCCAATGAATTGCTCATGTAATTGAACCGGTCCACCGGTTTGATTTGTGAGCGAGTATCCCACACGCCAAACAATTGGCGTGTGGGACCCACACGCCAAACAATTGGCGTGTGGGACCCGCCCGCCAATTTTTTTTGGCGTGTGGGACCCACACGCCAAACAATTGGCGTGTGAGACCCACACGCCAAACAATTGGCGTGTGGGACCCGCACACCAATTTTTTTTGGCGTGTGGGGCCTACACGCCAAAATAATTTGGCGTGTAGACCCTACACACCAATTTATTTTGGTGTGTAGGCCCCGCACGCCAGAAAGAATAGGTGTGTGTTTATCAAAGCCTGTATAAGTTGGACTAGCTGAGGTAAGACAAAACCCAAGTAATAAAAGCAGGATCAGGATTTTTTTTGCATGCATAACTTGTAGTGGATAAACAGGATAGGAAGGGGGAGGGGGCACAGGTAAAAGTGAGGAAGGGAAATAAGGAAGGGAAAGGAGGAAGAGGGATGATTCAAATCAATCCCTCCTCAGCATTCATGTCCATATGACCTTGGTTCTTGAGTGCACCCGGTGCAGAAATGGTCTCTTTGGTTGGGAGCTGTTGCTCCTCCTTGGTCCAGTCGCTGATTGTTTTGATGCCATTCCAGAGCCGGGCATCTAGCTCAAGCACAAGGAGCCCAAAAACAGAGTTGTAAACTCTGGATTTGTGGTGACGTACCTCAAGATCTTTGTTTATGTCCTCCCAGGCACAAGCAACCTTCTCAGTGGGGTTGGTGATCTGTTTAATTTGGTTGAGATTCATCATGTTTCTAAGATAGGCCACCCTTGCCCGGCGTGGTTGAGTAATTTGAGTATCATTTGGGATTTGAGAAGGAGCAACCTCCTTGAACCAAGAGTCCATGGTTAAGTATAAATTGGCTAAGAGCTTGTTGAGCTTGGGAGGTGGGATCAATGGGCTGCCAGCAATCCCAATGCAAAGCGTGTTGTAAAAGAGACTCTTCTCACCCTTTAAACAGTAGCGACATGACAATTGAGTTTGGATTTGTATCCAATATCTTGGGAATAACGCTGTGGCATGTTTGCAGCCTTAAAGGCTGTGCTAGTTTGTTTGATATTGCCCTGAAACCTTGTGAGATGTTAATTGAAATATTATCTATGCTATAACAATGAATATAGAGAGTACTAACCTTGACAATCAAGAAAGGGGTCCTTTCAACCTTAGACTTCTTCGCCGCTTTTTGGCCATAGGTGTCAATTTCAGGTTTTAATAGCGCATCTTGGATGCTATTGCGGATAAATGTTTGAATAGTTGGCGGGAATAATTCCCTGGGGCTTGAGGCCTGAATTCCGGGAGTAGGAGGAGGTTCACACATAAACTGATGGTTGAGGCTGATGAGAATTGTCGTCAGCCTCAGTTCCTCTTCAGGCATCTGTGGAGGAACTGTAGTTATCAAATCAGGAAGCATGCTGTTTGTGGGGGATATCACTTACATTCAAGAGGCCCTGAGCCCACTCAATAATCTGATCACTGAGTCAAAACCAATCTCCCATTGCTTGGAGGTGCGCTTGCACAGCCTCAAGTGATTGGGAGGTGACCCAGCAACTAGAAGCGGATCTAGAAGCGGATGATAAGGAGGAAGGCCAGCTGGGGGGGAGACTTGAGATGGGATTGGATAGGTTGGTGAGCTCAGATAGAACTGGGTCATCATTAACCCCAACTTGCAAGGCCCCACGGCCTGGTTTATGATAGATTGAGGGGGAAGCCGCTAGATGCAATGTTGGTGGGTTTTGGATTGGTCCAATTTGGCCTTTGCAAGTGGGTCTAAGAGGGGTCAACTCACCTACACCTGCAGTATTGGCTCTGGTTGGAGCCAATACTGAGCCCTGTTGGTCATACACCCATTTGCAAAGCGGTTGCTGCTGAGGGAAATTCTCCTGCTGAGGATAAGAGTGCAAGGGAGGTAACTGGGGGCTGTAGGTACTGTGTATTTCAGACCACTGCAGTGGTTTGGGCTGCAGGTGATTTGGGACAGCTGGGGCAGGGTGTGGAGGGGCATTGATAAACGCACGCCAATGCCCACTCGTACGCCAATTTTTTTTGGTGTGCGGGGCCTACACGCCAAAATAAATTGGCGTGTAGGGTCTACAGGATAATTTTTGGCCTGTAGGAGGGTCTACACGCCAATTTTTGGTGTGTAGGCCCCACACGCCAATTTTTGGCGTGTAGGCCCCACACACCAAAAAAATTGGTGTGCGGGTCCCACATGCCATTTTTTGGCGTGTGGGGAGATATGCATACATATCATGTAATCAAACTGGTGGACCGGTTCAATTACGTGAGCAGTCATTGGCCAGGAGGATTTCCTCCTGGCTGAAAAGGTTATACAACCTTGTTGGCTGGGAGGAGTTCCTCCTGGCCAACAATGTTGTATAACCTTGTTGTCCAGGAGGAACTCCTCCTGGCCGATGTGGTCATACAACCTTGTTGGCCGGGAGGAGTTCCTCCTGGCCAATGAGGTTGTATAACCTCATTGGCCAGGAGGAGTTCCTCCTGGATGATGAGGTCATACAACCTTGTCGGCCAGGAGGAAATCCTCCTGGCTGACAAGGTTGTATAGCCTTGTTGGCCAGGAGGAGTTCCTCCTGAGGTTACGTTGGCCAGGAGGATTTCCTCCTGGCCAATGACTGCTCACGTAATCAAACCGGTCCACCGGTTCAATTACGTGGTATGTATGTATATCCCCCGACACACCAAAAAATTGGTGTGTGGGACCTGCATGCCAATTTCTTTTGGTGTGCGGGGCCTACACACCAAAAATTGGTGTGTAGACCCTACACACCAATTTTTCTGGTGTATAGGCCCCGCACGCCAAAAGAAATTGGTGTGCGGGTGGGCGTTGGCGTGTGTTTATCAACACCCAGTGTGGAGGGTGTAGGGTAGGGGTAGGGGTTGGAGGGGGCGGGGCCGCAATTGGATGATGATGGTGGGCTCCACGTCCATAATGAGGTTGACTGGATTGATATCCGGGAATGTCTGAAACTGCCCCTTCAAACACAGGCTGCGTTAGTGAATGGAAATATGTATATTGAGTTGGGTGACCTGAATTCCTACTGATTATGGGTGGATGGTGGTTGGTGTTGGTTGGTTGATGTTGGTTAGTTGGAGGAGTCATGTGGTTCATGTCGGTGGTTGGAGGACTTGGTTGGGATATCTTATCTCCGGTTTGCGGGCTCAAAAAGCTGTGGCGTGCTGTCACAGGGCCATACAGTGACATTACACAGGTGAAACTTTATCTGGTGTGTGAAATGTAAAACTTGCAACACTGGTCTTTGACAAGACCAGCTGAAGGTTTCACATTCATCTGACTGTAGTGAAGCTAAATCATGACATACTCTGGGTCAGGATAACCAATGATACATGTTTGGATGAAGTAATGTGAATACAGAACAGCCACTCAATCCTATTTTAATTAATTTAAACAAGAACAGGAATCAGAATCCTGTGCTTGTTTAAAATGACAAAATGTAGTGTGAAATATATACAGAAAGGTTGATTAAATTACTGAATTTTTGCTGAAAAAATCTCAAACCAGTACAATAAACTTATCCTTGAAGTTATCCATGTTCAAGGGTTTCAAAAATTTCCACCAATTTGAAACAGCTTTTTCACTGAACAAGAATAAATTTATTTGTGTGAAACTTGTACTGAAAGGTTGAAGTAGCTGGACTTTGGCTGAAGAGAAATGTGATTTCTGTACCATAGTACTTGAAAGTGTACAGGATTTTGAATCATGTTCAATGAGCTTGACTAAGATTATTTATTGGTGTGAAACTTGTACAGAACTCAAAATATTCAGTAAAAGTGAATCTTGTACAGAAAAAAGTGTGGAAATTGTACAGGACACTGGTAGTTTTTCAAGTATTTGATGCTCCAAAATGAGCCAAAGGCGTATGTAATACTCAGTGGCCCTTCATTTTCAGGTTTAATCATTCTATGACTCCCTACACACCAAGTTTCCCTTTTTTTAAAAAATCACTTACTAATCTTTTCCCTGTCTAATAAATCACTGATTTTCTTGACTTCAAATATAACTCAAACCATCTGATTGTTCCTTGATACATTCAGATTAACCAATTGATATGAGAATTTGTCAGCTCTGTGTACGAAACACTGGTTTAATTTTACAATTAAACCAGGTACTGTCACTGTGCTGAAAGGTTATCTGAATAAATAATTGAATTCATTCTCTCTATAGTGTCCAAACTATGCACAGAGGATAACCTAAAACTCCTTATAATTGAATATTAGATATACAAATCACTCAATTGGAGAAGACCAATAGTTAACCGTGTAGGTTTGGCTATTCTTTGTCTTTTTGGGAAAGGTATAGCAATAAGAATTGCTATTAAGCAGCTGGCAAGCACTTAAACTGATTGGCTACTGTCAGAGGTGGTAGTCTTGCAGCAACTGCTTTCTAAAGAACAGATCAAGGCCAAGAGATGGGGAATTCTAAGGTAACTTGAGACTATTCCAGTAATAAAGTTTGGGTTGGATATAAAGGGGATACACTACTCTAATAGTAGGAGGAGAATATTCAGAGTACTTACAAAATGGTACTGGGGGAATATGCTGAGGAACCAATCCTAGGCCAGAAATGGCCTCCTTTTATATTCTAGAGATTCCTTGAGGAATGTTCTAGAATGTTTATTCTAAATTCTGCTCTAATGTATTACAATTCAAATGTAGAATGATGTAATGGGAATTGTATTGAATTGAGCACAGTATTTTCTATGTCCCCATGACCTCATGACATGTATGTATAACCAATCACATCATGGGCCAGTTCATTTAATAGAACAATACTGGGAAATTACCACGCACTCAGGTAATTTCTTTCTTATAAGCATAACTGTATTATTATTATATTTATGCAAATAAGTTTATTGTCTCTCAGCTTTTATGACAATACTTTATAATCTATATTTTTACGGTTATTCCATCTCCTACTAAGTACCTTTTGAGATATGGTAAAGTAATAGAAGGAGTTGGAATTTAGTGGTGGTTTGAGTGAGGTACCCCACCTAATTTTACATGAAAAGTTGATTACTTTAATAATATTATAGTATATATTATTGCTAATACAATATTTTATTAATATTTTACATTGAAGTCAGTCTTTAGGATACTCTGGAGTATCTCTAGGGCTGACAGAATTACTGGTAAGTTTCCACCTTAGTTTGATAGATTGGCCATCCCTGATCACCAGGAAAAAACAATGATCACTTGTCTACAAGTGACATCAGAAATTACAAAGGGGCCTTTGTACTTTGATATGTCACTTGTAGACAAGTGATCATTGATTTTTCCTGGTGGATGTGTGTTGAATGTTTGTTGCAGGCTTTGACTCAGTGGTTCAGCCGGATGGAAATGAAACATTTGTGTGTTTTTATTGTGATGGGAAATCCCTAGAGTTGAGGCATCTTCATCGGCACATGCAGAAAACCAGTCATAAAAATATGGAGGCTGCAGTGACTAAAGCAATGAAGAAGGCAGATAATGTAACCGGAAATTCAGAAGGAACAACAAGCAGGCTTTCCTTGTATGAACCAGTGGTCCTTGAGCTGGGAGGTTCATATTCTGGGAACAGAAGGTTTGCAATAAATGAAGAGGATTTGGTTGGTCTGGATCAAAACAATTACCCAAGTCATGACAAAATGGATAATCCTCCGGAAAAATCCATAGCTCCATTGGATATGAATGACCATTCTGGAATGGGCTTTGGTGGATCAGCACTGCCAGCATAATTGCCTAGGTTGAGTTCATCCCAGTTAAACTAGGATGCAAAAAACCAATTCAAAGTAGGTTGACCTCAACCAATGAAATATAAAACCAAGGGGGGTCCCTTGGATTTATATTTCATCAGTTGATTTCAACCAAGTTTAAATTGGTTGAGTGCATCCCAGTTTAACTGGGATGACTTCATCCTAGGTACATATGCTGGCAGTGCAGATGAAGGCTCTGATGAGCATTCAGCAGAATTGGGCTTGAGCTGGGATGATTGGTTCATGGATGATCCCTTATCCTCTGTGTTTCAATCCCAAATTGCTCACAACTTGAATTTACCTGGGGATGAAAATTTTCCTGAAAATGAAGTGGACTTGGAGCCAAGTGGCCAATGGTATCCATTAAAATGGTATGTGTTTTTCCTGCATTTATTCTGGAACATGATCTCCACCATATCAAACCTTACAATCTTGGCCATTGGTTA
Source organism: Puccinia hordei (assembly GCA_007896445.1). NCBI lineage: Eukaryota > Fungi > Basidiomycota > Pucciniomycetes > Pucciniales > Pucciniaceae > Puccinia > Puccinia hordei. The sequence goes on from RDRW01000377.1 coordinate 214,903, forward strand.
TCTTCATCTTCACCCTGACATATGTGATTGTTTTCATTATTTTCTCTCATATGGAACTTTTATAGTATCTCATTGCTGCTCTTATACTTAGGCAGTTGCACCATATAATGTCATGGGCTATGTATCACCAGATCTGCTTGGTATTACAGCTTTGCCATGTTATTATTCCACACTGGGACACAATCAGGAGAAGAAGGGAGAAAATCCGCAAGATGCTAAACATAAATATTATAGAAAATCTATCAGTCTTGATTAACAAGTTTTATTCACTCAGCTTGAAAGAAATCATTAGTCATGTGATTCAGGCTTGAATCAAATAAAATGAATCAATTATTTCATCTGGGTGATTACTGACACAATAAATTATATGGTGATCATATTTAGGAACTGGGAAATCCCTATGTCAATAAAAATCTGGAATTCTATCCACATGAGATGTATGGAAAGAATATACATTCCCTATATCAAAGTACTAAATGGTGTGAATGTTTTTTCAGGAAAGGAAGAGTACAGATGGTAGACAATGGTCAAAAACACTATTACATCTTTGAGCCCATCACACTCAAAGGCCCAGCACAGAAAGTAGTCACACCACTATTTCTCTTCAAGGTAGAAAATAAAATATATGCAAAATGTATTTCACCAAAGTTGAATGATTATAAACCATTATAATATATGATGGCATACCCCAGCTGGCAATAATGATACCCAGTCATATCAGTGACAATTCACCAGAACTTCATACCATTTCTGTGGACCAATTTTACCTGATCTATTAAGAATTTCCAGATTTTGATAGAAAGAAATTCATAGAAAAAATCAGCCATCAGATTATTGAAGTTGATGAATTTGGCCATCATTTTCCCATTCCTGTACCCAACCCCTGGAGGATTAAGGCAAAAGGCAAGGTTATCCAACATGTTCCTATTACACTATACACAGATGATACATCAGGAAACCAATATAAGAGATGGAATAAACATGTGTCATATTATTTCACTCCAGTGGTCTTCCCCCATCACATAGCAACATGGAGTACAACTGCCATTTTTTTTCTACATCTAATGTTGCTGGGCCTTGGGAAAAACCAATTTTTGTATGGTACAGGCCCTTATTTCTCTGACTGGTTGGACAAGATGAGATTGAGTTTGTCAAACCACTGGAATTGGGAGAGAAAATTTTCCAAGAGATGAAGTATGTCTATTCTATCTCAACAGAAAGCAAGAAGTATTACCTTTTTAACTGATGTTTTATGAAATAGCTCTTTGACAGCTGAAGGTATCTTTGCATATGATTCCAGTCTCCAAGAAGAAGTTTTGATAATTAGTATGGTTCTTTGCTATCTGGGTGACTCCCCAATGGCTTCAGAGTTGAAAAATACTCCCATTCCGGGGAACTGCAAGAATCCATGCCGGATGTGCCATTTAAGGGTTGGTGAATTTAAAGAAAAGAGTAATTTGCATTACATATATCATTTCTTTGGCATCAATGGACTACCAGTGCCACAGAGGTGGTCTGAAACCATTCAGAAGACCAAGACTGCATGGAATATTCAGAAGACCAAATCCAAGGCAGAATATGATAAACACATGAATGAATTTGGATTGGTTGACAAACTTCAAGATAAACTTATTGAATTGCAGCACAATTCTCCTCATGAACGGCAACAAATAGAGGCCATTGAACAAGCTGAAACTCACAGACTTTGCAATGTATTTACAAATCTTGTAGAGTTTGATGGATGCCAAGACACACCTGTGGAAATTTTACATGTCTTATCCCTTGGAATTGTCAAGTATTTGGTCAGAGACTTCATGGCAAAACAGAAAGACCTTTCCAAGATGGAGGCCCTTTTCAACTCAGTTAACTTGGATGGCCTAAACATCCCCCAATCCAAGGCAAATACATGATTACCCACTGGAAAGGTTTTGTAGAGAAAGAATTCAGGACCATAGTACATTTGGCCCCATTTTTGTTTTTTCCATTCATGGATGAATCCCAAAAGAAAATATGGATTCCTTTATGTAATCGACTAAGAACTTGTATTTCTAAGAACCAAAGAGAGCTAAAATAAAACAGGAAACATGAGACTAATGAATAATATTAAATAAGAAAAATAAGGAAAAAATAGAAACAAACCCTGAGATGAAAGCAGTGTCGAGATACTGAAGCAACCTAGTTATGAAAGGACTAGACAATGATGAAGAAGATTCTAATAGAGATGATTTTTTTTAGTCGATTGAAATAAAGAGAAAATGTAAATAGGAGAAACAAACCAATAAGAAGACAGGACGCTTATTTAAAGTAATAAAAGGGAAATGGAGATAGCACTAATTAAGTGATAGCTAAAAAAAGGAGTAGGATTAGTGATTGGTTTTGAAGGAGGAATGAGATGTGGAACGGGGAATGAGGACAATGAGATTGATGTTTTTTATTCACCAAGTTGAACACTTGAGGATTGAGCGCCTTGTTTGAATCGGCGAGATTGATCGGCGAGGATAAACAGCAGCTCTTGAGGCTGAACGAATGATGATTGTCCGATGGATCGCTGTCGGTGATGATTCTTCTGAATGAGATGAAAGTCGAGATTGAACCGATTAGGTTTTTGAGACAATATCTCATCAAATACGCAGCGTTACGAAAAGCGACAGGACTACGGATGCAAAGTGACAGGACTACAGATGCGCAACGGATGCGTGAACTTGAGGTGAAACTGTTGAGAATCGAGCAGGGTTTCAACATTATGCACAATTGGAAGCCTAATATTCCAGACTACTATAACCAACATGGATAAATATATTTCTGAACTTCAAAAAAATATTCAAATATTGATGTATCAAATTCTAATGATGACAGCACAATGGGAAAATAAGCCAAAGCTTCACATTTTGTTGCATCTCCCAGAGTAAATCAAGCAGTTTGGGCCACCAAAATTATTTGCCACTGAGAAGTTTGGAGCTTCAATGGGCGGCTCAGGCACACAGCTGTTCACACCAACAGGCTGAGTCCAGGACATGATATTGCAATAAGTTTCAGTAACTACCAGATAATGTGTTTGATACTTTCAGGTGGTTACATGTTTGATCATAATCAGCAAGAGTATTTCCAAGCTTCAAATCAGGTGAGGTCTATATTTTCAGGAAACCCAGCTATCCAAAAAGCCTTGGGATTCAACACACCAAAAGCAATGACCCTTGGACAATACCCCAGTGTGAAGTCATCCAAAGTGCCAGAAGATGAAACTGAACCTGTTCCAGAAGAACTGCAGAGGTATTACCCAAACACCCAAATCCGCCAGGTCTGGACATTGAACCTCAATGATAAGGAGACAATTCAGAAGGACTCATTCATCATTGTCAGTAAGATTTTATTTTAATTTTTTATTTGAGATGTCAGCATTGAATGCAACACTAAAACAAAGTAATAAAATCCCAGGAAGATGACCATCACCAGAATGCAGGAATATCATGTGTAATTTCCATTTGGGAAGTCATCCACCCAAAATGTTACATCATCAAAATTGCTGAATGCAAACTACATGGCTTACAGAAAGATTGCACAATGAGAATTGTTCAAAAACAAACAAAATTCACTTACATTCCTGCTTCAGTGCGCCAGTTTGTTTTACCAGCTGTGATTTCATTCCAAAAGAAACTGATTATTCTGCATTAAATTTTTCAGAAAGTTCTCTTTTGTGTCAATGTACAACACAACTGCTTTGATGCTTGGTGTCAGGCAGGGGTATCAAACAGATCAAGAAGAAACCAACAAGAGGGAACAAATGTTTCACTTGAAATGAATCACAAAGCCTATAACAGCTATCTGTTGAATGCATTCTCACATTGTCACCCTGCATTGAACAGAAGCATTTCCCAATTACAAACTGACTTTATTCCAGAGCATGACATGCAGACAGCTGCTTCTTCTGGTCAGAAAATATGGAATAATAGTCAGAGAAAAAAGAAGGGAAAGAATGTGGAATCTACAAGGAGATCCAACCACCCTCAATTCAGCCCCCAGGTTGAATCTCGATCATTTTATGACCCAAATTATAGCCCTAGTGCTGCATCAAATTACCCCAGTTTTAGCCCACATGCAACTCCAATAACATATCACCCCTCCCCCATTTAGATTCAAGGTCACCATATCAGTCAACATAAAATCTATCTCAGCAACCCTATTTTAGCCCTCATATAGCTCCAAGGGAAACCAATGACCCTCAACACCCAAGTCATGGCCCTATTTCTGCATCAAGCTCAAGGTACCACATGTGATCTTCTTCATGACATGATATGGCCAATATTCTTTATAAAATTTGTGTAAGAGTACTTCCTTATGTATGCTGGTTTATGGCCAATTATGTCTTCAAAAATATTTATACAGAATGGCCAATTACGTGACCAAAAATTAATATACACAATCTTTACTTGTGATCAGAATTTCATTTACTCATTTTCCAGTATACGTTTTATTAATGCTTATTTATTTCTAATTTAATGATCAAAAAACTATTTTTATGCTGAGTGTTTCCAAATTGATGATTAAAAAATTGCATAATCACATTTCTGGTGTTTTAGGACTCAGCCTGAGTCCAGAAATCACAAGGTGGCATTGACTGCACCAACATCCCCCTGAATGACTCATAAACCCCCAACGGGTGTTCAAGTGGGCTTGAAAACCCTTGGCGGTTTTCACATTGACTTGAAAACCATATTGTGGTTTTCAAGTCGAATTGAAAACCATGTTTTGGTTTCTAGTTTGACTTGAAGACCGCCACGGGTTTTCAAGTCAACTTGAGAAACATATGGTGGCTTTCAAGTCAACTTGAACACCTTATGATGTTTCTCAAGTCAACTTGAAAACCCTTGGTGGTCTTCAAGTTGACTTGAAAACCATCCGGGGTGCTCAGGTTGTCTTGAAGATGCATGTAATCCTGGGTTTCCCAGGCCAGGACCAATATTCATCTTCAAGGTGTCTTTTCTTGTGTATTTTTCTTGAAGACAAATCAGATTTCACTGAAGTGCACCCGTGGTGTATACAAGTGAGATGATTGAATGTTGAAACAAAACAAAGAAATTGAGTGGAGAAAAATGAAATACACTATTGATTAATTTTATTTAAGAGCATCTCCACCCGGGGTGCTATCCCGGGTTGCTATTAAAATTTTACCAACCCAGACCAAAAATCAGTGCCCACCCGGTGCTAACACGGGTGCCATTATAGCTTTAACTCCAAAAAATCCTATTGGGTTGCTGGATCTATGGACCCTCTAACACCTGTGACAGATAGAAAGCCCATGGCAGATGCTTCCCTTTCTGGTGAATCCTTCCTTGACATCTTATTCTCCTTTCACACTTTCTCCCCCAAAAAACCTACACATTTTCTTTAACCTCTGTTGAACAAGAAAATTTGTCAACTCCAAAATGCCACCAATAGAAGTTGATCCTCTTCTTCTAGGAAAAGTTTCTCTCTGCTCTATTCTTTCAAAGTTGCTTATTTTTTTAACATCTTGCTTATTTTTTTAACATTTCACATTCATCAGGCAGCAACAAGAAATAATTACCAAACAAACCTGTTAAGAGGGGACAACGTGGCCTTGAGGTGGATTCAAGCTCTGAGCAAGAAATAAAAACCAGATCTGTGACCAAGAAGAAATGAGCTACTGCAAGTCCATCAAGACAAAAAAACAAACCCAATGGAAGGAATGATGACTTAAAAGACAAGAGCAAAGGATCACAATCTCAAAACTACTCCAAGGAAGAGGATGTTCAAATCTGTAAATCCTGGCTCCATGTAACTCAAGACCCACTGAACTCAACCAACTAAATGTCTGATAATTTCTGGAACCGTATTTCCAAGCATTTTACAAATGCAATCAAGAGTTGCTGGCAAACGCTCCAGCACGCCATAAAAAAGTTTGTTGGCTGTGTCAAACAGGTTGAACATTCAAATCAAAGGGAAACAAATTCTGAAGATCGCCTCAGTGCAGCTATGAAGCTCTATGTTGCTTTGTCTTCAGCTGGGAAACCTTTTGTGCATCCCAGATGCTACCGCCTGCTCTCTCAAGCACCCAAGTGGATGGAACATTGAGCAGAACTTGAAAAGAAGAAAACCAACACTCCAAAGATAAAATCAAATGTGATCCATATTGATAGCTCAAATGTTTCTACCAAATCCAATATTATCAATGGTGGTACTAGCAATGCATCAACCATTCAATCCAAGTGAGCAAACAGGCCTGTGGGGAACAAGAGTGCAAAAGAAATTGCTCAGAAAGAAGTTTACAATAATAAATGGAGAGTTGGTATCCTTGATGTTCACCAAGATCTTGTCAAACAATCAGCACTTCAGAAGAAGCAATTAATACACTAGCCAACAAAACAATCATGAAGGTTGATCTCTCAACTGTCTCTGCAGTTAGCCAACCCTATTATGAATGGAAACAGAAGAAAATACTCAAGAAGACCAAGCAGGAGCAGAAATTTGAGGAGGAGAAAGAAAATCAGACATCAAGTTTCAGTGAATCTGAGTCATCAGCTTGAACAAGCTAGTTCCTTGCTTGCTCTCATCAATTTCTCTTTGATTTTTTTTATTTAAAATAATTATATTGTTGAAGTGGTGTTAGCAATTAATCCTTGAGTCTCTCCTTGCCGCTAAGATAGTTGGTAATTGAATTGCAACCACTTTCAAAAAACAATCAGCATCAGAGGAATAAAAGTCGCATTTAAGCATTTGAGGAAGTCATGTGCTGCCAGGATTGATTGACCCAGCACTGTTGCTAACAAAGAGGCACACATCATAACAGCAAAGGGCATGTTAAAAAAATGATAAAAAAAATCTTATCATCCTTTGAGCAATGAGTTAAATTGTCATGTTTTAGTACATCTGAGTTGTCAGCTTGAATAAGCTAGTTCCTTGCTTGCTCTCATCAATTTCTCTTGAGTATAACATATCAGCGGCATGTTTTTTTATTTAAAATAAATATTTTCACCATAGTAGCTTTTTTATATATTTAAAATGAGTGTTTAAAATTAAAAATAATTGATAAAAAAAATCTTATCATCCTTTGATTGACCTTTGAGAGCCCAGAGATGCTTAACAAGGTCATCTTGTAGTCGGTAGTGTTTTCTTGAGTCTTGCAAAGCAATTGGGGCTCTATGAATGCCAACAGATCTGCCAATCACACTGGTGGGGGCTCAATAACCATTTTGTTTCCCTTGAAAATAAATCCTCCTGCCTCATGGTGTTCATCTTTGAAAATCATATTGTGAAGTATGACACATGTGGTCATAATTCTATGTTTCTACTGCAACCATCCCCGTGCAGGTTGTGATACAATTGCAAATTGAGCTTGGAGAACTCCAAAGGCATGTTCCACATCTTTTCAGCAGGCCTCCAGCTTCCTGGCAAAATGCTAGTCATATCAAAATCAGCATTTGACACAATCACATATCAAATAAGAGTGACTTAACCAGTAACTCACCTTGTGCTTGAGTCCTTGTGGCTCCAAGATTGTTTTAACCAGAGTGCTCCAGTCGGGGTCAATCCAATCCGCCAAAAAATATCCATGAGTATGTTTCTTTCTGTTGATTGTGTAATTTACTTTTGGAGAGATTCCATTAAGTAAGTTCAAAAATAGAGGGGATTGGTCCAATACATTGATGTCAGTATGAGATCCTGGAAGCCCAAAAAAAGCATGCCATATCCATAAGTTGTATGATGCAAATTCCTCAAGCACAATAGTTGGAACATATCATGATTTGAAATCAGAAAAAATTTCAACAAAATTCAATGAATATTTTAAATTACCTTTTCCTTCCCCAAGTACTTTACTTTCCATGCCATAGGATAGTTCTTCCACTGCCAGTGCATGCAGTCCAGAGAGCCCAACATTCCAGGGAATCCTCTTCTGGAATTGATGGCACACAAGTGTTGGATATCTTCATCTGTTGGATGTCAAAGATATTTGGTTCCATATAGTTGAATAATTGAAGTGCAAAATTCATTGAGAGCCTCCAAGGATGTACTTTCAGAAATTTGAATGTATTTATCACTCAAGGCTGTGGCACCTCCGTGTGCTAGCATTCAAATTGCTGAGGTGATTTTTTGAACAGGGTGCAAGCCGGGACAACCAAGAGCTTTGTTCTTCTGCACAAAGTAGCGGTTGTGGTCTGAGACTTCTTTGACTATTTTCAAAAAGAGATATCAGCACATTTGAAATTGGTGTTGGAAAAGGTAATCAGTGTACATAGGTTCCAGTGCTAGATAGTCTTTGTATAGTTGCTGATAACCGGATTCAAAATCTTGGGGTAAGTTGTGGCGGCATCCAGGCCTTGAGCCCCCATGGACAGCTCTTTCTTGTTGTTCACTGTCAGCCTCTGTGATGCAAAGAAATGGATTCTTCTAGCTACACAGGGTGCAAGGTAAAAACAGCTGCAGGTTGTGCAGTGAAAGGTGGGTAAAAAAGGTGAAAAGATATAAAAAAACTATAAAGTTTTTATTAACAGAGGGGCCTGAGTTACAGGGGTATTTACTGTGCCCTCTAAAATATTCAGGACCTGAGTGAACAGGGGGTATTTTGGGTACCTGAAAGTCTAGTCCTTTGAACAAGGAGTACACCTAGATAATAACTACTGAAGGAATGGAGGAAATAGACTGACTGCTTCTATTTCCTGTCAGGGGTTCTTCAGGGAGTTTTAGGTGGTCCAGAAGCGCTCACAAGGTTGAGTAACAGGTGGTGGTTGAGTGCTGACAAATGTGAAAGGGTTGTTGAATGAACTTCAGGTATAAAACAAGCAAAAACTGACTATATAACAGGCTATAAGGCTGGTTGATATGGTGGGTAAAAGCTGGTAAATGTAAGTGAAGATAGGGATATCATTTCATGGGAAGGAAGGGCTGTTTATATATCCATTCTGGGCTCTTGGGGGCAAGGCAGAAGCTCTGTTTTGCCTGGTCTAGTCTTCTACTAAGCCCTAGTTACCTGTATAGTTGGTTTGGTTACGGTAGGGCTTAGTTACATGTTTCAAAAGGCCCAAAGTGGTTTAATGTTCCCAGTAAGGTGAATACTTTTGTGTCTTCCTTCCTTTTGGACCAGTAGTCTATTTACAACCAACCAATTGGGCTATCTTGGCCTTAGTAGGAAAAGTATGGCCGCGGCGTTGGTTGTGGCTTTTATTACAGGTGCCAGGTACATGTAACTATGGAAATGATGATGTAAACCTTAATTATGCATCATACCCAAGCTCTATTAACCTTAATTACATAGTCTACTAGCATATATTTAAGGTTATGTAGAATTTTTTTTTCAAGTCATATAAAAACTTGAAGGCCTTGTGAAGGGATATGAAGGAGTAATAATTGGGGGGTACTTTTGCTGAGCTACCCTAGGTTAATTTACATGTAGATTAAGAATCTGAAATAATATACTAAGTTTTCTTTATACTTTAGAAGTTATATCTAGATTCTGTGTTATATGTTTTGTTTTAATAATCTCTTTTGAAACAAAAGACATAAGGTGTGCATTCTTTTGAGACTAAGAATACAAGTTTTATATTGGTATAATTTGCTATAGTCAGGATGTCTCTGAATTAGTAGCAGGCTGACATTCACATTCATTGCTGCTGGCTATAACTGCAGTTGTTTCACTGACTGCTGACTGTATTTTGCATGTTGCTGAAATTGCTATTGCTTGGGACGCTAGGGTGTTCTGAAGGAGTTGGATGTTCATGTTGATGACTGGTGGAAATGAAATAATACTTGAAATAAGATGAGATGGTTGGGGATGAAGGGAGAAAGCGGGGAATAAAGGGTTCATGAATTTTTGGCTGCCCATATAGCTACTGCGGCTGTGTGCCCGCCTCAAATATCGATTGGGTGATCCAACCTATGATTCACAGTCAATCAACCATTACAACCTCAAAGCCTCGGATCTCAATCAAGCCGTCCAGAATTACGCCCTGAACGTCAAGTACAACCTCCAGAACCAGAACCAGGATGATCCGAATCAGGGAATTAACAGCATCGACCAGGCTATCTGATATCGTTTGAAAATAGGCCAGTTGAACCTTATTATCTCACACAGTAAGAGAACTTCTTTTTTTCATTTCAAAAAAATGCATTCAGAAACACAGAAAGGCTTGCATCTTCGCCATCCCAGGTAAAATTCTCCTCCCAGAAAGGTTAACTCGAGATTTTACATGAGTATAATCAAGAGAAGAACTGCCACCTAAACCTCAACCCTGACAAGCGGCCTTGTTCGTTTGAGGTACAACCTCCCTAGCACTCTGTGCGGTCGACGGGGAGGCTGCTGGAGGAGTTCCACGCAAGATGTAGAGGCGTACAGAGCCAGATCCGCAGTCTTGGTGACCTACCTATTTCCAATAAACGACTTTTGAACGAAGTCTTCCAATGTCACCGGGTCAGGAAATCTCTCAGCAATGCTGGGTGAGTGGGGCAGCTGATGGGAAACTGGAAGAACGGGAGACATGAGATAACAAAGTCAGCATTTGCTATCAATGCGGTTGTTGTTAATCAGGTCATTGAATGACTCAGAATGCCGTTCTATCTTCTTTCCGAGACACAGGTCCCGGCCAAGCCTTTTGAACCCTCACAACTACCATCAAGTTCACTTTTCGGTCACAACAGCTAGTAACAGTGAGTACAGCGTGAGCGGCGGACTTGATCACCTGGTAGAGTAACCAAGTCAACCACCCATCTGCTAACTACACGCGTTCGCCGTACATTGACTGGCAAGATCTTCATGATGAGGATGCACCGGGAGGCATGGCCAAGGACCCACTCGATGCAGAGAATGGATTATCGGTTTGATTCATCCTAGGGAAAGTGGGAAGAAGGAGGTCTTCAAAAGGCTCACCTGTATTGGACAACCGATAATCTTCCGTGCTGTGTTACGAGACTTGTCCGTGAGACTGGGAAGCATATTCAAGTCAGCAACGGAGGGCGACAGGGTAAGATCCGATGTTGATAGCGTATGGATTCAGATGTTTAGGAATGCATAGTTTGAGACATCATCTCCCCTTGCGAGGGATGTCAGGAATGCGGTTTCGATCATCACTAGAGAAATGGGGAAACACTGAAAGGGGAACAAACTGTCCAGGGAACAGTTGATGTTTTGACCGGATGGAAAGGAAATAACAAGTCAGTAACGATTCGACCAAGAACCATATAGTAGTAAGAAATAAGCGGTTGGATCAGAATGAGGTAAGCTATTGGTAAATGAGTATCCGCATTTCCCGACGAAGGGATCGGAAGCAGAACTGTATGTTTATAGGTAATCATCACTAGGAGGGGCAGAGCCAGGCCGAGGAGAGAAGAGAGAGGCACAAGTGTAAGTACCTTGATGGATTTGGTCTAGGCTCTTGATAGATAGCGATAAATCTAAGTTGGAGGTGCACAGAACAGTCAGTAAGGCAAGTTCGACCAATGTAACAAAGTGTACGGTTAGATTAGATAAGGAAAGGTAGCAGGGGTCAGTTGGTGATGCATGTAAATGGTTTGCTCAAGCCCAAAAGTGGGTATTCGCCAGTGCGAACTTGGTGAGTATCGCTTGTGTTGTGATAACATCATGAATAGATAGAAGCGGCAGGGGGCGAATCACAAGGGGAACGAGAGAGCTTGGTGGAAACGACGAACCTGTAAGAAATGAGTTGGACTCAAGTGACCTCATGCCGGCATGGTCGTCCTCGGTATGTGCCAGGGTGTCTTGGTTAACAACCCGGTTACATTGCCGACTTTATCTCAATCTGGTTGCGCGGCCAAATTGTGGGTCACAACCTTGGCAGAGAACCCGCATTTTGAATACAATATGCAAGCTGCGGAGCGGAGGTTTGGAGGATCTTTAATTGCTGTAGCACTCCAGTTTTCGAACTTCCGACAAGCAAAATGGCAGGTTCTGTTGCACCATCCGTATCCCAGAAGAAAGGGAAACGTAAATCAAATCCCCTCCCCGATTCTCCCTCCGGAACTGAAAGCGATGGTTCTCCGCAGATCTCACACGAACAAGGAGCCGAAGGAGCCGAGGATCTGGACAACAATGCTGGCGAAACCTTGGATAAAGATTCTCACGTTCAAGACATACCCCCAGATCAGGGCTCATCCACGGAAAGAAATTCGAAGGACCCCACACCCGAATCAGACTCAGATGAGGCCCCAGAGGTTGTAAGTATTGTAGCTGGCAAGCGGCAAATCAAGCAAAGAGAAGAGGCAATTGACCAATTTGCAAAAGCGTGAGCACACTTGTGGTTCCTATCCCTACATAATTCAACAATTAGTTTCAAGAATTCAAAGTCTTAACCTTGCTCTCAAACCCTATCCTCTGAGACCAGTACAGCACGAGCGAGACGGCAAGCTAACCGTGTTCGAGACGAAAAGCTGAAAAAGAATTCCAAAACACGCAAAACGAAAATCAAGGCGGCTGTCACTGAAGTGGATTCAGGTGGATCGTCTTCGTCGGACGAAGGAAAAGAAGACAACCCTGTTACCGATCCAATCCCTACGAACACCAAGAAATACCTGGATCCTTCACTATTTTCTTCAGCATCTCAGATCTTGGAAAAGTCTAAGCAAGAATCAATAGCCCGCGCATCGGAAAAATCCAAACTACTGAACACCCGTCGAAAAAAACAGAAGAAGCTTCAAAATCAAGACTGGAAAGACCTCGGGTTCGCTAAACCTTTTTTTAACCGCTCCTCTTTTCATGTATACCCCAGCGTGCACAGCGAACTCATTTCTGTTATATATGCCCCCTGCTACTGTCTAAATGCTTCGAAAGAAATAATACGACGGTCGTACATCTTTCGCAAACAGACCACCTCAACCCAGCTCCCCGACCAGTAGCAGCTGCCAATTTTGTTCGGAATAGACTTTACACCAAACCCAGTCGCGCGGGAATAAGACTGCCCAAAGCAACCCTCGCAGCTAAAGCAGAGATGGGCGCCCGGAAGTCTGGCATTGAAACCACGCAATCCCGTCGGGCCCTTAAGCCAGCCCTTGTTTTTGCCCGCTCACGAGAGTAATCTCTCGTCAAACCACTCAGTTCTAAGTCGTTTTTTTGTACTTGCACTCAGCGGTAGAGCTGCCACCTCCTCGGCTCCGATCTCCAAGAGTCTGTAATCAAGATTTCAATGCTACCAATTTTCGTTGACCGTGGTTGGGCCTTCAACAAAATACCTACTACCATTGCTATGCTTCAGATATCGGAAAGTGGTTTCAGGGGGCATGATGAGCAAAACAGCGCAGGGATAAAGCTGCCAAGCTAACACACGTGGCCCTGTGAAATAAGCATTTTACTTCGACAAACCAAGCACAATGGAAAGAAGAAAAAAACTCAAGAAACTGCTGTCAGTTGACATGCAGCATATTAAAGTTGAGACCCACTTCACTCAATGACTGGTACACACCAGTGGACCCTACTCCACCTGTTGTTTGTTCACATGTGCTCACAATTGGCTGGTACCTGCTGGTGTTTGAGGGGAGGTGTGGTAAATTCCCATATTAGTGACCATTGTCCCATATTAGTGACCATTGAGCACCAGCCATCAAGGGGATCCATTTGAACACTGAGCTACAATGTCCTGGTTTGTCTAAGAAGTGTTTCAAGAAATTCATTGTGGTCTTTAAAAACCATTGGATTGAGCATGGATGAAATTAGTTAAAGGACAAAGTATCAACCTGGCTGGCATTTCAACTGACACCACTTTCTCAAGATTTTTTTTTTTCTTAGTGGAGGACACCAGTATTTATTTATCTCTGTGACTTTATTTTGAGCCTGGATCTTACTTGTGACAACAGGACAAAATACAGTGGGGGACTTCTGGTTACATTCCAAGTGAAAAAGAATACAACTATGAGGGGAAAAGAAGAGAAAAATGTTGCTAAACTTTGGCCTATTTTTATGCTCTGTTTTTGATGATGACTATGAAATTTAAAGCTGAACCTCAGCCTGGAAAATCTGGTTGAAGGTGTGCCTGAGATACAAAGTACCCCTCAATGTCATTCACCATGTAAAAAGTGGAAGGAATCTGAATTAGTAGACACTAATCAGCCCTGATTTTGAAAATTGTGGTCAAGGTTTGAAAATGGCAACCTGATTTTAATGATGTTGATTTTAGCCCTTTTTGTTATTTTGATGATGATGATGATTCAATCTTTCTTTGATTGGTGAATGCAAAACAAAAGGGAAAGAAGGGGAAAGAGAAAGAAGGTTAAATGTATAGAGAAATGAAATATTAACAAGGCTAAAAAGAATGATACTAAATTAAAATACCTGTTAACTGCTGTTGAGGAGAGAGCTGGCCTTCAGCTATTTGAGTAGTTTGCTGAAACTGGTTGACCATTGATGAACTGAGCTTATGTTTCTGGGTTTCTGTGAAAGGAGAAGAACTGTGGCAGCTCTGTGGTGTGTCTGGCAATGGCAGTAGCTGGCATTTAGCACCTTGGTATTGATTTCATCATGACTAACCTGTGGTATGTCTGGCAATGGCAGTAGCTCATGTTTAGCATCCCAGTTCATTCTCTCAACTTGGTGAAGAAGGGGAGAGGAATTTGCAAGTATAGACTAAGTAAAAAGATTGTTCTGCAGTGTTATCACAAAGAAAAACCTAATTCCAGCTCTCTTTCAACTGTAAGCCACCTGACTTCCTTTCATGCCCATCTCACAACCTATTCACTAAACAGTCTGAAAGCTGTGTATCCTACATGGAGTGGGAAACATGTGAAGGAGTGGAAAGCTGAAATATATGGGTAAAAACAGGTAAGACAGGTGTGACTGCAAATAGGAAAATAAGAAATAATGAAGAATTTAGGCCAGCAACATTGACTCTAAGGCTTACAGGTAGCTGTTAACCACACTACCGCAATAAAAAAGAACTAAACTAAGAAACTTCTGGCAATTGTGATTCAAAACTAAAAAGGCACCTGTTTACTGTATGTATGTTCCCCACTCTTCTTACCATTTTACATTGATCTACATAATTTTGAAGCCAATTTACTCTGTTTTTTGAAGACATGCAATAAATCCTGAGAAAATACCAGAACAAAAATGGCCAACTGATATCTTGCTATAGATTGTTCCCAGGAGCTGGAAATGATGGTCAGTTGAACTTCTATCCTACAGCTTAACTGAGCCACACTTGTTCAGACTAGGAAAAAAACAGATTTGGGGGGTTTCAATGGGCCCTTAATTTTTGCTTTTAAGGAGCCTGGAAGGTCCAACTCTTTTGACCTGCTCAAACCACTCCACTGAAATTCAAAAAAAACTCACTATTCATCACTCTGCAGAGATTTTTTATTGGGGCACATGATATCCAATAGCACCCAGGACAGGTTCTGGTACCTACTGAAATCATCTTGTGTAACAATTTGAGTGTTCTTCTCAATTTTACTATATAATGAGGAGTAAGAATTATCATATATATACCAATGGTTGGCCTGCTATGACAACAATAGCCTAGTGCTAGCTTGTTTGGCTACACCAAAAACAAGTTGCTGTAAGCTGGAGCATTTGAGTAGATAAAACCAAAAGGATTTTTTTTCCAGAAGAAATAGTGGTTAGCTTAGTATGAGTGCCATTGAAAAAAAAAAAAAAAAGGCATTAATAAAAAAAACCCGGTTTTTCCGCGTTTACACCCGGTTTTCTGCGCAGCTGCGGCTGCGCAGTGCACCCGGTTTTCCGCATTTACACCTGGTTTTTTTTAATTTTTAATTTTTAAGCAAATAGCATGTGGAGCGCGGCATTTGATGCGCGTGACCTCCCCAATCATCCTCATTCAATATTTTATTTAAAACAAATAAAATTAAAAATTAAAACAAGGAAAATAAACAACACAAAACAAAATTATGGAGGGCGGCATTTGATGCGCGTGACCTCCCCAATCATCCTCATTCAATATTTTATTTAAAAAAAATAAAGTAAACAAGGAAAACAAGGAAAATAAACAAAACAAAATAAAATAAAATAAAATTATGGAGGGCGGCATTTTAAATAAGTAAAACAAGTAAAATAAACAAAATTAAATAATATAAAATTAAATAAATAAGAATGAATGAAATGAATAAAATAAATTAATTAATTAAAAGCAAGAGACATAATTGCAAGTTAATCATTTATGAATAACACAACCTCCTCAATCATCCTCATTCAAAATTTTATTTAAAAAAAATAAAAAAAATAAGTAAAACAAGTAAAATAAACAAAATAAAATAAATAGAATAAATGAAATGAAATGAATAAAATATATAAATAAAATAAAAAGCAAGAGACATAATTGCAAGTTAATAATTTATTAATAAATAATAAATGTAATTAACAACAAAGAGACATTAGTACAGACTAAGAATGCGCACACAAATAATAAGTATAAGAAAGAGAAATTGTTATAAACACTACTGATAACAACTAGAAAATGCTTACAAATGGTGAATCTACGCCTGAATTACATTCCTGAACCCATATGTAATGTGTAATAATTATCTTACATGTAACACTCCAAAGCATCATACAATGTACCATACCTCTGTGTATCATTATATTTCCATTTCTTTGTCATGAAATCTGATAACAAGTTAATTTTATAACCAGTATGTGTTTCCAATGAATTATTCAACCTCTAAAGTGTATGAAACCATTTAAAAACTCCCCAAATATCTTGAAAGACAGGCGTGAAGGTGTTTAGAAATAAATTTTGTCCAAAAATCATAAAAAGACAACCACTGATTTTAAAAATGAACTGTTTGTCACATGAAATTCTACACCCCTCAAAGTGTTTTGAAAAGATTTAAAACTTTGAGAAATCCTGAAAATTGAGCCGTGGGGATTTTTTTTTGACAAAACAGGGTGTACGGGCAAAAAAAAATAGAAGACATTGTTTTTTTGGAGAATAAAAAATACCATAAATTTCTAAACCCCTGGAAGTATATTAAACAATTTTAAAATGGTGAAAAAAACTTAAAATCCACCCGCAAAAAAATAATTAAAAAAACTGGGATTAAAAGCGGAAAACCGGGTGTGCTGCGCAGCAAATGTGACGTCGCCGCTGCGTAAAACCGGGTGTAAATGCGGAAAAACCGGGTTTTTTGCATTAATGCCCAAAAAAAAGCACTACAGAAATCTCCTGTCAGCTGATTTTTAGTGGCATTAGCTGGAAAAAAGGCTGCCCTAACTGTTAGCATAGTGCCCCTATCAGCTAAACTAAATTCTGGCCTAGAAAACTGCTCAGCTACAGCAGTGGACCACAATAAACGCTCATACATCAAGATCAAAGAGTAACAAAAGCCCCCTAGTACAGGGAATAAGGATAATATCAAGTTGGTCAGAGAGTAATCATTGCAAGAAAAAATGTATATACATATATCTGTTTTTCTTCTTCTTTTTTTCTTATCCACCAAACATTCTCAATGAAAAAATGAGAATGAAAATGAGACTAATGAATAAGAGCAATGAGAAAAAAAAATCACTTATTTTCAGTTTTTTTTTTCTTCAGGAAAATCAATATACCTATTTGCAATGCCTTGTTGTGCTTCTGAGAAATTTCCAGCCACATTGATACTGTCTTTCAACCACGTATGACTACTAACACACCTTTCAATTTTACATGGGTTCAAGCTTCCTCAACCACTTGAGAAAACATTGGCAGCAGAAGAAAATTTCTGCTCTGCAGCACACAATGATGCTGACTGGCCAAATATTGTCAGAATATCAGGCTTGTTGTCTTCTCTGCTCAACTTCCTCCTGTCAGGCCAAGTGGCCTTGTTTTCTCCTGTATGGCCAAGTGGCCTTGTTCCCTGTTCCAGTTCCCAGTTCCCAGTTCCCTGTTCCAGCTCCTGTCCCCAGTATGTTCCTGTTCCTGTCCCCTGTCCTGTCCCCTGTCCTGTCCCCTGTCCTGTCCCCTGTCTTCTGTCCCCAGTAAATGTCCCCTGTTTAGTGATTAGTCATGTATAGGCCCCCTTTGGATCTTGCAAGGGGGCTCTCTAGTTGTTCACTTAAAGGCTGCTCCTCTTATATGAAATAAAAATTATCGAGTCTGAGCCTTAAACTTATTTTTCCTGTCCTCCTCAGTCCTTTCTTAGGCTCCCTCAAGAAATCCCCTTCATTGCCTCTTTTCCATGAGCTGTAATCTTGACAAATATTCCCTTGCCAATGATGAAAGAACTGGATATGCTGATTAATTAACCTGAAAACTCTAATTGTTAATATTAATGTGAGCTAACAAACAAAATTGGAAAAATTTGAGAAAAAATAGAATCTATACCTTCCACCACATCAACATACAATAGGGATCCTTTCCATCTGAGACTTTTAAGTGATACATGCTTTTGACATATACTTCAAGCTCTTTTTGATCATCAGATTTTTCTGGAGTGTTGAAAAATCAAAGATAGTATCCTGGTGCAACCCCTGAAGTATTCTCATCCAAGATATTGATGTTTAATTTTGTTTTTGTTGTTAAAAAAATGACTATGTTTAGAAAAAAGGGGCTCCTAAGTATCTTTGGCCTCCACCACTTTGTTTGTCCAGCAATGAGAGAAAATTTTTGATGCAAAATATTGGGTGAATAATAGTAGCCATTGAAAGTGTGTCATATTCAAGCACCTCTTCTTGGTAGTGTTGAGATATCATTTCATTAATATCTCTCTCTTGTTATTTTCCTTTTTCTCTATTTCATTGTGTGTGCTACATAAATTTCACTTAAATATCACAAATAGTGTAGTATGCCTGGGCCAGAAATGAGCCGGTGGAAAGGATTCTTTTCTTCATCCTTTCCGCCATCATCTTGACTCACTATCTGACACAGACCCAGTTCATCTCATCAGGTAGATCTCAAGCTTTTCCATCATTTTCACATCCATTGCATTTAATTGATTCCCTTGATTTCATCCTGCCTCTTTTTTCTTTAAATCTGAGATTGTTTGATAGTAGTTTGGCAATAACAAATCAACTGTAGGACCATGAACCTCCATCTGATTGGTCAAACAGTTAAAAGTCTGTCAAAAAATAAGCATCATTTATGAAATAACCAAGGGAGTTCTGTGGAATTAATACATCTTACTTCTAACTCCTGATTCAATTTGTGGATCATCATTCATGCTTTTCTTGCAAACTGAATTTCTTTAGTAGTAAAACTTCTTGTGATTCTCTTTGTGGCTGGATCTAACAATTTGATCTTGGAATTCACTTTACTCATCACAGAGCATTCCATCAATAAACTGAGGTTAGAAATATCAATACCATCATATTATTTGAAATTATAGCTCAATAAAATACCATTTTTGCCCTGTAGGAATGTTCTTGGCTTTCATATTTGATTTTTCAGCAGATTCCATAACCAGAAATTAGACCATTAATTTTCTTTCCACCTTTTTGCATCTGTTAATAAACTTCCTGCTGGTCAAATTCAGCTCCCCACACACTTAATGGGGTAATTTTTCTCACCAAAAATTTCAGCTACATATTAAGAAGAAGTAAAGATTCAGTAATTGCTAAAAAGAAAAAAAAACACTGACCAATTTGCTTAAGCTGTTTAACTCATTAGAAGAATTTCCGTTTCCAGATGATTTCTTATTATTTTTATTCTTTGAGGTGATTTGATCATTTCTTGTGTTTCCAGACTGGTATCATCATTATCATTTTCAGATTCAAGTTCTGCCTCATCCTCATCAATACTATTGTTATTAATATCAGTCTCCTCTTCCAACCTGTCTTCTACCAATTCTTCTCCTTTTTCCTCTTCAATTGTTGGGTCCCTTGTGGGGCGTTGATAGATGCACGCCAACAGCGTACGCCAACGCCAACCCGCACGCCAATTTTTTTTGGCGTGCGGGGCCTACACGCCAATTTTTTTTGGCGTGTGGGGTCTACACGCCAAAAAAAAAGGGCGTGTGACACCCGCACGCCAAAAATGGTGTGTGGTTCCCCAATGCCATTTTTTTTTGGCGTGTGGGCCCCGCACGCCAAATAAAATTGGTGTGTAGGGCCCGCACGCCAATTGTTTGGCGTGCGCTCCCACACGCCAATTGTCTGGCGTGTGGGAGCGCACGCCAAACAATTGGCGTGCGGGTCCCACACACCAATTGTTTGGCGTGTGGGGGGATATCGCATGCAATATCCACCGCTCACATAATCGAATTGGAGGGCCCATTTGATTACCTGAGCAAGCCCCCTCCCGGCTGACAAGGTTATACAACCTTGTCAGCCAGGAGGAAGTCCTCCTGGCCGACGAGGTTGTATAGCCTTGTTGGCCGGGAGGACTTCCTCCCGGCTGACAAGGTTATACAACCTCGTCGGCCGGGAGGACTTCCTCCTGGCCGACAAGGTTCCCGGCTGACAAGGTTATACAGCCTTGTGCCGGGAGGAAGTCCTCCAGGCTGACAAGGTTGTATAACCGCGTCAGCCGGGAGGGGGCTTGCTCACGTAATTGAATGGGCCCTCCCATCTGATTATGTGAGCAAGGGGGGACCCGCATGCCAATTGTTTGGCGTGCGCTCCCACAAATTGGCGTGTGGGAGCGCACGCCAAACAATTGGCGTGTGGGACCCGCACGCCAAAAAAAATTGGCGTGCGGGGCCTACATGCCAAAAAAAAGGGTGTGTGAGACCCGCACGCCATTTTTGGCGTGTGGGTCTCACACGCCCTTTTTTTTTGGCGTGTAGACCCTACACGCCAAAAAAAATGGCGTGTCGCACGCCAAAAAAAAATGGCGTGCGGGTTGGCATTGGCATGCACCGTTGGCGTGTGTTTATCAATGCCCTCCCTTGTGTCAGAACAAGGGAAAATTACAAGGAAAAACATTTTGAGTTTTGGTGGAGGAGGAGCTTCAAGGCCCAATTGTTTCAATCCAGACTTGACAACCAGCACCATTTTATGACAAAAGCACTTGGTATGCATTGTCTCATAGTCTCAATAAAAATCTGTGAATTGGGGAAGGGCAACCAGTTTGGAGTGCATTGTTTCAGGCATTGTGTTATTACTTGATCCTAAATCAGTTTTCTGAAATAGCATGTTTTTCAAGCATATAAATAAATAAGTTTTTGGAAGATTACTGGTGATGAATCAAAGGGTGCTTATCTTATTATTTAAATCATTTTACTTCAATAAATTCACAGCAGGTTCAGCCAGACAGCTTCCCCTGTGGCGCCAGGAAAGTAGCTTGCAATTCAGATGAAGCACTAGACAATTACAATCCTTATCAAAAAACAATACAGAAGTGCCAATAGTTTCAAAGTGATTTCTGTTTGTGATTCAAACATCATGTATCAAGCTAAAGTTTCCCTCAGAATCCTGTTGAAATTTTTCACCATGAAAAATCAATTGTAACTTGATTTCAAGTGACAGTCAGAAGTACAAATGTTCCTTTTTAATCTGGTATGTCATTTGACCTCAGGTGACAGTTTTTTTTCCTGGTGTTTTTAATTGAAAATCAGTATAATTTTTATATGTAATTTAATGCACTCTTGTAAATCCAAGTATACCATGTTTCCAGAAGCTGCAGCCCAATTTTTCTTAAACAAATTGACCCCAGCTTTAAAATAGGAGAATGCAGCTTGGAGATAGGGGTCTTCCACAAAATTCTAAGGTAAAGATTTTTGTAACAGCCAAAAATATATTATCTGATTGAGAATCTGGTTATCTCATTTTTCAACATGGGAAATTTTTTTGGTGATTGCTCCAGATTGGGAAGTTTTTTTTTATTCTGTCCTCTTCAAGTGGTGTTGGTGGAAGCTTGGCACAAGCAGTTATTGATTGATGGTGTTTGAGGCATCCACGATAAATGCTTCCATTTTGACAGGAACCATCACAATGGGTAAAAAAATATAAAGGGCTGCTTGTAGACATCCAACCTGGCATATTTCTTGCACCAACAGCAGGTGTAGGTTAATGGAAATTTAATTACCCAATTTGTTTTAACAGTTATATATATAAATCAGTATATATCCATTTCAACAACATAGCTGTCATAAAATACACACTGCACCTGAACACCAAGTTGGTTCAGAAAAGAAATACTTTTGATCATTCAATTTAGGGTTCTTCTTTCTACATTTGGGTTCTGAATTTATGTTTCACTTGTCTGAGTCTGGAGCAAGATCTATCACCTGTAAGATTGAAACTTCAGGGGTTGATGTGGTTTGACTCAGATTATGTTTATTCTTTTTCTTTCTAGGGAGAGGAGTGCTTTTTTCTTCAGTCAAATATTCTGATTTAGGGTCCTTTGGTCTTTTTGGTTGAAAATCTGATACCAATGATGCTGATGGTGTGTTACATCTTTGTAATAAAATTGGTTGCACAATTGATTGTCATGAATCTGTAGATGGCTGAATCATTCCTGATTCCCTCATGAGGTTGGTTACTGGTGAATATCTGTGGGTGTGGCCACCTGAAAAATCACTTTTTCCATATTGATTGTGCATTTGTTTTGGTTGACTAGATTGAGACATTTTTGATTACTAGAAATTAATTATCAAGTTGAGTCTGAAGTGAGGATTTGAAATGAGTCTCTGGTTGAATTTTGGCTCCACATCAAATGTGTATTGCACAGAGGGAAGATTTATTATCTTCAATCCCCCCAATGAAACATAAAATATTTAAAATAATTATGTGTGGGCTGCACACCCTTTTTTTGGAGGGCATGCCTCTGGCATGGGCATACATTTATCAATGCCCCCAGGCAATTAGGGGAGGAATCAAACAATACCAAATCCTCCATTAACTCATCACCTGGTTTTGAAAATAAACCATTTGTAAAAGGGTATTCATAAAAAAAACCCAGTTTTTCCGCGTTTACACCCGGTTTTATGCGCAATTGTGGCTGCGCAGTGCACCCGGTTTTCCGTGCGGGCACCCAGTTTTTTTAATTTTTAATTTTGATTCAATATTCATATGGAGGGTGGCATTTGATTCACACAACCTCCCCAATTATCCTCATCAAACATCCACCATCAACCACATCACAATCCACTCACCAGAATCACAAGCCACCACCACACCACCCTAAATCTTCAACCCCCCATAACTAATAAACCACTCAACCAATCCACATAAAGAAAAAACCAACAATCTTCATTTTCCCTCCTCTCCAGTCTCATATTTTCCATTTTTCCCCCCAAATTTTTGGGGGTTGATAAACGCACGCCCCCCCGGGCACGCCCACGCCCACGCACGCCCATCCTTGGGCGTGGGCATGCCTGTAGATGGGTGTGCAGTTCGCACGCCCATCTACAGGCGTGCGACACCCCCAAGGATGGGCGTGCAGCCGCACGCCCTGCCAGGGAGGACTGCAAGCCCCTCAGCCGGAGGGATCCCCCCAGTCAAGGAGGTTGTATGACTTCCTCGCCCGGAGGGAATCCCTCCGGTTGAGGATGTCGTACAACCTCCTTGGCCGGAGGGATCCCTCCCGGTCGAGGAGGCTGTATTCCTTGACCGGAGCTGATGTCATGCGTACATTCCTGTGTACGCATGACATCAGCATGTATACAGGCAGGGGCACGCCCCTGCCTATACACATAGAAAGGGTGTGCGACCGCACACCTGAAGTGTTGCACGCCAATGGGCGTGCGTTGGGCGTGGGCGTGCCCGGGGGGGGGCGTGCGTTTATCAACCCCCCAAATCTTTCTCAACTCTCCCACCACCCATTTTCATTTAACCCATAACTCCTCATCCTTTTTCCACCCAAACTCACTGAAAAAAACACCAAAAACCTCATTTTTTCCCCTCTCCACACTGTCTCATAATTTCCAATAAATAATGCCCTCAAATTTTTCAAAGCTTTCCCCCAATCAAAAACAAACCAAAAAAACCATCATGTCTCACATCAACCCCCTCCCCCTGTCCAAAAATGACACCCCCACTCCCAAGGGCATTGATATTTGCACGCCCATCGGCGCACGCCCACGCCGAACGCACGCCGATAAAAAGAAAGGCGTGTTCCCCGCACGCCTTTTTTTTATCGGCGTGCGGGCTGCACGCCCATCCTTGGGCGTGGGCACGCCTGTAGATGAGCGTGCGTGCTGCACGCCCATCTACAGGCGTGCAACACTGCAGGCGTGCAGTCGCACGCCCCCTTCAGAAAAAGGCGTGCGGCTCGCCCGCCCCGTCAGAAAAGGGCGTGTGGGTCGCACGCCCTTTTTATGTGTATAGGCAGGGGGCAAGCCCCTGCCTATACACATAGATCGGCGGACCGCCGACCTATGTATATAGGACGGGCGTGCCCCTTCCTATATACATAGAATCGGTGTGCCGACTGCACGCCGATTCTGTGTATATAGGAAGGGGCACGCCCTTCCTATATACATGCTGATGTCATGCGTACACCAGAATGTACGCATGACATCAGCATGCCCCCACCCGCCCCCTCCCCCCATCCTTTGCCGATCGGCCCTCCCCCCCCCTCCTGAAATCCCTCCCCAACCACCACCTCACCGACCCCACCACCCACCCTCCAGACCACCTACCCGTTCCGACCCACCACCCACCCAACCCAGCCTCGCCGACCGCCGACTCAAGCCGCCAGAACGACCCAGCCGCCCGACAACCTCAAGCCAGCCACCCGACCACCTCAAGCCAGCCGCCAGGACATCGACCAGTAAGTCGATGTCCCCCCGTTTCCCCCGTTTCCCCCAATCCTCCGCGCCCCCCCGTCCCCCCTGCCCCTCACCCAAAACCCCGCCCGCTCCTGGGCCAGCTGGGCCTGGCCCAGAGGGGCCAGATGGGCCACCTGGGCCTGGCCCAGAGGGGCCAGATGGGCCACCTGGGCCTGGCCCAGAGGGGCCAGATGGGCCACCTGGACCTGGCCAAAAGGGGCCAGATGGGCCAGCCAAAAGGGGCCAGATGGGCCACCTGGGCCTGGCCAAAAGGGGCCAACTAGAACCAGTGGCCCCTATGGACACATTCAAGGTGTGAATGTGCCACTAGGCCCCCTTGCAAGCCCCCCATTGCACCCAAGGCCCAGGAAAAATGTGCAAGGGACACATCTTGGCCTAAAGGGCCCCGGGAAATGCCCACAGATGCATATCAGGCCCCAAGTCCCCCGTCTAAGCCCCCTACACACCCAAAGTGCCCCCCCAAACCCCCCGCAAGGGCTGATATTCCCCTTTCTCATATTCTCACTGCAAAAGGTACTTAATTCCAGGAGCAGCAGCTGACATCTGTTTTACTTTGCAATCCAACCAACAGCAACACCGTTTTCTCCTCCTCCATCAAGCTTTAGACGTATTTCCACGCAACAACAATGTCTGGTAGTCATGAACAATCACGTAAGTTCTGTTTCCTCATAAGATGTATGACAATAAACCTCCTGCTTACCACTTTCCACCCCAAAACACTGCAAATCAGGTTTGGACTTCTGGCAAAAATGCACTGAGCTTGCTCAGCATCCCGCATGCAGTCCCGAGGAATACAAGTATCTGGAAGTTCTTGCCAACAAAATAAAAGCCGAATACGAGCAGTCAGACGATGAGGGTCATGAGTCCTCAACTCGCCCAGCTCCAACAAACACGTTTGACCCCCCAGCTAGCCAAACCATCCTACATTCCACTCCTAACGTCAACCAACCACCTCCTAACCTCAACCGATTCATTCCTTGGTTTCCTGATCTTCCCAAAGACCTCCCACCACCTCAAACAACCGCTCCACAACTGTCAGATTTTCTCTCAGCAAACAATGCGGCACCAACACTTCATCGCACACCAGAACCCACTCGAATTAACAACATACCAGCTCAATGGGACAACGAACCCGCTCCATTTGACAACGGCTTGCCCAACGTTATGAACCCGGCATATGGCCCCATCTACCCAATAAGAACACCCAGGCGCAACAGCAAAGGCGAAAGCACCTTTCTCACCACCTCTAATGAGGCTTTCCTTGATGGTATAACTACCGCCATGGAATCCCAAAATGCCAAACGAGCCTTGCATAACTTATCACAAAACCGTGATGACAATATAAACGACCCGGATGCCGAGGGGGAAACCGACCCTGAAGAATTGGGAATCAACCCTCCAGCCTCACAAGACTCTTTGCCGTACAACCATCGTGCAGCCCCACACCCACATTCCACTATCGTTGAAAGTCACCCACGCCGGGCTCGCTACCGCTATCCAACTGCAATATTTGTTGATCCTACGTCCAATGATCCTACATCCAAAAAATCCCGGCATCACACCCCAAGTCCAGACAATCCTCCCTCATGTGGTGGAAGCCCAGTCCCTCAACAGGGCTCCTCTACCTCTCATCAACAGATTGTGCGTATCGACCCAAGGGAAACCGGCCCAAACTTCCCAAGCCACCTATTCACTCCTCACCCAACTGTCCTAACGGCCGAACACTTGAAAGGCATGAAGTTCTCCCGCACCGCAACCACTAGTGCAGTGCACAGTTCCAGTTCATTGCCCAGCTCCAGTTCAAACCCCAGCAAGAGGTCAACAGGCCCTCCTCGCCCTGCAAGGTCCACACGGGATGCATGTGAGTCATCCCCCTCTCCTCTAAACATTAAACACTTCTCAAACTCATGTCTGTCTGTCTGTTGCAGCTGTGGAACTATTTTTACCAGGCCCACTGCTTCCAAGATCAGTGGTAGAAAACTTGAACAACGATTTGGCGCGTGGCATTGCATGGTCCATCACATCAGCTGAGAAGATGATAAAGAACATCGCCTATGTCCTCAATCACCTCCCCCATATGCTCTCTCGTCATGGCCCAATGGACCACAATTTCAAGGAAAGAGTGTGGCGGGACGTTACAATAACTCTGGCTGCTTGCAAATCAGGTAATTCTCCTAGTTACTATCTATTTATTTAAAAATGACACTGACCAATTTTTGTGGTGCGGTTAAGAAAAAATCCTCCACCCTGCTACTTCAATGTCTCTGATCACTCATGACATGATCAACATGGATCAGATTGAAGTTGTCCGGGCCAACAAAAGCAAGACGATAACCAACCAAACTCAGGTACACACACTGGCCTCAAACATGGCATCATTCATCTCTCCTCCTGACACGGCATACCTCCGACTCAAATCTGCTTTACATCAATGCTGGGCTTTTCGTCATCTCGAACAGCAGGGCGCCCAATGGGAACCCCTTCCACTAGATACAACAAAGGTCCACTCTGCTCACTGGGGCTTCCAACGAACCTACGAGAACCTGGGGACATTCGATGCCAATTCACCAAACCTTGGCGGCCTCATGCTTGTGTCACAGCACCTGGTGGGGGCAATGTCAGCTCTGGCGTATATCTGCAGCTTATCCGACTTTACCCGGCCACGTCCAAAGCATACAAGGACGGATGAGTGCTCCACAAGGAATACACCCTCTCAGATCCAGATGCTAGCTGGTCTGCTCGTTTTTGGTCCAACATCAGTCTTCACATTCAACAGACAGACTGCCAGCAATGCCAACGCTTCAGCCTTGCTAGAATTTGGGGCCAAAGTCCTTAAACAAAAGGTGGATGGTGGTATTACTCTCCCAATGCCCCACCAAACTTTAGACAATCTTCGTATATATTTTCTGGACTTCTTGTGTGCTATGGGCTTTGACAAGATTGGTGAGAACGGACTCCCCCAAGTGGATTGGGAAAGAACCTACAAAGAATTTCACCACTACTTTGCTACTCACCACCTACTCCACATTTTTTCTCAAGATATAGAAATAGCTTTGTCCAACTATCACTTCTGACTTGTATGGTATTTAAATCCTATCCTGTGTCTCCAGCTCTACATGTTGCATGTTCTATTGATCACTTCCATCCAAATGATACATTATTTGCCTTTTGGTTTATCTATTTCCTACTTTATAGGTGTCAGTCTTGGTGTGCAACTAAAACTTATTATTATACATATGATATGATACTAATAACTGAAAATTGTATTAATGATCAGTTAAAAGTATGATTACCTAACTTTATGCTTACATACTCATATACATATGCTTACCCCCATTTTCCAGTCACGGAAATGAGGTGTTGTGTAAATTAGGGGAGATAGTATAAATACAATGTGTTTTACTCAAACCCCGTGCACTGCAGTCCGCATACCTTGAAGTTCAACCCGTGTGACTGAAAGCCCGCGCCAAAGTTGGAATATAAGCCCCCGCGCAAGCATCAGGCCCCTTACAGGCTCTCAGCTTGGCACGCGGACTGCAAAGTCATCCAAGGTACACCCAAAGTAACAAAAACACGCCCAATTAACTTCATTACATAAGTTACACATGTAATGAAGATTAATGGGGACTAAATAAATGATTATACCAGATTGTATTATTATTTAGACATATAAATAAAATTATATTGACTGAACAAACAGTACAAATAATACTGCGGCTTATTATAAAATACAAATAAGCCACTAGTATTAATCTATAACAACCAGTACTAATGTACTACAGACTGTAAGTCAACATAAATAAATAAATAAACTAATAAAATTTTAAAACAGTATGGTAAGCGTATTAGTAGTTATTAGCCCTGTCTTCCCCAACAACTCTACAGTGACCATCCAGCTCCACCATCCACCCATCAAAGCGCCCAAAAATGTCCAGTTTCACCCTGAATATGCCCAAGATCCCTCAAGGTTCATTACTAGTAAGTAATAACCCTTTTCTTGGAGATATTCCCCACTTACCTTTCCTGGTATTAAGCCACCCCTGTGTCAACAGGCCCCAGTGTTCCAGGTACTTAAATCCTCTGCAATTTATTTGCAAGCACCTGAGAGAGATTTAAACCACCCCTGATTTATCAGGCCCCTATTATATTAAATTTATTTAATATAATTATTACCTTATTTTTCCTATTTTTCCTCTAAAGTTTACGTCACAATTCCCCTGTTTTATTTGGGAATTATAACCTTAAAACCTTACCCAGAGTAATATCACTCTTTCCTTGTATCCTTGCACCACTTGTAGCTAGAAAGACTTGTCGTTGGCATCAAGGAGGCTGACAATATTCAGGAGTAATGTTGACAGCCATTACTCTACTTTGATTTATGGAAACAAATTTAATATAGTAATTACAAATCAGAGGAGGGGTGTTACATTGGCTTGCAAGTTTTGGAGTAAAGAAGTGTGGCTGGTTCAATGATGCTCAACCAACCAGCAGCTTGGCTCTTTGGAAATGATCTAGGTATGGACGGTGGAGGGAAAGGTACTAGGCCACGCTTGACTATAACATGTATCCAGTGATTCCCGTTAATTAGTGCAAGGTAGATTGGGCTTGCTGGTTTGGGGTCGGGTGCAACAGTTGAAGGGAGAAACGTCATGCAGCCAGCTGCTCGGTCGTTTGTGAGGAACACCACTGGCCTATTGTATGCATTAGCCAGAATAGGACCACCATCAAGCCTGCCCATCCACTTGGAAGTGGGCACTGGTCCCTTGGGATTCTCCACGCAAATGCTGTCGTAGGTCTTCTCGAACATATCTGGTCCACCTAGCTTCCTCGTCCAAAGTGCCCTGTTGATGTCCAGCTCGTGTAACATGTCCAATCGCACTTGATACCACCCATTGTCTCTAGCATACGGGCCCTCGGGTTTTTCAGCAGCCAATGCATGTGCCACACAAGAATACCCACAGTTGCCATCGCCTTTTGGGTTATAACTTGATTGGACATACTTAATGACCCAAGGAGGTAACTCCTCAACCTGGGGGAGATGAGGGCAAATTCAGCATAAGCACAAGAGAGTGAGTAAATTGCTTTGCTCTCATCAGTAATCATAATGAATTCACATTATGTTCACTTACTGATTTATCAGACATAACCTCTTTAGAGGCTTGAGCCAGTGTCCCTAAGGTGGGACCACTTTTTACAACCATACTTTCATCCTGAATTCAACCAGAAAAGCCAATCAGTTATAATGTTGACTCATTGAATGGGCTCATCCTAACCCTTGAATTTACCTCCAAAGTCGGTGGCCTGGGGGGGTCATTGGCCTGATAATCACCTTCCGTATGGGACATAGGAATAGCATCCTGATTTGCAAAAATACAACAGAACAATTAGGCCAATCACTATTAGGAGAATCTTTTGGTTTGATTAAAGGGGCTTACCAGGGAAGTTGACATTGAAGTCCCGGCAAGAGGAATATCAATTGGATTGTCCTCTGCAAATTCACATGCATCTCCTTCAGACCCAAAGGGATCTCCATCACTGCCATCAGATTGATCAATGGATGAGTCTGGTACTCCACTAGATGACCCAGAATGACTGCCTTCTGCGGAGCTCCCTTTTGCCAAAGACATCTGACTCATTGCAGATGATACTGAGGGCTTTTCTTCCATACGGCGTTGGGACTTGGGCCGGTCGGAAGTGGGGGGACTTGCTTTCCGCTTATGTGACGTGCGGCCTGGTTGGTAGTCTTTGTTGGCTGCATACGTAGATGGTAGCTGAGACTTTGGAGGTCGGCCTCGTCGCTTGGCCACACACGGTGGGCTCTCATTTTCTTCTTCAGAAGATGTTGCGGGATCAGGAGCCTTTCTTGGTCGGCCTCGGGGTTTTGGGGCGGTCAGTCTGGCCAAGGTGGGCAGCTCATCAGGGTCTTCCATTGATGAAGAGCTATCTTGTTGCAACTTGTCCGTCCTTCTCCGGCCCGCGCGATTCTGACTGGTCCTTGCGCGCTGTTTCCCTTTGGCTGTCTGTGCCTTTTCAATCTGAGACTCCACGATTTCTGCCTGAGTAGGATCTCGGGTTTGCACACGGCCGCTTCCATTCTTCTTCTTCCAAGGTTGATTTGGTTTGGATTTTTGCCTGATGGGGTCTGGCTCAATCAGTGGGACCACATGTGTGTTTGCAACAACTCGACGTAAATTCTTCATCAGTGCCGGCAAAGCTGAGGAGGGGTGAGATTCCAAGATCTCCTGCTTTAGCGCCTCAAAATCATCGTCAAAGTTATACGGCTCCTCATCAAGGTTCTGTAATTTAAGCAAGGTCAAACAGGATTAGCCAATGGGTTATGGAGGAGGGGGAAGATTTATACACTGACTGGTCCGTCTGGGTTGTAACACAATTGCCACTGGGGATGAAAGTCCTCTGGTTCCACATCACCCTTCTCTTCAAGCAACTTTTCAATCAAGTGTGCACATGGGACCCCCATTCCCGCGTTAAAGTTCCCCGTACACTGCCTGACCGGATCGTCATGTTTGGCCTTCTTCATTTTCAAGTACTTATTGTACTCTCCAATGGCCAATTTGAGCGCATGGGTGGAGATCTTGGTGTGAAGCGGCTTGAAAACGTTTGGGAGTCCGGATAGCCCTTTGATCCTTTCATGGCCAATGGTGACCTGTGCTTCGTCCAGTTGCCGGTCCACAGCTGATGAAATGGTCAGGAAGAGCGTAGCAAAGTCGATCTTGCCAGATGTCACGTATGTTTTGAGCCAGCTATGAGCTGATTCACCTCTAGATGACGTCAGATTCCCCAAGTGCGGGGTTTTCCCAGCCCATGCAGCCATGAATTGTTTGCGACAGGGCAGAACATGGTTCTGAAGGTATTCCAGAACATTTGCTCGTTCCCTGAGGTCCACCTGAAGCTTTCCCCAAGCTGTGTCGAATGAGGGTTCGTCCGGTGCGTATGTAACCTCGTGCCATAGCTTCATGAAATTTGTCCATTCGTCTGCCTCGGATGCAAAAGCCTGTTTGCAGTTGGTGACAATGTTCCGATCAATGTGCCAGGCGCATAGGTTGGAGGTTGCATTTGGGAAGTGCTCCGCAATTGCATTTCGGAGAGCCACCTCTTTGTCCGTCACAAAGACCTTTGGAGAGCTCTCTGGTTCCCATACCGACCTGCAAGAATTGATAGGTGTATGTAAAATTACCATCAGATTATCAATCTCATACTAAAAAAGACAATCACCACACTCACTTCAACTTATTCAGAGCCCAAGAGTATGCCGCATTTTTCTCATTCCTCATGAGACAAAATCCAATTGAGAACGAGCTGTTCGTGCAGGTCTGGCCAACAACATGCAGTAAGGGGTACTTGCAGAGGTTGGTCTTGTAGGTGCAGTCAATATTAACCACATGATGGAACTTGCGAGCAAGTAACATTGATCCAGGGTGCGCAAACCATAGGTAGAGGAGCTTTCCGTCATCATCGTAAACTTCATCGTGAACCCAGTTGGAGCCTTTGAGGCATCGTAGAAGATGGTTGATGGGGGTGTCGCCGGCCCTCCGCTGTATCTTCTGCGCTGCTTTTGTGTTGTAAATTGTCCTGTTTGTGACAAAGCGTCCCTCAGTCGTACTCAGCTGCCGGGCAATTGCCTGTGGTTGCAAACCAAGAGAGGCCAGTCGAGCCACCTCTGCTTGGCCCTCTGCCCCAAGTGTCTTGTGGATGGCCTCGTACTTGTGCTGGATGACATTGTGGTTGTGAGGGACAGTCTTGCTGCGGAGATCCCAATAGTCGTTTTCACGGTTCTTGGCACATGAACAGTGGCCCGAAATCTTGAAGGCGCATCCAACTCGCTTATTACGTGATTCACGAGCCCGACAGGAGTCCACGGTGGTAGTGTCTTCTCCAGCCAGTGAGCAGGCAAGGTAAATGTTCTTCCCCGCCTTGGATTTTGAGACTGCCAGCCGATAACCATGCTCGGTGGCCCATGTGGACACAAATTTCTTCAGATCGTCAACACAGGTGAACAGGTATTCAGGTGGAGGGTCCATTGGCTCTACGAAATTAATTCCCATGAGCATCCATTGGAAACAGTATGATAAATCAATGAGGCACTGACCTCCCACAGAGTAGTCAAACAATCTGACATCCTCACTGGTCAGTAGGGCTTTGGGCAAAGCATTTCCATCCGGGAGATTTGGGGCCATCAACAAGTCATTGGTGTGGTGCGCAGATGCACTGGGATCTGTACAATAAAACATTGGTAAGAACACCGCAAAGGACTTTTCTGAGTGAAATCTACAATCACCTTGGGGATTTTCCTCAGTCATTGGAGAGGGAACAGACATTTCCAGGGGGATTGGGGAGGGAACAGACATTTCCTGGGCGGTTCTTGCAGGAGCCAGGACTGCAGACGGTACCACAGATGTTGTAGAGTTGGAACCACCTGATTCATCAATAAATAGTCAGCTCCCAATAAAGCAACTTTACCAGAGAAACTAAGACCCACCTTGAGCTTGATCCTCATTGGTTTGGGTGGGAAAAGAGGGAGCAGGCAGGTCATTTGCAGAAGGCAGGAAATCAGGGGGAAAAGCTGATGATTTACAGTTTGTCAGCTCTCAATAAATATACATTACAAGAGAAAGTTAGACCTACCTTGAGCAGTATTGTCAGTCATTTGAGGGAAAACCAAGGAAGCCAGTGGATCAATTGATGTAGGTAGTTGCGCGGATGGGGCAGGCGGACTTAAAGAGTCAAGCAGAGAATTGATTTCGACAGCGGATTGGTTGGTGTTGTTGTCCCAGTAGTATGTGGGCTGGTTGACGGACGGGTTGCTGGGTATTGATGCAGACAGGTTGCTGGGTATTGATGGCGGGTGTTGGATTGGTTGGGGGGCATTCCAGTTGTTGGAGTACATTTCCTGCTGTAATGTATAGGAGGTTGGTTGATTGGGTTGGTGGGTGGGAGGAATGTTGGACGTCTGGTGCAGGGGGATTGCTGGATTGGTGTAGTTTGGAAAGTTTGGATTGAGTTGGCCGGTGACTGGAATGTGAGGAAAGGCTGTACTATTGTTATAGGAGGCCGTTTGGGATGATTGGTGGGGGGGAAGGTTGTTGTATGGGTTGAAAGATGGTATTTGGTGGCCCATATGGGGTGCAGGTTGCCCGTGATTTGGAATTGGAAAGGCCATTGAGTTTGACGGGTATGCAGGGTGGCCATGGTTGGTGAAGCTGGGGTGTTGGTTTGTGGGATTATGTGTGATTGGGGGTATTGAGGATGCGGCAGCATTGTGTAGGTAATTGGGGAAGCTGGGGAATTGATCAGACGTTTGAGGAGGGATGGTGGAGTTGGATGGGGCATGGAACCAAGGGGGTTGCCCAAATGGGACTGGTGGTTGCGGCTGATGGAGGCAGGAGGAAGGACTGTGTGAGCCAGTTATTTAAGTAGAAGCATTGGGAAGTGTTTACATACATGTTGTGCCAAGTGAGACTGGGTGACATTAGGCTGACCACTGGCATGCATTATTGCATTAGGGTATTGGGGGTGCGGCTGATTGTGGACGCCATATGGGTTGGGAGATACGTGGTAGTAGGAGGAGTTTTGGCCTGGCTGAGACATTTTCTGCTGTAAATAACGGCCAAAGTGAGTAATTTTGGATGATATCTACTTTGATAGACATGCACTTACACTGCTGGAGGGTAATAAAAGTTGATGCGAAGAATACTTGCTGATATCTGTGCGTTCAGAGGAACAAGAAGAAATAATCAGCTGGCATGAAAATAATAATAATGAAGATGTGGAGAGATTGATTGGATCTGAGTGGAAGAACATCAAGTGCTGGTGTGCCCGTCCGGGGCTTGGACAAGGGGAATGGGGCCCTTGGATACCTATGCGGAGATATAAAGGGGCCCTGGCCTAACATGTCAAACTTGGGCGGCTGGGAGCACAGTTGGCTCCTTTTGGCCAGTCATAGTGGGCCCTGTTGGCCCCTTTACTAGGCCCTTTGGGGCTTGTCCCACTGTCAATACAGGGCCTAATGGGCCCTGATCAAATTCTTAGTTTTTGTTATGATCATTATCTTTTTTTTTTTTGTTTTTTTTTGTTTTTTTTTTCTTGTTTTTTTTCTTGTTTTATTTTATTTTATTTTTTATTTTATTTTTATTTTACTTTTATTTTATTTTTATTTTATTTTTATTTTGTTTTTATTTTTATTTTATTTTTTCTGATTTTTTATTTGATCTTACGGGGGCACGGGGGGCACGGGGGGCACGGGGGGGCACGGGGGAACAAAAGGAAAAATACCCACTTAGGGGTTCGTCCGGTTGTTCCGTGTCGGGTTGGTTGGCTGGCTCGCTTGGATCGGGTCGGGTGGGTCGGCTCGGCTCGTCTGGGGGGTTGGTGTGGAGGGCTGGCTGTGAGGAGGGAGGGGGGAGTGATCGTTTGATCGATTGAGCGAGGTGGTGGTTGCGGTTGAAATCCGCTGGGGGGGAGGGGGGGAGGGGGCAGGTGGGGGCATGCTGATGTCATGCGTACATTGTTTTGTACGCATGACATCAGCATGTATATAGAAAGGGGCGTGCCCCTTCCTATATACATAGAATCGGCGTGCAGTCGGCACGCCGATTCTATGTATATAGGAAGGGGCACGCCCTTCCTATATACATAGGTCGGCGGTCCGCCGATCTATGTGTATAGGCAGGGGCGTGCCCCCTGCCTATACACATAAAAAGGGTGTGCGACCCACACGCCCTTTTCTGAAGGGGCGGGCGAGCCGCACGCCTGTTTCTGAAGAGGGCGTGCGACTGCACGCCTGCAGTGTTGCACGCCTGTAGATGGGCGTGCAGCACGCACGCCCATCTACAGGCGTGCCCACGCCCGAGGATGGGCGTGCAGCCCGCACGCCGATTAAAAAAAAGGCGTGCGGGGCACACGCCTTGTTTTTTATCGGCGTGCGTTCGGCGTGGGCGTGCGCCGATGGGCGTGCAAATATCAATGCCCCACTCCCAAAACACACAAACTTGCTCCTCCACCTGAGTTAACATATCAAAAAAAGTAGGAAATGCATAAGTCTGTCCAAAATTGGGCCAAGAAGAATGGCAATGCCCTCTGCATAACCCATTCCTCCACAGAAAATGGGGAAGATCTGCTTATCAATGTGACAGATCTGGGGTTTTTCAGCCCAAATATGGTACTCAATTGGGGAAGACCAAAAACATTGCATGTCCTTTCAAAATTACTTTGTATAAGAAGAGAGGCTACTTTCAAATCAGGATTAAAGATCCTACCCGCAACCACCCAGCTTCTGAAGATCCTTCAATCAATGTTTTCCATCACCAATTAACCAAGGGTCAAGAAACCACAGTTACCCAATTAACCCATTCTGGAGTTTGCCCCTTCACAATTAAGACAGCCTTATTGCAAGACACCAATTTTCCTTCTTCTGTCACCCTCAACACTATCTATAGTCATTGTAACCTCTTGAGATCCACCCAACTTGAAGGACATACCCCCATTGAATCTCTTGTTCATGAGATCCACGTTCATGAATTCTACCACACAATTGAAACCTCCAATTAAAGGCCAAATGACCTCTTTGTTTTTGTCTCATCAGACATCCCTTGACTTGGCCAAACAATTTCCCACCACAATCCTCCTTGATTGCAAATTCAAAAGCAAAAGGTTTAAAATGCCCCTGCTTCACATAGTTGGTATAAACTCTTCAAACAAATCTTTTTCATTGCCTTTCTGTTTCCTTTCTGCCAAAAAAATAGCCAACTACACTTGGGCCTTGGATCAGCTTTGCATCTCAATGAACAATAAATCTCCATTGGTCCTAGTCACCAACAACACGGCTGCCCTAATCAAAGCAATTGATCAAGTCTTCCCAAATGCTTCATATCTTCTCTGCTCCTGGCACATCATGTGACATGAAGAATATCTAAACCAACTTCTTCAAGAATTTCAACTCTGAAGAAGAATGGTCCACCTTTTGAAACCATTGGAATAAATTACTCCATTCCAAAACCCTTTCAGAACATAACAAAAACTTCACTGAGCTTTCTATGACTGGGAATCCACCAACTACTGCCTACATAATTTCCAACATCCTCCCTTCCACAAAAAAATCATAGCCTGTTTTGTGGACAAGAAACCCCACTTTGGAAACAATATCACCTCTAGAGTTGAAGGGCTTCATGCATACATCAAACAATTTATCAACTCTTCCACTGCTTCATTTGCTTCTTTTGTCAAAAGAATTCATCAAGCTCTGACTATTTAACTTCAAAAATTTTACATTGAAACCTTTCAGCACTCTTACAAACTCCTCACTGGCCTCCCCCCTTGCCTTTGTGATCTAAATAGCATCATCTCCCACAATCAACGGTGGGCCCGCTACACTAACAATAGCTGTAGCGTAGCGTCATGTTAGCTTTTGTTGCTACGCTAACACAAAGTTACTGTTAGCAGTTTTTTTTTCAGCTAACGCTACAAAAAGTTTGTCAAAAAAAAATAGCGGTAGCGTAGCGTTAGCGACTTCAAAAAAAAAAGTTAACGCTACAGGAATTACCTGTTAGCTGATTTGTAGCGGTGTTAGCTGGAACAAACGCTACGCTAACTGTTAGCGTAGCGCTCTTGTCAGCTACACTAACTGTTAGCGTAGCGCTCTTTTCAGCTACGCTACATGTTAGTGTAGCGCCCTGCTCAGCTATGCTAACTGTTAGCATAGTGCCCTGTTGCGGTGAGCTAAATGTTAGCTTAGCACTACACTAACTGTTAGTTTAGTGCTATACTTGCAGGAGTATAGCAATCATGTCTTTTATTGAGGATTTGATGCTTTTAAATGAGTATCTCAATGACTCTGATGATTAAAATAAGGATTCCAGAACAATATTGTCCCGAGATCCATCACTTCACATCAAAGGCATTTCAATAAAAATAAAATAGAAATCAACATAAGGACATGATCCTAAATTTTGAGGCCAAATGAAGTTTATTTTATAGTTAACAGGGGGGGATGGCCAAATGGACAGCTCAGAAAGCCACAGTGGATTTTGTTTTTTATAAGCCAAAAGCCACATGGAAAAACAATTTGTTTTTGAAAAAAAAAAAAGAAAAAGAAAAAGAAAAAGAAAAAGAAAAAAAAAGAAAAAGAAAAAGAAAAAGAAAAAGAAAAAGAAAAAGAAAAAGAAAAAGAAAAAGAAAAAGAAAAAGAAAAAGAAAAAGAAAAAAAGAAAAAGAAAAAGAAAAAGAAAAAGAAAAAGAAAAAGAAAAGAAAAAGAAAAAGAAAAAGAAAAAGAAAAAAGAAAAAGAAAAAGAAAAAGAAAAAGAAAAAAGAAAAAGAAAAGAAAAAGAAAAAAAAGAAAAAGAAAAAAAAGAAAAAGAAAAGAAAAAAAAAGAAAAAGAAAGCCCCGCAAAAGAAAAAAACAGAAAAAAGAAAAAAAAAAGAAAAAGAAAAAGAAAAAGAAAAAGAAAAAGAAAAAGAAAAAACAAAAAGAAAAAGAAAAAGAAAAAAAGAAAAAGAAAAAACCCAAGAAAACAAAACCCCCAAAAGACCCAAAGACAAAGACCAAAGACAAAAAAAAAAAAAAAAAACCTTAGATGATTAAAAATAGATGAATCAGAAATAAGCTGTTTTTGATTGCTGTACTTGCTCAAGTACAGGAGTTAAAGCAGCAGTTTTGATTGGTTTACTTGTGCAAGTACAGATTTTTGATTGCTTTACTTGTGCAAGTACAGGAACCTAATTGAGCAGAGTGGACAAGCTTTTACCCAAGACAGGGGAATTTATCACTCCTGCTATATTAAAAGTGAGTGCAAAATACCTAATTGGTGTCAACCTCATCACAAATCCTACTCACCAATCAGGGTGACACTGATGAGGTATGTTGCAGTTACTTATAGTATAGCGGGAGTGATAAATTCCCCTGTCTTGGGTCAAATCTGGTCCACTCTGCTCAATTAGGATCCTGTACTTGCACAAGTAAAGCGATCAAAAATCTGTACTTGCACAAGTAAACCAATCAAACTGCTGCTTTAACTCCTGTACTTGAGCAAGTACAGCAATCAAAACAGCTTATTTCTGATTCATCTATTTTTAATCTCTAAGTTTTTTTTTTTCTTTGTCTTTTTCTTTGTCTTTGTCTTTTTTTTTTTCTTTTTTTCTTTGTCTTTTTTTTTTTTTTTCAAAAACAAATTGTTTTTCCATGTGGCTTTTGGCTCATAAAAAACACAATCCACTGTGGCTTTCTGAGCTGTCCATTTGGCCATCCCCCCCTGTTAACTATAAAATAAACTTCATTTGGCCTCAAAATTTAGGATCATGTCCTTATGTTGATGTCTATTTTATTTTTATTGAAATGCCTTTGATGTGAAGTGATGGATCTCGGGACAATATTGTTCTGGAATCCTTATTTTGATCATCAGAGTCATTGAGATACTGATTTAATAGCATCAAAGCCGCACAACAAGCCATCTTGTGCCATCCTTTTATTTGCCCAACCACCTCACACCAACTATTGATAAAATAAACCAATATGTAATCCACCAAAAAAAATTCTTTTCTGATTTTTCACTTTTCTGGATCTAAAATTGTGGTCCTGATTTGGATTCAAACACAAGAAAGAAGAAGGATTTCTCTTCTAAGAGCTCTAATGCAGCAGGAATTTACCTGCTGAAGCCATAAACACAGCTTTTATACAGCAGCCATGTTAACTTGTGAAACTAACAGTTAGCAAGCAAAAAAAACCCCGCTATTTGAGCATAGTGTAATGGGAGAAAATTCAGCTAACAGCTAACATCTAGCAGGAAACATATCAGCTAACAGCTAATATTTAGCGGGAAAATATCAGCTAACAGCTAACATTTAGCGTAGCGTAGCGATGATGCCGCTACGCTACTGAGAACTTCAAAATCTGTTAGCGCCAGAAATATTACGCTACTTGTTAGCGTAGCGGTGAATTTTCCCCGCTAACACTACAATAAAATGGACTGAAAAATTTGTCGCTACGCTAACTGTTAGTGTAGCGGAGTGAAATTTCAGCTAACGCTACAAATTTTCTGGGGAAAAAAAAAACCGCTACGCTAACACTTAGTGGTCAAACAGTGTAGCATAGCGTAGCGGCCCACTGTTGCCACAATGCTCTGCAGATCATCCATTCTCATAACATTTCCAAACCTCTTACAACCACTTGTACTGGAAATTATTCTTCTCACATGGGAATACCTTGCATTCATCAAGTCCACAAAGCAAAAGGTCTAGGCAGCAAATTCACCCATCATAATTTTCATTCTCAGTGGCTTGTTAAAAAGGATCTTGAAATGAGTTGTCTAATATAAATTTCTGGTTTCTGTTTCTCTTTCATAGTTTTATAGTTCTAATTTGTTTTTGGCCTCCATTTATGAGCAGAAATTCATTGAAGAGGACAAGGACAATGCATCAAGTGACAATCTACTTCCCACCAAAGAAAATAATGAGGAAATTATCTTGACAGATCTCTTTAAGGAATTCCAAACCTTTCAACCTGGCAAACAAAAATTATACATTGGAAAAATCCAGAAGCTCTTTCAAGGGAAGTATGCCACAGTGGCCATCCAGGAACCTCTCTTTGGCAAGGATCACCAAGGAAAATGAAGACCAAAAGGTTCAAATAGGAAACACAAATCAAAAACTTCAAATCAAAGCAATCCTTCAGGATATGACAACACAGAATTGGAGAAGAGAAAAAGAGGAAGTCCAAGGAAGCAGGTGATGGAAAAAAGGGTATTTATTAATTTTTCTCTTTTCTGTTTTTCTTTGGTTATTGATTTCTTGTGAGTTTGTAGGACACTTGGGAAAAGACAAAAGGATGTGGTAGGCCTAAGAAGAGGGATGATTCTGTGGAATCAGAGGTAATGATTCATCTTTATTCTTTACTCAAATATCACATCTAATTCTCCTTGTTTTCTAGGCTGTGTCAGCAGAAGAGGAAAGTCAGGAGGAGTCAGAATCAATTGGTGAACTTCCAGAGGTGGATGAAATTTTTCAACAGGACTCAGATGTGAAGGAGGAAAATTGAAGACTGTAAGTTTTTTATTTCCATCTTGAGTACATTATACTGAAGTTACATGAATTTTTAGTGCATCAGAGGTCTGGAAAAATACTCAAACATGTGACATTTGAATCTGTTAAAAGGAACAAGACAGATGAAAACTCTTTGAAAGAAAATGAAGCTTATAGGCCTTTTGATGTGAGTTTATCTAATTCTTTTGGAGAGAGCTTTAATTCTGAGCTTACTGTTTACCTCTTTCATAGACCTCAATGACTGCCAGCTCCATTTCTAATCCTGAAACCTATTTGTCTGAGGCACTCAATTGGAGTACTTACAATAATGTGGCTATTGATTTGGTTAGTAATTTCCTTTTTTTAGTGTTCCTTTTATATAAAATCAATCTTTTCTAAATTTATCCTTCAGTACAATTAAAAAGACAAAATTCATCCCAAAGAAGCCATCCAAAATCTCTCTACAATTACTGATGTCAAAGGCAATTGGTATTTTGGATTTTGAGCCGCTGCGGTCAGCATGGGACATTCCTCAGAAAAATGGATGAATATTCACAAGTAAATGAGAGAAGAACTCAAATTAAACCCTTTCTATTTAAACCATCAGATTTTAGAAAACATATGGGGCTCAAACCGCAAGGATCAAATTGATGCACTCTCTTGGGATGGAAAAGGACAGGCCCCGAAGTACCGGATGGCCTTCCCTGCTCATGGATACTTGATGGCTGACACTTAAAAAGGACCTGTGGTCTTGTTTTCTGGTCTAATGCCCTCCATTTTTCTTCCTCTCTCTTCTCCACCAACCACCCACTCTCCCATATGTCTCATACTCATTCCTAGTCTTCTACACCTCATCAGCTATACTCTTAAGGCTGAAATATGGCTTGCCCCTAGGATTGATCCATATTGGCAACATTGGGCTGAAGAGGAAGCTCTGGTATGGAAAGAGTGGATTCAGCCCAATTTGGACCTGGGGGAAAAAGTTCTTTTCCCTCCAAAGAGAAGATCTGCCAGTCTTAATAATATTCTTGCTGTTGAATAGTCATTCAAATATTTTCATTACCTTGTGCCATTATATTTGCATTTCTTTTTCATGAAATCTGACAAAAAGTCACTTGTATAATCAGTATTTGTTTCCAATGAGTTCTTCACCCTCTAAAGTGTAGGAAACCATTTAAAAACTCCCTGAATATCTTGAAAGAAATCTGTGAAGGTGTCTGGAAATAAATTGTGTCCAAAGATCATAAAAATCCAACCAATGATTTTTTTAAAAAAATATTAGTCCCATTGAGTTCTACCCCCCTTAAAGTGTTTTAAAAAAATTCAAAATGTTGAGAAATCATGAAAATTAAGCCGTGGGGATTTTTTTTGAAAAAACCTGGTGGATTGGCAAAAAAATAGAAGCCATGGTGTTTTTGCAAAATAAAAATTATCATCAAATTCTACACCCCTGAAAGTGTAATAAGTAAATTTAAAATCTTGAAAAACAATGAAAATCTGCCTGCAAAAAAATAAATGAAAAAACTGGGTGTAAACATGGAAAACCATGCACCAGGAAAAATCACTGATCACTTGTCTACAAGTGACATATCAAAGTACAAAGGCCCCTTTGTAATTTATGATGTCACTTGTAGACAAGTGATCCTAGTTTTTTCCTGGTAGGTGTACTGCACAGCAATTTTGATGTTGCTGCTGCGTAAAACAGGGCGTAAACATGGAAAAACTGGGGTTTTTTTATTAATGCCCTTTGTAAAAATCATGTATACCAATATAAAATGATTCATAATTCTCAAAAGTGAAATCTTGTTAAAAAACTTCCGGTCAACAAGGAAGTGCCTACCCCCTGAATGACCAAGACTAAACACACAGCTTAAGTGCTGAGCCTTTTGCATAGATCCTATTGTGTACCACCCGCAGCTGGGTGAGTATGTATGAACCATGGTTTACTAGAGATTTGATTCCAATACACATGCTGCTGTCTTTTGAAGTCCATCACAGAAATTGATTTCTACTACCTGATGGTGATGATTAGTCATGTGGAAAAAATGATGGTTCATGAATGTGAGGATAATCCACAAGGATCAATTGCGTTTTTAAGAAATAATAATCTCGACACACGAGAAACAACATTGAAACGTGAACTATTGCGTAAACATGAAATCAAATCCACGAGATTCAATTAAAATCAAGTAGCAGCATTCTCATTATCGTGTTCGACTATAGTTTCTGATGCGTTCCCGTTAAGATTCAGGCCATCCATTTCATCGAGTAACTCGTCCAATTGGATCTTAGGGAAATCGTCGTCATCCATTTCAGTTTCAGTAACAGATTCATTATCGCCATCTTCGTCCATGGCGTCTGCCGGAAGTTTCTTGCTAGCTGGATGGGCTTTAAACAGTTGTATATTTTGACGAAGTTCAGGATCTTCCTCCAAATCTCGCAAGAACATTTCGTATTCCGCTTCGACCTTGGCTTGCTCCGCTGTTCCTTTACCGCTCTTCTTGCTAGCCGCGTCAATTTTTCCTCGGCCCAAGCCCACGTGATCTTCTGCGGTGGTGTTGGCCTCGATGGCGATCGATTTCAATTTCCAGTGACGAGGCTTGTTTTTCTTTCGGCGGTTCGGGTATGTCTTTCTGACAAGAATGATTTCAGGAATACGACTCGGATTGAGGTTGTCATAGCTGGGGTCGTTGAAATTTGAATTGGCCAGGTGATAGCCGCGGACTGTATCACCGGGCTTCAAGATGCCGCCCATGTGAGTACGAGTATGGAAGATCACATCGTCGTTCATCGATGATGAGACCGGCGAGACCTGAGCGTCAGCCAGGATGAAGCGGCCACAGGTCACCGGTGGATGACAGGTAGGTTCAATGTCAAGCACGACGAACTCGATCGATTGCCCGAGTGATGCCAATGATGGGAACGGGTTCTTCCAATAGAGAACACCAGACAAGTCGACGAATTGTAAAGTTATTGGATCGACGAGATGGATCGAAGTACCAACACGTGTACAGGCTAACAGTTGAGAGATATTTCCCTGAGAGCGGGCCAACTTAGGCGGTAGACAGACGATGTCATCCTTACAGATTGGTGCCAGCTCGACCGAATAGGTGAATTTATAGTTGGCTGTCGAGTTCTTCTCATCAGCTGAAATCAGTTGCTCACTCGACTTAGATCGAACGGGTGCGATGGCACTTAAGAATTCGACCATCTTAACGGCATGTTGCCGGGTGGCATAGAAGAAATCGAGGCCGTCCTTTGACTCTTTAATTGCAACTGTATCCTTATCGGCGTTATGCTTGAGGATGATTTGTTCGAGGTACAAGAAAGTACGTTTGTGATTGACTTTCTGCCGTATTTGAACCAATGCCCGCCACATATTCTTGGCGGCCAATCTACAGCAAGCGGGACATTGAGTGTGCTGAACCACATATTCAACCTCGAAAATTTGCTGCAAGACCGTCGAAGTCAAGACCTGGATAAGAAATAATTTGATACATGATTAGGAAGCCACATTGAGATTTAATTGGTTCAAGTCAATTTGCTCACTTCCTGCTGAACAGTAAGTTTTACCCGTAGTCTTTTACTGTGAGGTTCAGTCCAAATAAATCCAGCATCGACTAGCCTGACTTTACTCAAGCCCTTGAGCCTTCGCAAACAGATCGCCAAGAGTTCCTTACTTTCTAGTTCAGCCAATAACCAGGCCGAGGGCGGAGAGAGATATCGGGAGCAGTTTCTACAGAAGCTCAGAGTATTCTGCTTGGGGATTTCTGCGGTGATGTCGATCGTATTCCTCAAACAGCTAACACATCTTCCTGCGCTGTTAGGTTCAATCGCCGTTCCTGTCATGATGGAATTTTAGCAGAGGTTTGACATGGCTCAAGGAGAGAAATACCCAGAGTGGACTTACCACAATCAGCGCAGAGAACGTGCCCAACCTGGGTTACAGTAGGGATGTACTGGGTCGTATCCGAATCTACTTCCATTTTTAATATGTTGTATATGCAGCGGCGAAGGTCTTTGGCGAGACGAAGATGCAAAAGAGTTTTTGAGACGAGAGCGGTCATTTTGCATCATGCTATTTGCATAAAGGGGGTCTGCGAAAGATAACCACCCATGTCAAACGCTACTTCTCCAACCTCCTCT
The DNA here is from genome assembly GCA_007896445.1 of Puccinia hordei. Classification (NCBI taxonomy): domain Eukaryota; kingdom Fungi; phylum Basidiomycota; class Pucciniomycetes; order Pucciniales; family Pucciniaceae; genus Puccinia; species Puccinia hordei. Next base: position 259,691 of record RDRW01000377.1, read on the forward strand.
CGCAAATCTCCTTTCAAGACTCACATCGCATTCCTCCTTCCATGGCTCTCAATTCTCAATCGAAACAACTTAACTTACCGATCTTAAACAAAGCCCAGATACTTGACGATTTGAGCTACCTGAGTCAGGACTACGATTTTGAAAGGCGGCTATCGTCGAAAGCAACGACAAACGCAACCCTCGAGGAATTATCGCCCGACCAAGTCCACATTCCTCTAGCGTCTGACCGACCCGTGCAACCTAACAACCTCTCAGATGCCGTCAAAAGTGCAATCCAGTTGCTTCATCTCGATCGCCAGTTGACGCAAAGAGGGGTCGAAATTGAACAGCGTAAAATTGGGGATCGCCTCGAAGATAACCGGAGAAAAATAGATCACTTACTTCGGGCTTTAAATAGATCGAGCTTGCTTCCATCCCCTCAGCCGACCTGTTCCACTTCAAATCAAGAACCATCAACCATGTCACAACCATAGTGGCGCAAGGATAACCTTCAATTGGATCACCCATATGTATTAATCCATTCTTAGCGACCCCACTCTTCTCGCTCAACATAATGTTTAAATAAATGTCTGATATGTATGGTGTCACAGGACTTCTTTTAGGGATTTCCAGAATACTGCCCCAAAATGAGGTCCTAGCAGGTTTGTGATTGTGGCATGTCACATTAGGTTCACGTTGGATTTTCAACGCTATTTTGTCAAATTTGGCATTGATTTTTCTAAACTTTTGCTACCTTGTCAAGTTGATCACTTCATCTGACTAAAAAGCTTTTTATGATGAAATGTAATCAAAATAGTGTTCACGTCGCAAACATGAACCATGATAGTGAATAAAGCCTCAGGATCGAATATGCTAAATGACAAGTAGGGACCTTGAAATAGCAAAAATTCGGTCACCATGTGAGCCTCTAGTTGCGGGTTCAAGTATGGTTTGAGGCATGCTTGCCCAATCATACGCATACCACATAAAACAATCAAAAGAACCGCCGGGTCAATACTTTTAAGTTCTCACAATTATGGACTCTGCCTGCATGAATGTGTAGGGCTTTGATATGGAATTTCGATCGGCCTTGAAGATATTGGACTAATTCTTGAGATGTTTATTCCACATTTGAGTACCCTTACATCTGAAAGCGTCATACAAATGCGCAAATGGGGGAGGCTGTAAGGGTCCCAAGTGTTATTAATGTTGAAGCCTTAGTGGATGAGTGAGTGTTTGCAAACAGACAGTTACAGGTCGCGTGAAGCTCAGTTCCAACTACAGCATAGTGGTCTGTATTTTTATCTGGGGCAGGCTGATCGATGGAAGGCATCTCACTTTTTAAACTACAATTATATTAATTCTAAACTTCAATGGTGGAGCTCTTGAAAAACCGGAATCAGGCACTCCCTACCGCTCTTGGGCCAATCAGACTGCCAAGGGCCAATGTTAGACGAGTTTGGTTGAACCTTTGTCCTCTCGATTGCATGGTGTGGGTACCGAGCGTTGGTCGAAGATGAGTAAAATCTGATCTGGGCGTTCATGTATGGATGTCCTTTTCAATTGTTCCAAAACTCGATTCTTTCCACCTTTCTATCGATCCATCAGTCAAAGCTCAAACAATAATTGTGACTGGGTGTAGCGCGTTCCAATTGGGATGTTTTTCTCAGGCCATGTACTATCACTTAAGACCTCATGCCTCACACGCCATGATGATTGTACGCCTCCCTGCACTTGGATTCCCTTTGAATTCTCAACTCAGAAAACGCTTGACCTGGGTTATCCTTCACGTCAAGGACTTGACGCACCAACCGCCCTCTTATACCTAGCTTCAAGACCTACTTCATACGGGAAACTTGATTGATTCAGCTCGCTCATAGCCTACCACTTCCTTCAACATCCCACCATCTCTAACCACAATCTTTTTGCTAGTAGCAAGACGTGTCATCAATTGTATGTACATTGACCCATAGATATTGAAACGAACATATCCCGTGCAAGATGTCGAAGACTACAGCGGTCTTTTTGATTGGCTCTTTTATATTAGTCAAACTATCCCAAACTTCAGCTGAATGTTCCGCAACTCCAAGCACAACCTCTCACCATCACCGTCCACACCGAGGTGGTAAGCCTTCCTACCTTCGCCAGCAAGTGGATGATGGGGGATATGGCTCTGGATCGTATAATCCCAACTCTAATCTACTCGGCGTTGGTCTCTCGCTTCCCGTCCAGCTTGGACTCGGAAGGGAGCCCAACTCACAGGGCAAGAAATACAATCTGACCCTCAATTCTGCCGGAAACAAATTTTTTGATGACTGGGATTTTTTCTCCGATGGTGAGTGTCATTTCATTGTTCAAGGAACTCCTTCCTAAGTTTCTTGATCATAGCCTGACACCTCTTATGTTATCTATTAGCGGATCCTACTCATGGCTTGGTCGCCTACCAGCCTGTTAAAGAAGCGTGGAAAAATGGTCTCGTTTCTGTCGGTCCGAGCTCACATGATAAAAACTTGGTGACCGCAAAGATGAAAGTAGACGATACAAACTGGCTCGGAGCTGGCGAGCCACGTAAATCGATTCGCCTTGCCTCTAAGAAGAGCTTTAAGTATGGGCTTTTAGTTTTGGACGCCATCAAAATGCCCTTTGGCTGTTCCACCTGGCCTGCTTGTGAGTTCTTTCGGAAATGATAACGCACAAACAAGGGTCGAAAACCTAACTCTGGCTCTGGTTTTCAGTCTGGACCGTTGGTAACAACTGGCCCCATGATGGAGAGATTGACATTGTTGAAGGTGTAAATATGCTAAATACCAACCAAATGACCCGTGAGTCATCGCTTTTGCCATTGCCGCTTAATCACATTCGTGAGCTCAGATCCTCAAAACTCGTTTATTCCATGTCACAGTTCACACAGGACCTGGATGCACTCTTCAAAATCCCATGTCGCAATCAGCGGTTGGCAATGTTCTTAACCCCGACTGCGACGTGTATGCCTCCTGTTAGTAAAAAACTTTCATTAATTAGGCATGTAGTCTACTGATGTTTTTTCTTCTTCTTTTTCGTTCGTTGGGTCACTGTAGCCAACCTAGGCTGTGGGGTACACGACCGGTCAAACGCTTCATACGGTCAACCATTCAACCAGGCAGGCGGTGGTGTATTCGCGATGGAGTGGTCTACTAGTGGAGTCTCCATCTGGCGTTTCAGCCGTGGTGAAGTACCCAGAGATCTTCAATCGGGCAATACCCCCCAACCCTCAACATGGCCTATCCGCCCAGTCGCACACTGGTCCAGTAACGTATGCAACAACATGAATGAAGAATTTTCTGAACACAGGATTATTTTTGACATCGTGAGTTTTGTAAATCACACCTGGAGAGAAACCGAATCAACTGAACTCTTCTTTCTTTGTCTAGACGCTGTGCGGAGATTGGGCTGGTTCAACTGGTGTGTTCAACGCCAACAATGCGTGCTCTGGAACGTGCACTGATATGGTCAAAGACCCGACCAATTACAAGGATGCCAATTGGGTATGTCATCCTGGTTTGACAACATTGGTCTGACATGGACTGACCACATCCCTTGATTTATCCAAAGGAAATTGCCTCAGTCAAGCTTTACCAGTGATACTACCCCTTTCCATAATTCGTCCTCTTCCATCATCGTTTCGTTAGTCCGGGAACTATCATTTCAACATCTGTGCCAAACCTTTTAGACTCTATTCAGCTACCCGACTCTAGCACTCACCACCCAGATACCTGCTGCAAATTTTTGTTCCTAATTATGTAAATTATCAGCACCTTTTCTTAAGACAATTTCCCATGCTCCTTCTTTTTTCTACTGGTTGTGGAAGTAAGCATGTCCGAGACTCACCCCCCAGAATCTTGTTCAAATCACCTCGAACGAACCAACACCCCCGACGCTATTGTATCACTCCATTTATAGTTATTATGAAATTCATCATCACTTATACACTTCAAGGGCTTGGGTACTGATCAATCAACGGCGAGAGGACCCATTTTCTTAATCAATGTACACAAGCTCATAGGATCCTTAGATTTTAAAGGCAGCTCATCGCAAGATCAATAATCCCTCTTGGCAGATAACAGAAACGGTTAACCGAGTGGGTCGAGACCTTGTTAGTCTGGAGGTCAGAAAGGTGTTATGGTGCCCGTCCCGAAGTCGCTTTCTTGATTGTCCGGCCGAAGTGTAATTAACCCGGCAACCTCGTAGCATAGCGCCCCACGCGTGTCACCATTGGTTGAGAGCACCACACAGCTTTGAGAACATAGCATCCGACGAAGGTAACGCTAGTAACGCATGCACAGACTACAGGCGCAGTCGTATTTCCATTAAAAGTCGACAGGAGATGGGTTTCAGGGCAGCGCTCTTCGAGCAAAGGGTGAGCCCATGGCAGCCGGAGAAAGAAACATCAACGGATCATCGCGACAGAGACAAATCTTTTCAACTTTGTGCCCGTCCACCTGGGAGGGGCGTTGTGGTGCTATCCAGCTGTGCGTGTGCCCAAGCTCACAAGCAGCATAAATAGAGCGGGTTTCTTCTCGGGAGCAGATGAATCACCAATTTTCACTTTGAATTTCACACAGCATCGTCTGTTTCGATTTAAGCACTTGGAGCCATACTGTACCTAAAACATCTAAAATGCTGTCAAAAAATTTTGTAACAACTCTACTAGCGCTTGCGACTACGTTTACTATTTTAATAAGTGGAAGCTCAAGCGTTTCCACTTGTGGGGACTGGTACAAGAAAACCTTACTGGAAGGGAAAAAGATCAGAATGAGAGCTGTATTGGTAAGTGTCTACATATTTTGGAAAATCGACTGACTGGATCCATGATTTCTCAAGTAATTTCTCTGATAATTTTCAGCTCAAAAGAGAACCCATCAAAGACCGCGGACGAATCCAAGGAAACAGGTCGCCTATTCTGGTAAGAACATCACTCACAATCACAAGCTCGGCTTGGGATCAAAGCCAAATGACTCATTTTTGCTTCCCTTTCTCATAAACGAAATGAAGACAACGTTCTTGGCACCGGGAACTGGCGTAAGTGGTAACTTTTATGAGTTTTTTTTCCCATTTGATGGAAAATCTGAATAGCATAAGGATTTTATCAATAGGCTTGCGGAATAACGTACAAAGACGAAACTAAAGGAGCTTGTTTATGGAATGGGGAAAATATGAAAACACCTGCAGTCAAAGGTCTGACGCCAGGTTGGCTTACAGGGTATGTTGATCATAAGACAGCTTCTTTGTAAAATTCAAGTATCTGAAACTGTCTCTTGAATACTCCACTAGCGCCAACACACAAAATTGCAAGAGAGAACTGTAAGTTTTTGTGAACATAAGACATACTGCGCAAAGGTTCTCATGAGCGGTCAAATCTTTCAGTTTTATCAATCGAAAAAATGTACGTGCTGAGGTCAGAGTAGTCGATGGCTGCTCCTTGGCAGATAAGCCACCCGTGTCAATTGAGGAAGGCTGCTCGACAATATATGTTACAAGACTGGTAAATTTCGAAAAGAGCTTCTAAACGACATCCTCAAGTTGATTTCTTGAGACTGAAACTGTATGTATTTGTATGCAATTCACAGACGTACAAAGAACTTGGCGGGGATCCTAATGCAAGCGACGAACATCGAATCCAGATTGACGACTGGGATTTGTAAGTAAACACATTGCAAACAAATGTATCTCTCTTCCGTGCATTCAGATGTATGCTGATTTGATTCTTCAATCTGATCTAGCAAGAACGCAGGAACGAAACCACCAATTTGAACCAGATTTTTACCATCCTCTCTCCAACCATTCATGTATTGTAGTCCGATGTTCCGCCATTTTTGATTTGAAAACATGCTTTTTCATTTTTACCGCAAGTGTACAAATGTTTTCCTACCTGCCTAAATCCTGTAAATATTTTTCAAAAAATGCAGACAGTTACATCCACTTATTTTGTTCTTTGTGGGGTTGTGTGGTTTTACATCCAGTTTTGTGGGTTGGGAAAATTGGGTAACAGGTATGAAAGGTGAAGTAGTTTGTGGGTGAGCTAAACTAGCAAGTCCCCCTGTGATGTTGGGGAGGGGCTGACCACAGGAACCCTCCGTACATGCACTTGGGGTCCCACATGTAGACATTGCCTGAGATAGTTAGACAATTGATATTTTTCACTAAATTTTGGTTTCACAGCATCACATTGAATGATTGTTCTTGAGGAAGAAAAAGATGCACAATATCATGGAGAAAAAAATCCTTCTTTTCCTTGATTCCTGAGGGCCTTGGTAGAGGAATTCAAGAAACTGAAACCGTTTATTGCTTTAGTTATAGACCACCTTGACTATATGAATTTCAGATTCAACTATCAAGAGAGAAAAAGAAATGTTGTTGTACCTGAAAAAAGCAAGATATTGAGTGATTTGATTTATAGAGAGAGTGAGGAGAAGAGTACTAAGAAAGATAGAAAGTTAGATTGAGTGAGGATATTGATTGTGGAAGAATCTGTCAAGTAAATTCAGTTGAAAGAGATTGATCATTTCAGGTTTGTTATTTGAATAGGTAGTCTAAGGCTTCTTAAGTCTTACTTGATGTTCTTGTCTTTGAGCTCATTCAATTGGCCTTTTAGTTCTCCTAGGTATTTCTGTAACCTGCAGATTTTTAACATCTATCAGGACTATTCTTTATTTTTTACCATTCTCTTGTCCATCTTTAAACTGCTAAGTTACAAACTATTAATTCTTGTGAGGAAAATTTACAATCCAAGTCATGATTGTTTGCACTGTGTTCTCTAAAATGAATTTTATCTTGTTCCTTTCTTTATTTTATGATCTTGGAGAATAAAGAAAATTTACCTGTGGTTTGTTATCTGAGATTGTATGGCTGATCTCTAGAGCTTGCCTTATTGGTGGCCTGGGAATGTTTAACAATGAGTTTTTTTCCATCTATGTCTGGAAGCGTTAGCTGTATCTCTCTGTTTTAGGTTTGGACTGCAGAATGGTTGCTGACCTATTGTTGAATCTAGTTGTAGCTTTTCTGAATTTGTCATCAAAGCCTGTTTATCTGTTTGGGTGAAATCTTCACACTGATTTGTACTTGAATTCCTTTTTGTGAGTCAGATTTAATTTTATTGGATCACCTATTGTGAATTATATAACAATCTGATGGTGTTAAATAACTATCTGTGGATCAAGGACATGGATTGGGGAAAGATAGGAATAGTTGGGGGAGAATCTGGTGTGGAAAAAAAGTGTGATCCAAGGTAAAATTTACCAAGTCTGTGCTTCTCTGCTGTTAAAAAACAGAACACTGCAGTATTTTATTGATTTTCTGTTCTTCTGGTGGCTCTGGTAACCTCTAGTTTCCCATAGACTTGCTATCTGAATCCAAACTCTTCAGTAAAAAATGGATACCCCAGACTTCTGCACCAAATTTTTACTACCCAAGGGGCCATTCTGCTTTAGTCCTATCCAAGGGACCATTGTACTTGACTCATGTCTAAGGGACTGTTCTTCTTGAATCCTATCAAAGGCACTCCTTCCAACCAGGATACAAAAATTCCTGCAGTTCTGCCTGTTGAAATTCAGTGACACCACTGTGCCAATTATAAACCACTTAAGATTCCCCTTCTCACTTAATGATCTTCAAATCAACCACATCACTAATCTATCATTTTCTTGTTCTTAGTTAATTCCAGTCTGATCTTATCTTATAACCTATAATCTTTAGGGTTTGTTCTCTCATTCAACTTTCTATCTCTCAAAACCAATCACTAATATCATGTCAATCTTAGTCTACAAGTCCTCTATTGTCTTCTCTATCTCTTTATTATATCATTCAGCTAGAAAACAACATTCATCTAGGTTTGGTCTTTATTCTGTCTCTCAGTTTCATTTCTAGTTCTTGTCTTTTCTAATCATGTTATCTAGGTTTTCTGGTCTTTATCTTTGAGTAATAATATCAAACAGTCACAGTTTGAATAATGCCCTTTTTTTTATCAGAGAATCTACTGGTTTGTAATCAAATGAAACTAATTTTTGTAAAAGGTATGGTTTACATAGACAGATAGATTCAACCCTGGCTCCCAGCTTTCATATCAAATTCCTCCCTTAACTCCCCCCCCCCCAATTTTCCCATACATTGATGTAGCCCTCACCAGCTCTCACACTTCCCCTGCATACCCTTCTGTATCTGAGAGAACCTTCCTCCATACAATCACCCCTGCATACACTCCTTCGCTCTGGCCCCTGCTGCTGATTTTAACAAGTGCTCCAAGTCCTTTAACTCCACCCAATATTTTTCCTGCATTGGACTTAGCTCTAATCAATTATCTCTAATATTCACCTCCAGAGACTTGTTTAAAATGCTGCTGCAAATACTGGGCGGAGATAATGCAAAAAGATAACACATTAAATCCTGGAAGGAAAATAATAATTCATTTTCTAACAAATCTTCTGCTGGTAATTGTATTCTGTGAGTTGTATAAAAAGAATTTGATGAGAAAACTATTCCACAGGAGTCTTGAGATCTCATAAAACTCCCCCAACTTTAATCTTCTTCACTTCTCTACCATACTATCCAGATCTGCAATATATGTCAAACACTTTTGTGCTGGGAAATCCACCTGCTACTTCTCCTGCCAGCCTGTTCCTGGTAAATAATTATGCCCATATCTGTTGATTCAACACCCATTTACTCTTTAATTTATGCAAACATTCAAGCTCTCACCACTGCCTATGCCTCTGTACCTTGATTTACCCAGGTCAGCCTCTCAGAGCCTGTCAGCCTGGATGTGGAACTAACTGTGGTGAATTCTTGTAAATAATTTGGGTTTATGATTTAAAGGTTTGGTTTGTTGGTAAATTATCCTTTAAGAAGGATTGATCTGCAATCAGTATGGTTTATATGAGAGGCTTTCCCTAAAAAGGGTGCATCCAAATCAATCCAAAGTAATAATAAGCATACAAGGAGGTGCTCACTTGGGTTTATGGTTCTTAACTGATTGAACTTAAAGGTAAGGTGCAGGTTATTCTTGAATGTATAGCAGTATAAAACTATATAATATCCAAAGGTGGGGTATTTTTTGAGATAAAGGGAATTGCATATACACTTTGGGAGATGTGAGTGCTTCCATGACCAGGAAGGTACTGGGTAGCTTTGGGCATGAGTTAGTGCCAATGATCTGTTTTCTACTGAGGCTGTGTTATAGGGCACATCATTGATCTATTGGCCATTTTCTTATGGGATAAAATCAACAATACTGTATTTCTTGATCTGTTATCAATGAATCATTATATCATGATAATGCCATAATGGTGTTATTATATCTAACCCAGCTTATTAGTATAATTAGTATCATTATACTATATGCTCTTGTATTTGTGTAATATTAAAGTACATATTCTTATGTATGGAAGATTCCATTGATAAGCAATGTGGGCATAATTAGAAGTAATTAGGGTCATCTGTTACTCTGTTTATTTCATGTGTGAGGCAAGGAAATGACCTACAAGTTACATGGCATTTATATCAAGAATTTTTAGTGTAACCTGAATTTTTCATGTGTGCTGTAGTAATTTAATAATTTTATATTGGTATATATGATGGAGTACTTATGGGATCATAATTATAACACATGCACTTTAATAATAGGGGTTATCAAATATGACCAAATCCACAATTAAAAATGGTGAATTAGGTATTTTAAAAAGATTTCACTTTTGAGAATTCTGAACTGTTTTATATAAAAGATTTTGTTAATTAAGGAAGGTCCTTGTCAACAACGGTGGGCCGCTACGCTATTTGACCGCTAACTGTTAGCGTAGCGGGGTTTATTTTTCCCAGAAAATCTGTAGCGTTAGCTGAAATCACACTCCGCTGCACTAACAGTTAGCGTAGCGACAAATTTTTCAAGCCATTTTTTTGTAGCGTTAGCTGAGAAAATTCACCACTACGCTATCAAGTAGCGTAATTTTTCTGGCACTAACAGATTTTGAAGTTCTCAGTAGCGTAGCGGCATCATCACTACGCTACGCTAAATGTTAGCTGTTACCTGATATTTTTCCCGCTAAATGTTAGCTGTTAGCTGAAGCTTTTCCCATTACACTATGCTCAAATAGCGGATTTGTTTTGCCTGCTAACTGTTGCTTTCACCAATTAACATGGCTGCTGAATAAAAAGCTGTTGTTATGGCTTCAACAGGTAAAATCCTGCTGCATTACAGATCTTAGAAGAGACATCCAACTTCTTTCTTGTCTTTGAATTTACAATGTAATCCACCATTATCTAATCAACTGGTTTTTCAAATCCACCATTTTTGAAAACCATGGATACCTGAATGAAGAACAATTTGGTTTTGAAGAAGAAAAAAAAATGAAAAAAAAAAATGAAAGAAAGAAAGAAAAAAAAAAAAGATCATAGAAATTAAAATAAGCTTTTTTGATTGCTGTGCTTGCTCAAGTAAAGCAGTTAAAACAGCATTTTGATTTATTCACTTGTGCAAGTACATATTTTTCATTGTTTTACTTCGACAAGTACAGGATCCTAATTGAGCAGAGTGACCAGCTTTGACCTCAGACAGGGGAATATATCACTCCTGCTATATTAAAAGTAACTGCAAAATACCCAATTGGTGTCACCCGCATCACAAATCCTCATTTATGATGTGGGTGAAACCGATTAGGTAAGGATTGTGAATTGATTGAAATTTATAGGAGCTCTCCGAGCTCGCTGGGGCACCTGACTGACCCCCCTTTGAGTTTGGCAACTGATTAAATAGCATGGGTTTGAAGAAATGGTAGCAATGTTGGGTTAAGCCTTGTACAAACTCAGAAAACTCTCAGGGGCGCCTGACTGACCCCTAATAGACCAAAGAATAAATTGCCAAGAACTAAAACCAGATCTGAACAAGAAAAAACATTAGAGACAATAATGAACTAAAGAAACAATAATGATTTGAAAAAGAAACTAGGTCCTACCCGATAGAATATTTTTAGGTTCTAACAGACAACTAAGATGTTTTATTTATGGAAAGGAAAATAGAGCACAGGACTGAGAAAAGTAATGAGAGTTAGTATTATGAAGAGAAATGAAGATTGGAAGATTGTTGATTTCACTTCTCACCAAGTTGAGATATGACGAGACGTCCAAGCAGAGTTGATGAATTTGATAAGAGGTTGGAGTTAAGTGAGTGATGATTTTATTTAGAAGGGGAGAGACAAGAAGGGAAGAGTAAGAAAAAGGAAAGGGAGATAGAGTGGTAAAGAAAGGATGGTAGATGGGAAAGTGGGTTTAGATGAAGATGATTTTGTTGAGATCCAGTGGTTGAGGTTTGAGTGATTTGTGAGATGAGGAGTTGATTGATGTACCGGTTGGTTGAGGTTTGAGTGATTTGTGAGATGAGGAGTTGATTTATGTACCGGTTGATTTTTAATGTGTACTGGTTAGGTTAAGAAGAGGGAGCGGAGCGGGAATGAGAAGAAAAGAGAGCGGAGCGGGAATGAGAGCGGAGATTGAGCAAAGAAAGGAAAATAGAGAGCAGAAGACGTCGAGTTTCAACACCCCCCACAACTTGATGAGTAGTGAACTAGAAAACAAGCTTCCTTGAGACGATTGAGGGATTGAGATGTGCTAGCTTTGGTCAAGGTGTCAGCTATCATGTCTTCAGATGGAATGAGAGTGACTCTGATCTCGTCTTCATTCTTCAGGTCTCGTAGCCACTTTGCTTTTATATCAAGATGTTTTGTTTTTGAGTTTGATCCAAAATGATCAATCTTTTCTACTAGACCTTGATTGTCGACATGAAAGGTAGAAGGATTGAGTGTTTCATTCCATAGTTCTTCAGCTAAGAACTTGATCCACTGATTCTCTTGAACTCCATCCGAAAGCGCATTGAGCTCAGCTTCTGTCAACGATAATGTGATGTTTTTTTGCTTCTTGCTATTCCATGCAACCGGGCATGCCTTCCAGAAACAGATTGATCCACTGCGTGATAGTCTAGTCTCCAGATCATCTGCCCAGGTAGCATCTGTGTAATGTTGAATTGATTGAGAGGAGTCGTTGGGATCCGGTCGCAAAGTCAGATGTAGATGAATTGTTCCTTTCAGGTATCGCCACACATGCAGTACTTCCTTCCAGTGAGTTATTCCTGGGTTGTTATTGAAGCTTGACAGGATCGATACAGCAGGTGCAAGATCTGGCCTAGTGCGACAAGCAAGATAGTTTAAAATACCTGTGTACGTTCGATAGTTGACATTCAGCTTCTTGAATTCATCAGATTCTTCAGTAGTTGCCGGTTTGAGTTGAACGGCCACCGAAAGCGGAGTAGCCACTGGGCGACAGTCCTCGATTCCTAGCAACAAGAGCCCTCTTTCAATCAGTTTCTCTTGAGAAAGTGCAATTGAACTCTCTGTCTTTTCTACATCCATCCCCAAAAGTGTATCAGGCTCGTGCGCAGTTGAGTTTGGAAATCGATGAAGAAATAACTCCTCAAATGCGTCTACATTTCCGACAACAATAAGATCATCAACATGGAAAAAGACGAAGGAGTGTTTGTCTTTATGTATATATAGGCAAGGATCTGATGTGGACTGAATAAAATTGATGTCTTGGAACCACGATGTTAGAGTTTCATACCAGTTTGCTGGAGCTTGCTTTAACCCATACAGAGATTTCTTCAGACGAAGGAATGGTGATTTTCTTGATGATCCTTCCGGAGTCTTAATATACAGTTCTTCCTTCAGCGGTGCGTACAGGAAGGCACTCTTTACATCAAACTGTCTCATTGGAAGTTTCTTGTCTATCGCGAACATCAGGATCATTAATAATGTCGTAAATTTTCCAGTGGGAGCAAAAGTATCTCCATAATCTTGACCTTCAATCTGCTTAAAGCCTTGTATACAAAGGCGTGCCTTCTTTCTTTCTTCGGAAGATAGTGTGGCTGGTTTGGTTTTGAATACCCAAAGAGTATGTAGAAAAGAGTTGGGTCTTGAGAACTCTTCTTCCCATACTTCGTGATGCTTGATATTACTGAGTTCTTCTTCTGCAGCTTTCTTCCAGCCCTCGCGATCTATTGATTCCATGGCCTTTTTAAATGATGTCGGATCGGCAGTTAGATGGGTGTACTTAACAGGTCTCACTTTTGAGGTTCTATCTCGAAGCACTCTAGATTGATCAGTGCTAGTCGCTTCAGATGGTGTAAGTACAGCAGCAATGTTGTCGTCGCTATCATCTTCAACTGACTGATCCTTTTCTTCGACTTCAAGATTCTCTATTGTAGATGCCTGTGATTCTCTCTCTTCATTCACTTCCAAGTCCTCCTCTACACTTAGGTCCCAGTCTACACCTTTCTTAATCGGAGGATCGTATTCAAGAAAACGAACGTTCTTTGTTTCAACTATTCTTCCAGCATCAGACAGGATTCTATAAGATCTTAGTTCATCTTTATAGCCAATAAGAATACCCATTTCGCCTTTGGGATTTAATTTTGAAACATGCCTTGCTGGTTGGATGAGAAAAGAGAATCGATTACCAATGGGATGAAAGTAATTGAGAGGAAGTGTTCGATTCTTGAACATTTCAAACGGCGCTTTCTTTGTGCGATGTGAAGGGATTTGATTAAGAGTGAGGGAGCTAACTTTTGCTATCTCGTTCCAGTGCTTTCTGTCAATTCCTGAATCTTGGATGATAGAACGCATGGATTCCAGAATTGTTCTGTTAAATCGCTCGGCCAGCCCGTTTTGTTGGGGCGTATACGGATCGGATGATCGTTGCTTAATAAGATGAGCTTTGCAGTGAGAAATGCCAGTGACAGCTGTGAGCAACGGGAGGAGAAGAGCTCCAAGAGAGACGAGCAGAGGAACGAGGAATACCTGAGAAATGCCAGTGACAGCTGTGAGCAACGGGAGGAGAAGAGCTCCGAGAGAGACGAGCAGAGGAACGAGGAATACCTAGTCGAGGTACGAGACGGGGTGACACAATGGGTGTATGAGTGGATTGCATGATGAGCAAGAAAAGAGATGAAGAGGAAAGAACAAAGGAGGAAAAAGAAAAGAAGAAAGCAAACCTGAGAAATGCCAGTGACAGCTGTGAGCAACGGGAGGAGAAGAGCTCCGAGAGAGACGAGCAGAGGAACGAGGAATACCTAGTCGAGGTACGAGACGGGGTGACACAATGGGTGTATGAGTGAGGAAAAGCAGAGAAGAGAGAGAGACTACAACGGAGAATCTAAACTAGGGAAGAGATGAAACCTAATCTAGATACAATGTACACGCGGTAGTCATTCTAACCTAACCCTATCCATCATGTCCTCCCGTGATGACGTGTTCATCGTCACAGCCCCCCGTGCTCAACAGGCTATCCTAAGCTGAGAATTCACAGGCGTTTGAGGAAGACGGAGGCGAGTGCTTGCCGGGTCTTGATGGGAGTGAGTGGCTTGGTGAGAAAGTCAGCCACGTTGTCGTTGGTAGGAACGTAGGAGAGATGGAAGGTTTTGTCTTGCTCGATGTGATGACGGAGCCAATGATAGCGGACGTTGATGTGGCGAGTCCGGTGCTGATAGATGGTGTTCTTGAGCAGCGCAAGGGCACCCTGATTGTCGCAGTGGAGGGTTACCGAAGGGGGTGGGAGATGTATGAAGGGTCGGAGGGAATCAAGGAGTTGTCGAGTCCAGACGATGTCTTGGCCTGCCTCTGAGCAGGCCCGATACTCAGATTCCGTGGTAGAGACAGCAGGGGGGTCGATGTCCATCTTGGCACAGCGCCAGCCAATCAGCCCATTGTGCAGGATGGCGCTGCCAGCAAAGGAGTAGGCTTGAGTGGCTGTGGCATAGCTGGCATCGGAGTACGCGACGAGGGTGGAAGGCGAAGGGGATACGGCACCAAGAGTCAGTCCAAAGTCCTTCGTTTGCTGGATGTAGCGAAGGACGTGCAGAAAATGGACTTGGTGCGTCTTGGAAGGTTTGTTGAGAAACTGGGAAAGATAACTACAAGTGAATGAGAGATCGGGCCGAGTGCACTGAACAAGATAGTTCAGCAGACCAACGGCCCGGTGAAAGTTGAACCCAATGGATGGAGGCGACGGGTCGATGGGACAAGTGGTTGCATTGGTGGGGAGTGGAGACCCCATGCTACGGCAGTTGAGCATACTGAACTCGTCAAGGATCTCTCGGCAGTAGCGATCTTGAGAGAGAGTGAGCGTGCGGTTGGCCCGATTGCGAGTGACGCGCATGCCGAGCACCCACTTGCAGTCCCCAAGGTTGTCCATCTCGAACCGGGACTTGATGGCTTCTTTGAGGAAATCGACCCGGGGACCGACGATGACCAGGTCGTCGACGTGTATGTACACGCAGCAGAAGCGGGAGGGTTCTTGGTGGATAAAAAGGCAGGGGTCGACCTCCGACGGGATGAAGTTGACCAATAGAAAGAAATCCTTGAGCGACCGATACCAGCACCGGGGGCTCTGTTTGAGGCCGTATAGAGACTTCTGGAGTTTGAGGCCGTGACCCGGAGGTAATTCCACCCCAACGCCCTCGGGAACCTTGATGAATAGCTCCTCGTCAGGCACGCCATTGAGAAAGGCGCACTTGACGTCCATCTGTTGGATGTCGAAGTCGTGAAGGGCCGCCAGGCCAAGGATGAGACGGAGAGTTGTGAGGCGACCAGTGGGAGCGAACGTTGCGTCGTAGTCAATCCCCTCGATCTGGCGGAAGCCTCGGACACAAAGGCGAGCTTTGTACTTAAGGAGCTCGCCGTCGGCGTCAAATTTACGCTTGAAGACCCAGGTGGTGTCAAGAGGCTTGGCGCCAGGTGTGAGGGGTGCCACTACCCAAACCTCGTGTCGTTGAATGTTGTTAAGCTCAACCTCGACTGCCATGAGCCAGTGAGCCTCATCAAGGCGGCTGAGGATCTCGCCATAAGTGCGTGGGTCCTTCATGGATGCCGGCTCGCCGACAATGAGATTGGCTTGGTGGCGACGGATGACAAGGGCTCGTCAACGTCTCGGCCCGTCGATGATGTTGGACGTGTTGATGGTGGAGCTAATGTCTTGAGGAGCCCTGTCGAAGTGAGGGACGTAGGCATAGCCCCTGGTGACAGGGTATGCCTTGTCGGAGGGACCTGGCAGCTCAGGAGAGGTGGGTGGAATGGGAGGGGTGGTGATGGGTACGGAAGGGGACTTTTCCGACTCAGAAGGAGACGGTGAAGAGGGCACAGGTGGAGTGGTTGGGCGTGTGATGGGGGCATCCTCACCAACCTCAACAATCTGGTCGGAAGAAGATTCAGGTGGAAGTAAGGAAGGGGGTTGCTCAAGGGCGTAGAAGTCAAAGAGCGAGGTGTGATTGATGCTGCTGGGGGAGGATTGGGAAAGAAAAGGAAAAACAGAGGGGAAAAATTTAACATGATGAGAGACCTTGATCTTACGAGTTGAGGGGACCCACAACTTTTAAGAGTGATGGTTTTCATCATACCCGAGGAAGACTGCCTCGGTGCCGGATGCCGAAAACTTGGAAGTTCGGTCGGATTTCTCGACATAGAGGACGGCACGACACCCGAAAGGAACCAGACGGGAGAGATCAGGGGGGGTACCCGTCCACAGCTCAAAAGGGGACTTGAAGCCAATCGAGCAGTCCGGGGATCGGTTCTCGAGGAAGACCGAGGTGGAGATGGCTTCACCCCACCATTGCAGTGGCATGCCGGCCGTGGCGAGCATGGCGCGAGATTTTTCGATAGTGGTACGATTACCGCGCTCGGCGAAAGGGTTCTGTTGGGGGGTGTAGGGGGCGGACGTGAGGTGTTTGACCCCCTTAGTGGCGAAGAGAGTCTGGAAATGTCTGTTGACAAACTCGCCGCCGTTGTCAGAGACAACCGAGATGAGCTTATGTCCAGAGGTGTTCTCGACTTCGGCAAGGAAGGTGGTGAAGGTGAGATAGGTGTCTGACTTCTTCTTCAAGGGGTAGATAAATCGATATTTGGAGAAGCCATCGATTATCTTGAGGAAGTAGAGGTTTCCCCCACGTGAGGCTGGGGTCATGGGACCACAGAGATCCATGTGGATGATCTCAAGTGGCTTGGAGGCGGCCGGGAAAGAACCCGAGAAGGGCTGCCGATGCATTTTTGACGTTGTGGTATTCCAAACCCTGTTTCAAGTATCAGGCAGGATTATATTCTTTCATTATCTTTCAGAAGCTAAAATAGTAGCAATATAAATGCATAATTGAAATCTAGGGTAAATTTAATCTATAAGTCACCCATTTATGTTAGGGTTTTGCACGGCTAAATCAAAAGTTATACAGTTAAAAAGAATTATAGTGAATAATAAGTACATAGTATATATATAGAAGTAGTATATAGTTTAGTGTTAGGTCACATGACGCAGCACATGATCCGTGGCACAGTCTAAGTACATACTCTCACCAGCAGAAATAGCTCACTTTAGGTCACAAGGCGCAGCACATGATCTGTGGCACAGTCTAAGTACATAACCTCACCAGCAGAAATAGCTCACTTTAGGTCACAGGGCACAGCACATGATCTGTGGCACAGTCTAAGTACATAACCTCACCAGCAGAAATAGCTCACTTTATGCACTCCATGCATGAAGGCAGCGTAGAAGAAGAGACCCCACCAGCATAAATACCTCAATCAGACATCCCACCAGCAAAAATCCCTCACATTTTACTATATAAAGGGGAGGTTGTTCCCTCCCAGAAAGAAAAGGATGCCAGTAGCATCCCAGTAGCATCCCACTTGGATCCCACGCCCCATCATCTAGCTAGCAACCTAAATAAAATTACTCATCCATATAAATAGTGTGATCTTAATCAGGTGACCCACAACAAAATCTTTCATATCAGTTTAAAATACACAAAAGAAACAAAAAGGGAAATTGTGCTCTTTTAACTAAAGGTTAAGGAAGAGGGTACAACACATTGAATAGTTCACATTATACCAAAACATCCATCTACTCATTCTCTCTGACTGCATCTAAACATAAAAACAAAATAAACACTAAAAACATATAAATACTGTTCCTCATCAATTCCAAAGGCTTGTATTCCATTTGTCAAACTTTCTGTAACAATCCATCCACTATCTACTTCCCTGATCCCTTCATCAAGCCCATTGCTGATTATTTGTAAGTTGAAATTAGATCTTTGTCTGATAAGAGATTACTACATAAATAGTTCTCTTAAAGAAAACAAAAAGAAAGTTATCAGCCACAACAATAAATAAAATTGTTGTGTTAACTCTTGTAGTAAATAGAGGGGCAGGTCTTTCAAACCACCCTTAACAGTTGTAATAAATTCATACATACCTGAAATACTATAACTGCTATTTCCCCCTCACAGAACTACCCCCGTCCCAAAAGGAGTTCTCACAACGTGTCGCACACCGAGCAGTCCACATTGAAGATAGTGATGTTGGGGTAGGCCCTTTTTAGATAGGACAGGCTGGGATGACCGAGGGAGCGATGGAGGTCCAGGACAGTCTGTGGAGAGTCCTTGACGGTCATTGCGCGGGGGATAACAAGATCAATGAGGAGAACCTGTTCGGAGGTGCTGCCTACGCAGAGGACTTGGTCACCGCGTTGACACTCGAAACCATCGACCCCGCGGGTGGAGCGAATGGAGTATCCCTGACGTAAATAAAAGCAGAGTGGGAGCAACGAGTTGGATAGAGAGGGAGCGTAGTAGGCTTCCTGAATGATGATGGGGCCGGTGGTGGCGTGGATGACTGCGGACCCGACGCCGAGGATCGGGATTGCAGCCCCGTTGGCGCCAAAGACCGAGGATTTGATAGGGAGGAAGGAGGTGAAGTACTCCCGCATCTTGAGATAGTGGCCGGAGGCCCCGCTGTCCAGAACTATTGCGTCAGCCACTCCGGAATTAACACTGAGGAGAGCCTTTTTGGCAATGGCAGCGTTGGCTTTGTGTTGAATTCTGAGTGCCGTGACACCTCTTGTGACATCATTCTAGCTCTCTCTCTCATTTTCAATAATCTCAAGTACTACGAATAACCTTCCCACCAATTCTCTACTTCCTCTCTCGAATACACTTCCTTCACTTCTCCACTTCCTTACTCTCATAACTCTCCCTTACACTCCTACAACTTCTCTTCCTTCTTATTTCTAATCAACTACTCATCTCTATACCAAACTATCTCTATTACCTGTCTCGACTATCCTCGACGCTGGTAATCTATCATCACCCTTCTTCTCCTGACCATTCCATCCTCTTCTAATCCACTTCTCCCATCTTCCATCATCTGAAACCACGAGGCTTCACTATCAACTTGGTGAGAAAATCACAAATCACTGATTACCTCAACTCACTATCTCGACTTACATTTCTCTATACCTTCTCTACAGTTTCCTGTGTCCTACTCTAAAATTACACTATACAGTGGTTGTCTACTCTATCTACTCTTAAAAAACTCGTGGTAAACTTTTCATCTACTTTTCTCTCTTAATTGTCACTTCATCACCATAGTCACTTTCTAATCTTCCATTGTTATCAGTCTGGTTTTTTTGTTCCACAGTAATCAAACAGAAATTAATCACGATTAACAGTCGAATCGACAAATTCACCTTCCATCGAACAAAACAAACCAGACACCCTGACAACTCACTAAAAATACCTCATAAACATGGCAGAAACCTCCAACATTCTCGAGAAACGAAAAGCCATTGCGCTCGAGACTGCCATAAAAGCAATTCCTACCTTGACACAGGAAAACTTCACTGCCTGGAAACATTGAGTCCTCAATTTCCTCGAAAACCTTAAGGCCAAGGACGTATTTGTACTCGGCAAAGGGGAACTTAACGAAGACGACAAATTGTTCATCCGAACCATCATAACCGCTCGCCTTGATGCCTCCGTGCAAGCCAATGTCATCAACAACGAGAACTCCACCAACGTACTTGGCATATGGGAAGCTATCATCGAATACTTTGCCTCTCATAACTCAGCTAATTGAGCTAGAGTTTGGGAGGAATTCACCTACAGAACCTTTGACGAATCCGACGTCACTGGCTTTATTACTCAGATGAAATCCTCTATTGAACGAATGCTTGAAGTCGGAATACAAATAGACACCGACATAATTGCATTCGAGATTATGAAAAAATTCCCAAACACTACTGAAATGAAGGCCATGAAGACCAACATCACTCAGAGTGCAAATCTTATAACTCCATCGGTTGTACTGGATCATCTGCGAACTCATGGCCACACTATTGCCATCGGAACGGGAGCCTCCAAAACAACCAGCAGCGGACAAATCTCGCTATACAACTCCAACATGGCTAGGAAATGCAAACCACAATAACACAATCCGCTCGCATTACACCCCAAAGAAAAATGTTGGATGTTACATCCTCATCTTCGACCAGCTCCGGGAACCACCTATAACGGTCAGAAACAACGAGCAGAGACTAGTGTCAGCAGTCTCCTTTCATCTCTCTATCATTCTCCCTCGAACTTCATCCTCGATTCAGGCTCATCAGCTCACATGATGTCAAATTTGAACCTATTTTCTTCAATCAAACTTAAAGAGGACGGAATAGTCAAAACGAGCTCCGGAGCGGAATCACTGAGAATCAAGGGAGTGGGATCCATCAAACTTACGAATGAATTCGGCGATATAACTCTTCACAACGTCCTGTTTGTTCCAGATATAGCCGTTAACTTAATTTCTGTACGATGTCTTGTACTCGACGACTTTCATGTCTGTTTTGAAATGAATCAATTCAATATCAGTAAAAACAAGTCCATCATCATGAAAGGAAGATACGAAAACAATCTTCCCACTCTTCACTTCTCCAATGTTGTACACAACAACCTTTACACCTCCAGCGAGTTGCTCCACAAGTCACTTGGACATGCAAGCTACAGTCGTATTCGCCAGAGGCTAGGCATTCCAATGAAGAACGTTAGCTCCTGCGAAGCCTGTGCAGTTGCCAAAATCACTAAGGGATCATTCCACACGAGGCATTCAAAAGCTACCAAGCCGTTTGAAGAATTACATTTAGATATCGTGGGACCCATAGATCCTTCATCGAGAGAGGGCCACAGATACTTCATAACGGTGGTCGATAGCTGCACCAGATTTCTCTCGGTTATTCCCGTAAAAAGCAAGAGTGAAGTGGCCGAATCTCTTGCACAGGCCATAGATCTTGAAGCACGTCCGAATCGGCTACCATCCTACTATCATTCATTCGGATCGAGGCACCGAATTCATCAATAAATACTTACTGGATTATTGTAATAAACACATTATCAAAGCCAGATACTCGGATGCCTACACCCCACAACAGAACGGACTAGCCGAAAGATTTAATCGGACAATTCTGGAATCCATGAGAGCAACATTCAGAGACTCGGGTCTAAACAAGAGACTATGGAACTTTGTCATCAAGTCGTGCGCACTAGCTCTTAACCAAATACCTGCTCATAGGAGCAAGAAGTCACCTTATGAACTGTTCAGAGATAGAGTTGTCCCTATTGATTACTTTCGACCCATTGGAATTCAAGTAGCCTACCTTTTCTTTCCTGAAAGGATCGGATCCAAGCTGGCCAAAAAAGGAGGACTGGGATATCTTATTGGGTACAATGAAGAACTGCGATCGTACAAAATTGTTACCGAATCGGGAAAAATTCTAGACTCCAACCATTTGAAGTTTCTCGACTATCCTAAAAGAAAGGAATTCAAAGAGAACAACGAACTTATTGTCAGTTCATTCGAAGACGACGATACAATCTCGCTAGATCAAAAGAACGAGAACGATCGGTCCGTTTCATCTGATGAATCCATAGAAGAAAACTCAGAAACCGTCAGCCAACACTCTATAGAAGACGAAAGCAATGATGAAGAAGATGTGGCCAATGATCTGATTCCAGAGTTAAGTAACAATAGAGCGCTAAGAGAGACAGAACTGATAGGTTAAAACCGATAAAATACTCTTATCTAACCGGTGATCCCGAATCATTTCGACAAGCAATGAACTCTGTGAACAAAGAAGAATGGACCGCGGCAGCCGAAGAAGAACTTAACAATATAGAAGGACATCATGTGTGGGACGATAAGTGGGAAGAACCTGAATCATTCCTAAGAACCATTTGGACCTTCAAGACCAAGCCTTCAACCCTCTCTTCAGCCGAAAGAAAGAAAGCTCGACTCTGTATTCAGGGATTTAGACAGATCGAAGGAAAAGACTACGGTGAAACCTTCACACCTACGGGAAAATTTACTACCTTGCTCATTGTTCTTCTGTACGCTCTTGATAAAAAATTACCCATCAGACAATTCAATGTCAAAAGTGCATTCCTGTTTGCCCCACTGAAGGAAACTCTATACATCAAGACGCCTGAAGGCTCTAAAAGAAAAGCTCCATACCTACGCCTCAATAAATCATTATACGGTCTCAAACAAGCTCCTGCGAACTGGTACGAGACTCTCACCTCATGGTTCATGGAAATCAATTTTGAACCATCAGCCGCAGATCCTTGTCTCTTTATCCATCACGATAAACACTCCGTTATATTCTTCCACGTAGATGACTTAGTAGTTATCGGAGATGTTGAATCCTTTGAACGCCTTTTTCTTCTTCGATTTCCAAACTCCTCAGCACATGAACCCGATACACTTCTAGGAATGGACCTTGATATCAATCACGAACGCATCAAACTCTCACAGCAAAGTCTCATGAAGAAGGGACTAGAAGCAGCAGGGATTCAGCAATGCCGACCAGAAAATACACCACTGTCTGTCAATGTTCATCTAGTTCCAGCAACCGAGAAGGAAAAAGCTGAATTCTCAAAATTGAATATCAACTACAGAACTCATACCGGTATCCTAAACTATCTAGCATGTAGAACTCGACCCGATCTAGCACCGGCAGTCTCCATCCTATCAAGCTTCAATAATGATCCCGGGATTCAACACTGGAGACAAGTTATCCACTGTTGGAAATACATCGCTGGCACCGTAGATCTCTCTCTCACTCTAAGACCCGAATCAACTAGACAGCACAATTCATTACAACATTTTACCGATGCCACATGGGCTGATGATCTTCAAACCCGACTTTCTCGCTCTGGATCGATTTGCTTCTGGAAAGCATGTCCAGTAGCTTGGAACAGCAAAAAACAACGAAACATCACGATGTCATCTACTGAAGCTGAATTGAATGCCCTCTCCGACGGCGTACAAGAAAATCAATGGATCAAATATCTAGTGGAAGAATTGTGGGAAAAGCAACTAAACCCTACTGAATTCAATATTGACAATCAAGGACTTCTAGAAAAAATGAAAAACTTCGTATCTAATTCCAAAACAAAACACTTAGACATCAAAATGAAGCTACTTCGGCAAATGAAGAAGAACAATGAAATATCAGTCAAGCTCATTCCCACCGAAGAAATGGTCGCCGATGCCCTAACTAAACCCAGCAATCTAGAATCACTCAACCGTCTTCGCGAAAAATGTTTCTTTGTAAAAGGTCTTTTCTCATCAAGTTGCGGGGGGTGTTGAATTCTGAGTGCCGTGACACCTCTTGTGACATCATTCTAGCTCTCTCTCTCATTTTCAATAATCTCAAGTACTACGAATAACCTTCCCACCAATTCTCTACTTCCTCTCTCGAATACACTTCCTTCACTTCTCCACTTCCTTACTCTCATAACTCTCCCTTAAACTCCTACAACTTCTCTTCCTTCTTATTTCTAATCAACTACTCATCTCTATACCAAACTATCTCTATTACCTGTCTCGACTATCCTCGACGCTGGTAATCTATCATCACCCTTCTTCTCCTGACCATTCCATCCTCTTCTAATCCACTTCTCCCATCTTCCATCATCTGAAACCACGAGGCTTCACTATCAACTTGGTGAGAAAATCACAAATCACTGATTACCTCAACTCACTATCTCGACTTACATTTCTCTATACCTTCTCTACAGTTTCCTGTGTCCTACTCTAAAATTACACTATACAGTGGTTGTCTACTCTATCTACTCTTAAAAAACTCGTGGTAAACTTTTCATCTACTTTTCTCTCTTAATTGTCACTTCATCACCCTAGTCACTTTCTAATCTTCCATTGTTATCAGTCTGGTTTTTTTGTTCCACAGTAATCAAACAGAAATTAATCACTTTGTCCAGCAGGCCCTGAGCGTAGGCCGCGGCTTTGGCAGGATTGAGCTGGTAACAGTCGTCGGGGGTGTGACCTGTGCACTCAGGGTTGTGCACACCGTTGGTGCAGAACGGCCGGCGCTTCTTCTCGGAGGAGTTTGGTACAGGAGCAGGGGCGCGCTGTACCGCTAGTGCGGAAGCAGTGGCGGCTAGCTGGGCAGTGCTGTCTTGTTGGCGGCGAAGCTCCGTCTCCAGATCGGTGAGGAACTTATTCATCGTTACGCCGGATGCTTCAGACTTGAAGGAGGCGAATTGGAGGGTCCGGAACATAGTGAATGAGGAGGGTAGCTGTTTCAACACGAAGAAAACCCAGACAGCTTCGAGAGTTTTCTTGTCAAACTTGGTCGAGCTGACTTCAATCATGAGTTGGAACGTCTGGCGGAAAGTATTGATACTTTTCTGCATATCACCCTTGACAAAGACAATGTCGTGGAGCTTTTCCATGACGCTGGCGGCGTTCTCGACGGACTTGGCGGCATGGTATTCCAGAATGGAATCCCACAAGGCCTTGGGATCGTATGTGTCAAGGTCGTCCACGAAACGAGTGGAGTCCTTGCGGCCCAGGTGAAGCCGAATGTAGGTGGTGACTTGGACTAGTCGCTCCTGGTAGTCGGGGCGATTTTTGAGAGCGGGGGTGTGTTCCTTGATGTACCCGTCAAAGCCGTGATAGGCAAGGGCATTGCGCATGTCGTAGCACCATGCTGAGAAATTGGTCTCGTTGAGCTTTTCGGTGCAGAGCCTGATGGAGCCAGGGGAAGAAGAACTGCCGCTGGAGGGATCGGCAGCCATGTTGAAGGAGAGAGTGGAACTATTGTGAGTGGGGGAAGTGGATGGCAAGGAAGCCTCAGGGACTTCTGGCGTAGAGGGTCGAGAAGCCCTGGGGGTAGTGGGCGAGTCGGGAGCAGGGGTGGATTCAGGGGTAGAGGGTTGAAAGGCTCCCGGGACTTTAGACGAGTTCGCCACGGTTAAGGATTCCTATTTCTTGGATCGTCGTATCTTGGTAGCTAAACTTTGGTACCGTGCTCAGTGCGCTGGGCTCATAACCTGAGAAATGCCAGTGACAGCTGTGAGCAACGGGAGGAGAAGAGCTCCAAGAGAGACGAGCAGAGGAACGAGGAATACCTGAGAAATGCCAGTGACAGCTGTGAGCAATGGGAGGAGAAGAGCTCCGAGAGAGACGAGCAGAGGAACGAGGAATACCTAGTCGAGGTACGAGACGGGGTGACACAATGGGTGTATGAGTGGATTGCATGATGAGCAAGAAAAGAGATGAAGAGGAAAGAACAAAGGAGGAAAAAGAAAAGAAGAAAGCAAACCTGAGAAATGCCAGTGACAGCTGTGAGCAACGGGAGGAGAAGAGCTCCGAGAGAGACGAGCAGAGGAACGAGGAATACCTAGTCGAGGTACGAGACGGGGTGACACAATGGGTGTATGAGTGAGGAAAAGAAGAGAAGAGAGAGAGACTACAACGGAGAATCTAAACTAGGGAAGAGATGAAACCTAATCTAGATACAATGTACACGCGGTAGTCATTCTAACCTAACCCTATCCATCATGTCCTCCCGTGATGACGTGTTCATCGTCACATGCAGTATTCTTCTAGACTGGAATTTAGAAATTCAGTTCCTCAATCTGAGTGCAGAGTAGTAGGGTGATAGCCAAAACGCTTTGCTTCAACGTCCACAAGAAACGCAAGAGCTTCAGGCACGTCGCTCTTAAGTTTTATTGGGATAGCTGCACAATATCTAGTACAACTGTCTACCACTGTAAGGATGTATCTATGTCCATTTGCTGATAATGGCCAGATCGGACCGATAAGATCCAAATGAAGCTCCTCGAATGGCCGAGCTGCAGGTGGATGAATAGATTTGAACGACGCCTTGGTGATTTTTGCAACAGCACAAGATTCACAATCGTGAGGAATCTTTAGAGGAATTCCCAGTCTCTTCCGAAGTCGGTGATAGCTTACATGACCCAAGGATTTGTGAAGGAATTCAGCGTTGGAGAGATTGCTCATATGTTTGACATTCTCAAACTCAAGACTAGGCAAGTTTCCGACATAGTTTCCAGACATTTTGAGTGAGTTTTGTTTCAGAATTTCAAATTTGTTTTTGTGAAAATGAACAATATAATCTTCCAGAACTAGACACCGTACTGAGAGGAGATTTACAACGAGATCGGGAATGAATAAAACATAGTTTAAAAAAACTTCTCCATGATTGTTTTTTAGTCGAATGGACCCAATTCCTTTGATTTGAAGGTCATCTTGACCAGAGCTGGTTTGAACCGATCCTAATTCTTTGTATTCTAAGGTGTGAAAGAGTAGAGGATTGGAAACCATATGAGCTGAGGATCCTGAATCCAGAATGAACAGGTGTGGTGACTGAGAGAGAGACGAGTGAAAGCTACTGACGGTGGATTCTGTCTTCACTTTGGGAAATCGTTGGAAGTGAGCAGGTCGAAGTTCTGGGTGTAGCATCCAGCAGTTGGATTCGGAATGAGGTGCTAAGGGGTTGTGACCATCTCTTCTACACTTCTTTGAGTTTTCCGTTAGCAAGGAAATCGGGTCTGTCTTGGTTCCGCTACCACTAGCTCGTAATTCTTGATTATCTGTGTGGAGCCTGAGATGATCGCAGACTGAGTCTAGGGTAATATCAGTTGATGAGTGAGTCATAGCGTCGGCGATGTTGTGCATGCTGGCAGGAAATTTCTCCATGACTAAGTGACCGATCGCATCCGTAGGTAGATCCCAACCGACTTCGACTAGTTGCATTTCAAAGGTTTTCATGGTCGTAATGAATCCAGGGATGTCAGAAGGTGTGTATGGTGATCGTATGAAGGACCTGAATACTCAAGCTTTGTTTGAGGATTGATTTGATGCAAAGAAGTTAACAATAGACGTCCAAATCAATCGCGCGTCTTCTTGATTGGTGGAGTTTATAACGTTTGCTTGAACCGACGAGTTGAGTTTTGCAACAAAGATAGATTTGACAAGCTTATTGTGTGCGTCCGAAAGAGTGCCTGTTCTAGAAATGATAGCGTCCTTGAGATCAATTAGATCAAGTAGATTGACAATTCGTGTTTTCCAGTCTATGTAGTTGTCCATAGTGAGCAAAGGAATACCCTCGATAGATGATTTGATTACAGCATCCTTGAGTTTATCCATGCCGTATGAGTTAGTTGTCGTAGTAGGTATCTGGTCTTTAGAGTTCTTGGAATCGGAAGTTGACATGAGAGTTTTTGGTTAATGCGGTTTTCGACTGTTAATCGTAATAGACCAAAGAATAAATTGCCAAGAACTAAAACCAGATCTGAACAAGAAAAAACATTAGAGACAATAATGAACTAAAGAAACAATAATGATTTGAAAAAGAAACTAGGTCCTACCCGATAGAATATTTTTAGGTTCTAACAGACAACTAAGATGTCTTATTTATGGAAAGGACAATAGAGCACAGGACTGAGAAAAGTAATGAGAGTTAGTATTATGAAGAGAAATGAAGATTGGAAGATTGTTGATTTCACTTCTCACCAAGTTGAGATATGACGAGACGTCCAAGCAGAGTTGATGAATTTGATAAGAGGTTGGAGTTAAGTGAGTGATGATTTTATTTAGAAGGGGAGAGACAAGAAGGGAAGAGTAAGAAAAAGGAAAGGGAGATAGAGTGGTAAAGAAAGGATGGTAGATGGGAAAGTGGGTTTAGATGAAGATGATTTTGTTGAGATCCAGTGGTTGAGGTTTGAGTGATTTGTGAGATGAGGAGTTGATTGATGTACCGGTTGGTTGAGGTTTGAGTGATTTGTGAGATGAGGAGTTGATTTATGTACCGGTTGATTTTTAATGTGTACTGGTTAGGTTAAGAAGAGGGAGCGGAGCGGGAATGAGAAGAAAAGAGAGCGGAGCGGGAATGAGAGCGGAGATGGAGCAAAGAAAGGAAAATAGAGAGCAGAAGACGTCGAGTTTCAACAACCCCCCTTTAAATTTTCTTCATTGGTGTTAACCTCATCACTACTCTTATAGTATAGCAGGAGGGATAAATTCACCTGTCTTAGGTCAAAAGCTGGGGGGAAAGGGGGGAAGGGGGGGGGAAGGGGGAAGGGGGGGGCTGGGGGGAAGGGGGGGGGGGGGGAAGGGGGGGGGGGGGGGGGGAAGGGGGGGGGGGGGGGGGGGGGAAGGGGGGGGGGGGGGGGGGGGGGGGGGGGGGGGGGGGGGGGGAAGGGGGGGGGGGGGGGGGGAAGGGGGGGGGGGGGGGGGGGGGGGGGGGGGGGAAGGGGGGGACTGGGGTGGGTGGGGAAGGGGGGGGGGGGTTTTGGTTTTGGGGGGGGGGGAATTTTGGGGGGGGGTTTTTGGCCTTGGTTTTTACCTGTTTTTGTTTTTTCCTTTTTTTCCTTTTTTTCCTTTTTTCCTTTTTTTCCTTTTTTTTTTTTTTCCTTTTTTCCTTTTTTTCCTTTTTTTCCTTTTTTTCCTTTTTTTCCTTTTTTTCCTTTTTTTCCTTTTTTTTCCTTTTTTTCTTTTTTTTTTTTTTTTTCTTTTTTTTTTTTTTTTTTTTTTTTTTTTTTTCCTTTTTTTTTTTTTTGTCCTTTTTTTCCTTTTTTTTTTCCTTTTTTTTCCTTCTTTTTTTTCCTTTTTTTTTCCTTTTTTTTTTTTTTTTTCTTCCTTTTTTTTCCTTTTTTTTTTCCTTTTTTTTTATTGTTATAAACAAACAGCAGTTAGTGTAGCGCTAAACTCACTAGTGCGCAATGTCTAATCAAATCTGCACTTATAAAAAAAAAAAAAACTTACAGTTAGCTCACCACACAAGGGTACTCCGCTAACAGTTAGCATAGCTGAGAAGAGTGCTACGCTTACAGTTAGTGTAGCTGAAAAGAGCGCTACACTAACAGTTAGCGTAGCTGAAAGGAGCGCTACGCTAACATGTAGCGTAGCTGAAAAGAGCGCTACGCTAACAGTTAGCGTAGCTGACAAGAGCGCTACGCTAACAGTTAGCGTAGCATTTGTTCCAGCTAACACCGCTACAAATTAGCTAACAGGTAATTTGTTAGAATTAACAAAGAATTTTTCAGACATTTAGCAGAAAATGATTGACTTGGGCAGGATTTGAACCAGCGACCTTAGCAGAAGCTAACCAGCGACCTTAGCAGAAGCTAACCAGCGACCTTAGCAGAAGCTAAGACACTATACTAGAAGTGCTGCCTTTACCAACTAGGCTACCAAGTCCATACCTAATGTGTTGCTAAGAGAGAACTGTAGATTACAGAATTTCAACATAATTCCTGTAGCGTTAACTTCTTTTTTTTGAAGTCGCTAACGCTACGCTACCGCTATTTTTTTTTTTGACAAAATTTTTGTAGCGTTAGCTGAAAAAAAAAACCGCTAACAGTAACTTTGTGTTAGCGTAGCAACAAAAGCTAACATTACGCTACGCTACAGCTATTGTTAGCGTAGCGGGCCCACTGTTGTCCTTGATAAAAAAAAAAAGGTGGGTTTTCAGGGCTTATATATGCAGTTTTACATCTGGTGGATACCAAAACTGCTGCCGAAAAAACAAAAAGGTTCTTGGTGCTCAGTACACATGGTTTTTAGTGATAAAAAAAATTCTTGGCTTGTTTAATGTAAGCCATGGCTGAATTTTGAATTCATTTCCTAAATAACAAATGGTGGAAAGTTTGATGGCACTCATCATTTTTCGTTAAGATTTCAAATTTAAGTTTCAAATCTCTGGCTAACTTGGATTTTTGAATAAACTTGTGTGAGGTTTTCCTTATGATTATTGGGACATTCCAAGTTTATTAAATATCATGTTTCTGACCTGAGTTGAACTTGCCATTCAGCACGCTTTAGGACTGGACAACGGTACGGATCAAATATCCTGTAAGAAATAGGCTATTCGGGCTATTCGGGATATTCGGGGAATTGGTAACTTTATCCCGATGCGGGCGGGAGCTTATCCCCCTAAGAATTTTGTCTCCAGGGTATTTTAAGCGTCGGCCTTACCATCCACCCGTGGCCCAGCACAGTGGAACGTTTAAAACGGGAACAATGGCCAAACACCAGTCATCGACCCAATCAGATGGTCATCACACACATCGCCACTCGTTGCTGTCGATCAACTCGGACCAGCCACCACCTCGCTACTCAGACGAACCCTCAGGCTCATCACCTGCCGTCTACCAGCAGCCACCTAGCATCAATCCTGGGAAAACTACCAAACCCTCGGGATTCTTCCCATCACCGCCACCTCCATCATCTGGCGACCTGGAAGTTGGACAGTCATCTGATGATCCTCAGCCTCCTGAGTTTTCGGTCTATCAAGCCTCATACACAGCTGACCAACTCGGGAATATTACCAGGTTTGAAATGATTTGAACTGATCAGATGACTGTGTATGCGCGTCAAGGTTCAAGCACTGATATTTCTTCATTCCTTCCCCCATTCCGTATGGTTCATCCTAGTCATGACCCACATCTTAATACAGATGGAGAGGCCCTGTGTCGATTTATACTCTTACACATATCTTCACCCCCCGAATTGATTGTGAAATTGAGTGGAACTCATGAAGATTTGAGGACGGAAACCACAACCGAATACGTTAATGGTTAGCTACAACTCTCTCCTTCCCTAACAGTACTCTCATCTTGCATGGCTTCTCCTTGCTTAACAACATCCATTATCAATCTTAGGACGGACTGAATATCGTACCAGAGAACAACGTCAGACAGTCACAGATTTCTCTTTTACAATGCAAGCAGCATCCGAATCAGCTCTAGACCATGGCATTCGACGTCTTTACATCGTTGGTGACGGCGAAGTTGTTGGTCGAGGACGGCACCGACGTGAGAGAGGGAGATGGGAAAACTTCAAAGATTTGGGCCTGTTACTGGACCCGGTCGAAAGCGAACCCGAAAGCTTGGACCTACCCGGAAGAGGCAGAACAAGAGTGGGATTTAAAGAAAGACGAAAGGCTGACAAGATCGCTGATGAAACTAAAAAACTCGGGTACCCACCCTTCGTGCGTGAGTTTCCTTCCTTATCCCAGTTTGATTGCGACTCCCAGTATATTTTTTCTGTGGTCGTTCATCAGCAATATCAATAATGCTTGTCTAATATTTGCTGACTTTATATCCTTTTTTCACCTGGCAGCTTCATGGATGTTCCCGCGGTCTGCATTCTCGTGCGAACCCACCCGACCACCAGATCATCTGTTAGGTCCTTACTGGCAAGAGAAACGTTCAAACTACTTCAATTCAATCATCAAGCGAGGGTACTATCGTCATCAGAAGCCGACCCGAGAAGCGTCTGCCAAGGTGGAAAGAGAGCTGAGGCAATGGTGTGATGAATACTGTGCCAATAACAAATACTTGAAAGAGCTTCGAGTTGAGAAGGCCGTGTTTGGATGGAACTTGGTCCTCTTGGAAGAAGGTGCGTCCCGGCCATCAAGAAAAATTTCGACTTGTCTGACACCGAAATCGGCGGTTAATGAAACCATCTCTTGACGTTCCTTTTTTTTTTGCAGAGTTACTTAAACTACTCAACTCGACCCCTCATCTGAGCTCGACACACTTTTCGGTAGATTTTTATACCACTTCAGCCGAAATCCTCGTCCGCCCGGTCAATTTTGTCTCCAAGATCTTCTCACTCTCGGGCTTTATCAAATTCATAGCGACCATTACCTTAGTCTACCCCATCCTGTGGCTCATACGATATTTAATCCTGGGTGCCGAGTATGATGTGGTTCGTGTAGCTTATCCGTTGGTCTATTGGCACGAACCTGATGAGCACTTGAACCATCAGGCTCAGTTACGTGGTCATTCCGAACTCGATTGGTTTTCGGCTAATCAAGCCAACATAGCTCGGGCTTGTCAGAACTCGAAGATTGGAAGTCTTCAAACTAACTAGTCTTCTTTCATTCCTCTTAACCAAGTATGTGTATCATTATTTGAACAACTTTGCAGCTCCAAATCATCCCTCTGTTACCTATGTTGTTTTTATGGTGTATTTCTACAATGTATTACTATCATAACGCACTAGTCAACTGAAGGACAGCGTTGACGTCAAAAAACCCAGCTTAACGCTGAGGGGACCGGCTAAGTGTAAATCACAAAAAATGTGAAGAAGATCTGGAAGTTGTGGTAGATTTATGATATTGCAATACGTGATCCTTCATCTGACAAGAGATTAAAAACAACTCCAGACTAGAAATGGAGTCAGAACAAACCATGTAGAGAGCTTCAGGGGTATCATGAGCGCTAATCGATTGATGGTGAAGAAAAGGGGAAACCTAGAAATCAGACAGGCGGAACTTGTCGTTTGAGGTATGCCTCCCAGCTGAGGAAAAAAAATAAGAGTTTCGCAAACCAGAGAAGTTCAGGGTCAAGTCCCAAAGGGAAGATTAAGGATCATCAGGGGGGAAACTTACCCGGCTTGTTTATATCGAATGGCTTGAGAGATGATAGCTTGATCAGAATCACCTGATTGATTATCTTGTTGGCCATAGATCCCTCGGCCTACAATGATCACATCTGCTCCGCTCTCGTAGACGACTTGATGAGGGGAGCGATAATTTTGACCGAGTTGATCACCTGACATATCGAGTCCTACTCCTGGTGAGAGTACCAAGAAATCTTCCTGTGGAGAGTCGATGGATTGTTGGATTGGATCGGTCTCAAGTCCGAGACCTTCGAGCCTTCGTTGTGATATAAAGCCGATGACAAAGTCACGATGCCTTCTAGCCATTCGGACCGTGTCGATTGTATATGAATCCTTTGCCAGCGTGCCCTGACTGGACATCTCTGCTAAGAGTAATAATCCTCTACCTTTAGGTTTACCTACTTGAGCTAATCCACTGATCACTCCTTCTCCTGGCACGGTATGAGCATTAGTGATATCTGACCATTCGACAATCTTGTAAATTCCAGATGAGTATTGATATTTTACGGTATTTCCTAAATGTGTGTGTTTTTGGGATTTTTGTTGTTGTTATTTATTAAGAGAATAAATTATTCGGTTGGGGAATGAATCACTTACCAATATCAGCAAATTTACGGTCCTCAAAGATCATGAATCGTTTTCTGTTACTAATTTTGACCAATTGATCTATGAGATCTTGATCGAAGTCTTGAATGATATCGATATGAGTCTACTAAAGGAATGATGTTGTCGGTTTGATTGGTTAGTATGAAGTGTGAGAATAAGCTTACCTTGATCATACAAACATGATCACCGACGGCTTCTATAACTCTGAGGAAGGAAGCTTTATTGGTTAGATCGACAGAGACGCATAGGTTAGATTGTTTCTGGTCCATCAGTTTGAGTAATCGTTGTGCCAATGGACTTGGATGGACAGATGCCCTGGTCGAATAGGATTGTCTTGCTATGAAATTTGAGTTTTCCATTTTGTTGTTGATGTACATAATTTTTTTTTTTTTTTTTTTTTAAAATTTTGAGTTGCTGTGTAATATTGTTTGTCTGAGGATGGAGATGTCACAGAGGTGTCAGTGGTAGTCGTCATCCTCTCCCTCTTCAACCTTCCACTCACTCCATCCACCTCACCTCTCTCCAACCAACCAACCAAATCCAAATCCAAATCCAAATCCACAAAAACGATGTATCATCCAACCAACGGACATCTAACTAATCCTACCGGAGCTCCTGCTCGATGGCAATCAACTCAACTTATCAAACAACTCTCTCACTATCCAGCACCACAACCACCACAACCACCACCACCACCACCACCAGCAACCCATCACCACCATCATCACCAACAACAACAACAACAACAACAACAACACCATCATCAACAACAACAACTTCACCCTCATCACTCTCATCACCATCAACAACAGCAGCAACAGCAGCAGCAGCAACACTCCTATCATCCTGCCGTTTCAGCTCAAAACCAACAACTACAGCAACAACAACAACAACAACAACAACAACAACAACAACAACAACAACAACAGCAGCAGCAGCAGCAACAACAACAACCATCCATCTACCATCAATCTCAGCCTGGATCTCATCCTCCCTATCTCTCCTCCCCCGCCCTTAGCCATCCCTCCAATCCAAACGGTCTATCCAGCCTCCACCAATCAATCGGTAGCTCTCAGCAGACTCAACCCAACTCACTACCAACCCCACTCACCCCATCATGGGCAAAACAGGTCCAACATGCTCAAATCTCCCGTGCATCCAGTGCCGCCCATCATCACGCCCGAGCCGCACAGCTCCAGATTCGAGGTCAGGCATCCTCCGCGCTCACCATCACCGATCCCAATCGACCACCCAAACCGATCTTACTCCATCATAACCCATCCCATCACAACTCACTCTCAAACTCATCCAACCAACTCATCAACTCTAGCTCATCAAAGTATAACGATCATTCAGACCCCCTTCGTCATCAAACCGTTCAGTCTATGATCACCAGTAGTAGTAATAGCTCAACTCAGAGTGATAGAACTAATCCTAACAGTCCAACCGATACCAGTCTGACCAGTTCAACTGCCACGGCTAATGCTCAGAACGAAGGATCTCAGAAAACTTCCACTCAACCCAATCGATCTTCCAATACCGGCTGGACAACCGTTGATATGGGCGGACTAAAACTTAAATCACTCTCTGATGCACTCTTCAGCTACGACTTCTTGACCACCCTCTACATCCCTCACAACTCACTCACCTCACTCTCACCCTCCATCGCTCGTCTCAACTCTCTCACCATCCTCGACGTCTCCTCTAATAAGCTCACCTCACTCCCACCCGAACTAGGCATGATCACCACCCTCCAACACCTCTTCGTCTTCGATAACCATCTCACCTCTCTACCCCCTGAACTAGGTAGTCTACACCAACTAGAAGAATTAGGCGTCGAAGGTAACCCACTGACGGATACCCTACTGAGTACGATCCAAAAAGAAGGTACTGCCTCCCTGGTCGCATACCTACGTGACTCATGCCCCGTCCCCCTACCCCCATCCGAACGGGATTGGATCACCATCGACTCCGATCTCTCCAATCACAACGACCATCATGGCTACTCTCCACCCCCAGAGACGTTCACGACCATGTGTTACAACATCCTCTGCGAACGATATGCCACCGATCGCATGTACGGTTATACCCCCTCCTGGGCACTCAATTGGGAATATCGTAAAGACTTGATCCTACAGGAACTTATGCAGTACGGCGCTGATATCATCTGTCTTCAAGAGGTCGATGTTGAACAGTACGAAGACTTCTTCGTCCAAAGCCTCAAGGATCAAGGCTAC
Source organism: Puccinia hordei (assembly GCA_007896445.1). Classification (NCBI taxonomy): domain Eukaryota; kingdom Fungi; phylum Basidiomycota; class Pucciniomycetes; order Pucciniales; family Pucciniaceae; genus Puccinia; species Puccinia hordei. Next base: position 295,131 of record RDRW01000377.1, read on the forward strand.
GAGGGCGTCTTTTATCCTAAATCTAGAGCTCGGACCATGGGCAGTGAAGAACGAAGGCATGTGGATGGCTGTGCCACATTCTTCAAAACTTTAATGTAAGTCTTTTTTCTTTTTTTTTCAGCCCTGCTACCTATTATACATCTTATATAAATCTCTAATCATTATCTTTATTTATTACATACACTCACAGGTTTCAATTAATCGAGAGGGAATGCGTCGAGTTCAACCAAATTCCAATGAGGTCGGAATCACACAAGACAGAAGATATGTTTAACCGAGTGATGACGAAGGATAACATAGCGGTGATTGCACTACTCGAGCACCGTCAATCAGGAAGCCGCCAGATCGTAGCCAACGTTCATATCCATTGGGACCCAGAGTTCCGAGACGTCAAGTTGATTCAGACGGCCATGTTGATGGACCAGATCTCGGAGATCTCCAATCGGTTTGCACGACTCCCCAAACGGACTAATCTGAGTAACAACTATCGAGTGGCACCTAGTTATCCAGATGGAAGTCAGATCCCAACGATCATCTGTGGTGATTTTAACTCGATCCCTCAATCGGGTGTCTACGATTATCTGAGTAAAGGACTGATCCAACCTAGTCATCCCGACTTTTGCAAAAAGAATTACGGACCCTATACCCAATACGGAATCAAACATGCGCTCAAACTTAAATCAGCTTACTCTAACCTAGACTCCAAAGAATTACCTTTCACGAATTATACGCCCGGTTTTAAAGGGGTGATCGATTATATTTGGTATTCGACTGATTCCCTTCAAGTTATCGGTCTCCTGGGTAAAATCGACGACGGTTATCTGAAAAAAGTCGTCGGCTTTCCCAATGCTCATTTCGCTAGTGACCATGTCCCAGTTCTAGCCGAATTCAAGGTCTGTCCTCATTTCCCCTTTCTTACTTTTTTTGTTTGTTTTATTTTATTTCTGTCATTGATTCTTTCTCTCTCTCTGAACAAATTTAGGTTAAGCCCGTCGCCAGTTAATTCTCACCCCCCCCCCCTCTCAGAAAAAAAAATGTACATATTTCTCTGCTTTTGTTTTGCTTGAATGGAAGTGGGGGAAAATGAGAGAAAGGCAAAACGAGAGAAAGTAGGAGGAAAGCGTAGAAAGATGGATCAAGTCTAAATGAAAAACACACTACACCCAGTCTCACTCTTCTCTTTCCCTCAAAACTTGATCCCATCTCTTCTCTGTACATCTTTCATCTTTTCTTTCCTCTTCCTCCTCTCACAAAAACCTGTTTGTTTCCTTGCCCCCTTGTCCCCTCTCCTCCTGTTCTCATTTCCCTTTTTTTTAATGCTCTTGCCTCCTTCTCTTCTCTTCTCTTCTCTTCTCTGTACTTTTTGTTTGTTTGTTTGTTTGTTTCTTTGTTTGTTTCTTCTCTGATTAAACAATTAATTACTCTCACATGCACACACATGTATACACACATATACATGCAAAGAAGAAGAAAAAAAATGTTGCTCTTTTTTTACTCCCCTAGATCCCTCATCAAAAAATCATGAATGTATTTAAAAACAAAGACACAAAGTGGGTTCTAATTTTTTGTTTTATCTTTCTTTCTATGATTTGTGTATTTATGTTCTTTGTTTAAATTTATGTTCTGTTTTTGTTTGATCCCAATACAATAAAATCAATTACATTCTCCTCATCTTAACTCATACACAAAAAATCAAAATCAAAAAACAAAAAGAAATTAGTATGTGTGTGTGGGTGATTTTGCCAAAGAAGTTTCAGGGCATGACATGATATATATACACAATTCAAAAAAAAAAAAAAAAAACCCTGTTAAATTGGTAGTCTTTTGAGACATACATGTACTGGAAAATAATAATAATTATTATTATTATTCAGTTTGCTGGATATGTCGTACTAATCTGATGCACATCCCTTTGAATCTCATGATGTTCTGATAGCACTCACTCCAATTTTCAATATTCCAGAGTACATTACATGATATGATATGTAAGATTTTTAAAAATATTGATCAAGTTTGTTGTTGCACTGTTTGGGCTTGTAATAATTTTTTTTCTTTTATGTGTTACTAATTTTTTTTCTTTGTTAAGTCACCTGAATGTGACACCTGAATGTGAAACAGTTATAATTTTATTTTCTTGTGTCACACTATTTCCCAAACATTTTAGGGCTCACTGGTTACACACTGTTCTTTTTGCACTAAAGTGTATGTGCTTGTTATAATGTATGTGTGTACATATATGTACTAGACATTCTTGTTTCTTTGTGTGTGGATCATGTATTTCCACCCACCTCGGTGAGTGAATGCATCAACATTCTGTCAGAATGGGAAATATGAGGGGCCTCACGTTGGGACTTGTTTTTTTTTGTTTTTTTACCTAGAAAGAATTGGTGATTGTTCACAAGAGTAAAATGAAGAAAGAAAAAATCAAAAAAAATCAAAATCAAAATTTAAAAAAAAAAAAAAAATTGGGTATAATTGTGCAAAACTGGGTACACAAAAAAAAAAAGGAAATAGAATTAAGAATAAAAAAAAAATGGGGCCAATTGGGTGGCCACTTGAATCAATATGCCAAAAAAAAAAACCCATCCAGGTGTCAGTGTGGGTCTGGGGAAAAAAATGCATACCTGGAGAAACTGGGTATGTTTATTCACACCCCCTTTGTTTTTTTGTCTAAAGCATCTTTTTTGAACAATGTTTGAGGTTATTATTGCAAACAGAAACCAGACTATAAAAAAAAATAAAGGTCAATAAAAAAATGTTGATGAAGATAATAGAATAATTTATGATAGAAACAAGTTTACCAAGAGCTAATGAAATAAAGGTGATGAAGAGCAGAGGACTTGTAAAGATAAAGACAGGGGAAAAGACAATCTGAAGAAAAGAAAGAGAATCATGATAAGGTTGAAGAGTGAGGATAAGTGTGGTTAATTCATCAACAAGCATAAAGAGAGAGAAGGAGAAAGAGGAGAAGAGAGAAAGACAAACAGTAAAAGAATGAGATGTCACGCTATAATAATGATTATTGGTGAATCAGCTTTGAATGAAACAGAATTTACCCGGAAGAGTGAGTGTCATTGCATTTGATTGTTGTCAAGAGAGAAGTGGACTTACAGATTTCTACTGGTGATTTTGACATTGAAGATGGATATCTTGAGTCAAGGAGAGACTGAGGAATTGAGTATCTCAATGAGTTGAAGTAGCAATGATTAATTTGATGGACGTGAGTATCAAAGGGAAGGGCTTTGACTAGGATGAAGTTGAGTTGAAATATTGAGGGATGTCCAGTGTGAATACTTCAATCTCAGCGGATTTTGACTGAAATCTCAACACTTTTCATCTTTATCATGGTTTTGTTTGAAAAAAATAAATAAAAACTTTTTGTAAGATCTTGGAATTGTGCTTGTTTTTTTGTTTGTTTGTGATATTTAATTATACAACAAAAGTAACATTATACATGTTGAGTTTTTCTTTGTTCTGTTCCTCCCAAAAATCACCTCCTATTTTTTCTTCAAATCAATTTGACTTGGATTAGACTACACCACATATTATACTTGTTTTTTGTATCTACAACTCAAGTTCTTATGGCTGTTTTTTCCATTTTCCTTAAGTCATCTTTTGATTACTAAAATTTGATTAGTTTGAATTAACGCCTCAAATTATTTGTGACTTATAAGAACACTTTTTCTTGATTAATTTGTCTGGCTTGTCTAAAAGAGAATGAGATGCCTGTCTAGTCACTTACTTGCAAGAACTTGTTTTTTCTGTCTCTCAAATTTTATTCATTATCATTTATTCATTATTGTTTCTTACAACCACAGTTTGAACTCTTGTATTTAGTCTATTTAAGTCATAGTCTGATCAGAGTAAAAACATTATCAGTTCTCCTCATAATTAATCCGGTCCCCATTATTGAGTCCCCTTGAGTCTGTTCAAATCACTTTCTCCCCATTCTCACTTCTCAAATTTTCTCAATACATATTCAGTCTGAGCTTTGAATCACTCCCTGGGTTTCTGCTTTGTAACAGTATATCATGGTGATTGATCAGGTATACAATTTAGATTAGATACAAATGTATACATCTTCAGAAAAAATGAGGTGCTGTTTTTGTTGATGATGATACTCATAAACTTAATGATCTTTAATGTCCAGTAAGATGTTGTTTGTTTTGGAATGGATGCTGTAGATCTAAAAATAACTTGATCAAAAATGTCACTCCTTGTTGGTTGATCAGATTTTACCTAAAGGGAAAAGTGTGGTTCAAATCTTGATCAAGAATCAAGCTCATCTTATTAAAAATGTTGTGAGAAAAGAGACATGAAAATCATACAATGTCTGCATGAAATGCCCCCTACCTGATCAGGGCTAGTATAAGGGGTATGCACATAGGGGGCTGAGTATTAAAATGATATAATCAATTGGGAAACATCTCAGTTTAAATTTATTTCAACAGGTGGTATCAAATATGACCAAATCCACAATTAAAAGCAGTGAATTAGGCTTTTCCAAAAAAAATCACTCTTGAGAATTCTGAACCATTTTATACAGATCCCCATTGTGTTTAAAAATGGTGGATTTTCAAAACCAGTTGACTAGATAATGGTGGATTTGGTCATATTTGATACCAACCTGATCAATGATTGGAGTGATTTAATCCATTTTTGATTAGCTCTATGTCACACCAAGACATAACACAAAAATTAGACTTGTTTATTATCTCTGTAGTCACTCTGGCACTTTCCAAAAATCTCCCAAAAAACACCAATAAAAATAAAAATAAATACAAAACAGATAGATACATCAAGAAGGGCCCTTTTTTGGGAAGCTGATACTCTTGAGCTAAAACAATGACCACGGTGCATTTTTCTGATGTAAAAACTGATTTACATTTTACCAGGAAATCAGGCTGAATAAATATAGTACAATGTACAGTCAGAGGGCCTGAGAATTTTAAAACAAGATGATGTGGAAAATATCACATAAGGGAGAGGTTTAAATACATATCTCTTGGACAGAGGGGTTTCCTCCATTTGAGAGATACATGTGTCCTACCCAGAGGAAAAACCTCCAGTCAAGAGATACATGTCTCTTGACCAGAGGAAACCCCTCTGGCTGAATTGGTATGTGGTATGGGCTACCACATACACATCCAGGGGTGTGCAGCTGCACACCCCTATATGTGTAGTGTCACACATCTGTGGATGGGTGTGTGACCTGAACACCTCTTCCTTCATGTTTTTTCAGTTTTCCCACCCATTCAGTGGCATGCTGAAACCCAAAAAAGGGTGTGCAGCCCGCACACCCTTGTTTTGAGAGGTGTAAGTTTATCAATTCCCAAAATTTCAAGCCAATCTGCAAAAAAATGCATTTAACTCTTTATCTTATACAATATTAAAACAAATTTACTGTCAAATGGGGAAATTGGAGCTAAGGAAGACATTAGGTCAGCTGTAGTAACTCTATGGCTGCAATATATCCTCTCAGGGAGCATGATAGCTGTTATTGCATTCCCATAAATTCCTACTGCTTCTCCTAATTTTGTATAACTTAGTATACCACACCATAGTGGCACATAAAAAATGTTAAAGTATATTAGTACCCGAAATATGATTTCCTAGGTTGAATTAATTCCAGTTGAACTAGGATAACTCAGCCACTTCAAACCTGACTTACTTCAACTGATGAAATATAAACCTAAGGACCTCCTCCCCCCCCCCTTTGTTTTACATTACATCAGTTGATATCAACCTATGTGTAATTGGTTGGGTCCATCCTAGCTTCAGCATAGGTAATCATCACCAGGAAAAAAAAGTTGGCACCTCTATGAAGGTGCCTTTGCTTATCTCTTACCCAACCTCAACATATCAACACTGTATCTAGACTGTATCCCCCACTTCAACAGAATGTATCAATGAGGTATCTTGTTTTAACATGACTGCTCCAAAGTTGAAGTATTTACATACATTTTCAATTAATAATTTTATACACAGTAAGTAAAATACTTCAAACCTTGAGGAATGAGCAAAGTCAGATGAAGATCTTCATGTATATGAATTAAAACAAATAAATGAATTCAAACCGTATTCTAATGGCATATTTTTTGATTCAGGGTATTTGTAACACTGCTGAGTAACCATTCCCATGAAAAGATACATACATATTCTAGTTCATCAATCAATTTATTCATGTTGAAAAATGTATTCAAGTTAGACCCCTGATTTATGAAGATTCATACTCTGTTCTTCAGAGTGCTTGGTATTCTAAATCTTCTAGGTCACGTGGTATGTGTGCATGTTTGATCCCATAGATTTTGAATGCTCTTGATGAGGATTGATGAAATCAAATGTTTGTATCTGGGTGAATCCTGATGATATATAATTTTGATATAATGATATTACCAATCACTTCCAACTCCCAGAGCGTACAATAATTCATGAGGGTAAATTTCAGTCAAGAAATAAAAACAGCCATCATGGAATGTAGCTTCATTGAGAAGGGGTCTTGTATGTCAATTTAATTTTTATTATTATTTGGGTATCATGTCAATAAAAAATATCCAGTATTCTCAACCAGGAAGTAGTTGTATGGTTACTGATCAGAGTAAACTTCAACCCGCCATACCCAAAATAACAAGTTTGAACTCAGAAAAACAACAGAAAAAAATATTCTGAAGAGTAAACATTCATGACTTATGTACAACAAGTTGGGGTGGGAAGCAGCATGCATTCAGCTTCCAGTAAAAATCAAATCAAGAGGAAGTGTAAACTTATCTAGAGCCTGTGTATCATGCACCAATATGAAAGCACTATTCTGAAAACATATCTATGATTAATTTAAATTCATATTGTAATTTCAAGATGATTATAATAGGAACCTTTCACTGACTTTCACTTTGCGGCTTATATGATTGAGCTCCTTTCTTTCTTTCCATTACAACAAATTGGTTTTAATCTGAATATATATTGATAAGGATCTGGAAATTTTAACCAATTCAAGTAACAAAGAAATGGCAGAAAAATGTAGGATACCTGCTGAGTTTAAACTGACAAGTCATGAGGAACTATGAAAAGGAATATAATGCTAGTCAAACTTTCACTTGTGATTTTGGGTTAAAATTTGAACAACTATTCCTGGTTTGGTTGAAATTTTCAAGTTAAAAAGTAGCTCACAAATATTCTCTGGTGTACTGATAAGTTGTGTTGTATTTTTATTCTAATTATAAAATCTCCTCAGAGGATATGAAGCTGTGTTAGATCCCCCTGTTTAACCCCAAGGCCTGATAATGGTAATTTCCTGGGCGATTTGTTTTATTATTACAATAGGGGGTATCAAATATGACCAAATTCACAATTAAAACCAGTGAATTAGGTTTTTCAACAAAACTTCACTTTTGAGAATTTTGAATCATTTTATATTGATATCCATTGTTTTTAAAAATGGTGGATTTTCAAAACCAGTTGATTAGATAATGGTGGATTTGTTCATATTTGATACCCCCTAATACCAATACCTTAATATAAACCTGGGCATTTTTTTCTTCAGAAAAAAAAAACAGTTGACTGTTGTAGGTTTGCATGCAAGAATTTTTTTTATAAATCTGACTAAAGTCTTTTTTCAAGAGTATTTGATTGATAAAGAAAGTTTGGAATTTGGATGGAATATCAAATGAAATATACTGTATATATAATTAAATCCATCAAGCTTAATGTTTGAAATTGTTCTACACACTTCCAAGATGTTTACAAAACTTCCCAACAAATAGATTGAGTAGTTTTGAAAGACATATTTGGTCCAAACATTCCTCATAATGTAAAGTAATATGTTAGAAAAATGATATTTATTGACTGTGCAATGTCAATATATAATTCAGGGGGTTAATGCATACTTGGGATAATTATCTGCTCTCTGCAGAATAAGGTATATGATGAATTAATCATTTGATTCCAGATTTGGCATTGGGTTACATAATTATAAAACTCAAAACTTATGAATTGCAACAGAAAAAGGAAAAAGAATTATGTTAAAGTACCAAAGGATTTTTGAATTTGATTGAGAAATGCAGTTGTGAGTGTTTACAATTTTATTTGGATAAGTTACTCTTATAGCTAGGGGTCACACAGCAACAATTTGAATGTGATAGATCCACATAGTTATATAACAAGCAACATGAATTTCAATTTAAAAGGCCCTTGGATGTGTCAATTATGTAACATACATAAACAATACTGCTAGACATTTCTTAACAAGGCAATGGAGATGTCTTGAAATAACCTCAACAAACAAGTAATTTTGAGGCAATTCACATAAATTTTGTTTTTGAGAGATATAAGAACAAACAAATCATCAACAGAGGTTAGATACCCTTTGTCCTTGGATTTTCAGAGTCAACCCATATATCAAGGGCAAGATGCCCACAGATGTATGACTTGAGGCACACCGCCTCCTCCCAATGTCCACCATGGTTATCCCAAGCATATCTACACTATACCCCACCCAAGCTAAAAGTGAATAACAGATGTTACACATTGTCAGGTAATCCAGAAATGTATTTGTTCTCTTACCAAAACCAACAATGTCCAAGATATCATGCTTAGGCTTCTTCACTACACTGTTTTTCCAAACTCCACAATCCTCCAACCAATCCACCAGTGGTCTTTGAGATGCAGTATTTCACCAAGGAAGAAATAATCTACATATCCTCTGCTCAAATTATGAAAAGGTTGGTGATCTCAATGACTATCAAAGCTGTTTGATTGGACCATTGACTGGGGAGATAGGTCAACTTTCTGAGGCTCTTTCCTCAAGATTGTTTGTTGGCAATTCAAACCCAAAGAAAATATTTCTCCGACTCTTCTATGTGCAAGCCCAACATGGAAATACTTTGAATGTCCATGAATTTATATTTTTGCTGTTTGGTTTGTTATCACAAGTGATGGAAGCTTTTTCTTCATCAAATATTCAAATCAAGAAGATACCCAACTATCAGCCAAGCCATTTTTTTGGTGTCCACCAAATTGAAAATTCACCAAAAACCACACATTCAAGATCCTAGGATGCCAAACAACACTGATGGATCACCAATATAAAGCGGTTGAATTTATCCAAAGGGGTGAATCCAATGAGATATCAATAGCTCACAAAATGTGGACAAATCCAGATAATGAATGGGTAAAGCAAATATTTTCAGATGCCGTGGCACAAGGACTTGTCAAGAAAATATTATGTTTGAAAGTCATGGGTGTATTCTTGCGGATGATATGGGACTAGGAAAAACTCTGACAATGTTAAGCACCATTCAACTCTCACAAAAGGAGGCTTTTGCAATTGCCAACAAAAAGCACAATCAAGAAGATGAAATGCAGACTGCTGCAACATTAATTAAGGGGGTTCAAAGTTGCACTGCGTGTGCATGCAGACAATTTTGCATACAGGATTTTGCGGGGTGACTTGCAAGGAAAACATGCAAGCTGACATTCAACTTCAGACTTGAATGCCAGCTTGCAAGGCAGGTGCAAGTCGCATCAAGATTCTTCCCACAACCCCTTCAACCACTCATCACCCTGTCAAATCAAGCAAGATCAACATGCCACCAAAGCAAGCACCTGCTAAGAAATCAAGTACAACCAAAAAGCCGCCAATCACATGGGATCGAGATGGCATCAATGGAGGAAGCTCAAGCATCGCAATTATACTTGACTGGTTAGCAGCCAAAAACAACTACCAGCGATGGCGTGGAGATACCAAGAGTGGAACCACTAAAACCAGACTATGTTCCAAGATCCTTCAGATTATGGAAGAAAAAGGAATCACTCATTGGGATGCAAAAGGTTTGCCCTTTCCTCTTTTTATCTCTGTTTGAGCTTCTCTGATTTTATATTCTCCCTAGGAGTCCGACAAAAGATTGGTGACCTCCAATCTTTGTACAATTCAGCCTGTGATTGGAAAAAAAATACCGGTCAAGGAATCTTGGCTAGCAATGAAGAAAACGGTATCCGGACTGTTGAGGGTGAGTGTTTCTTTTAACCCGCATTGGTCTTCCTTCAGATTTGGTTGTAGGAAATCTAATTTGATTTCCTATTCAGCCAAGCTTAAAGAGATGTGTCGCTACTGGGATGAACTGGATCCAATCATGGGATCGCGATCTGTAACTGAGCTGCTTCACATCCGATCATCCCTTCTTGGTGACCAACATGGTACCGATACCGCTCCATCGAACGGCAACAATACAACTCAAGATAATATGACTCAATCCAATAGTAATCAACTGAATGACACTGAGGAGATCATGAGCCAATCTGATATTCCTGAAGACCCTCTCAATCAGATAGAAAATGCTACCCAATCTCCATAATCCAAGAAGAATTCCCCCAGAAAACAATCAGCATCAACTCCCGGGGGTAGCCAAGGAAAATCCAAGCGAGCAAAGAAGAAGAAACTCACCTCTGAAGAACTTTACATGAAGTCCATGGTGAGCAAACTGCAAGCAGAGGTCACAACTGCTTGAGCAGCAGCCAGTATGGTCAAGGTGGCGTACATGAAGGAACTTCGCAGCCATGGCTTAAACCTCAAAGAGATTGAAAAGCGGGTTGCTCTTTAATTCCCACCACTATTAGACATGGTGAATATTGATCAGTCTGATTCAGGATCAGACTCAGATGATTCCACTTGATTACATTTTTTCTTCACCCTCTTTTTTTAATCCAATTATTTATAAATGTATTTCAATTTCATAACAACTTGAAATTTATAAAGTTGAATGTTTTGAAACAAAGAAAATAAGAAGAATAGTGAAATTGAGATTTATGTTTGTAAGTAATCGGTGACCTCGGCCAAAACTTTCTCACAAAGTAGACTACCAATGCTGTTTCTACCCCGCCGAGGACAGAGTCCTTGTTTAGCTTCTTCAACATCCTCTGTTAAATCAGGAGGATGACAAAACTTGGGAGATCTGTCAGTTATGAGGAAGTTATGGAGGATCACACATGCACCAATCCAATGTGTGATCCTCTCAATACTTCCTGCAGAGCTTAGGTCCTTCCAAAGACCTCTCAAGATTTGAAATCTTCCCTTGAGTATCCCAATGCAATGTTCATTGCACACTCTTAAAGATGCCAGATGCTGATTGAATCACTTTTTGTCTTGTGGCATTGGCCCATTACATGGTTGTTTGAATGCCGGAATAAGGTTGCTTTCAGCTGGAAAGCCTGAATCGCCAATGAGGTACTCGCCCAGGGTAAACAAAGATCCTTTCTGGAGTTTTAGCTCGCAGTTCTCCCAAAGCCGAGTATCATGGCAGCAACCTGAAAATGTAAAATTAATAAAATATTTCAATCATAACAGGGGATATATCCATGCCATGATCTTACCTGGCCATCCAGTCACACAATAGATGATTCGTTTGTTTTCATCACAAACAATCAATCCTGAAACGCCATAGCATCCTTTTCGAGAGTAATAATCTTGTGGATCAATCAATGGCTTTTCATCAAGAGGGAACAGAGTTCCATCCACAAAGCCAACACAGTCTTGGAATACAGTGTAGCTACCAATGTTTGGTGCAATCTCTCTTCTTCCTTGAGCATCTGGCCATGATAAAAATTTCCTGGAAATTAAAAATCATATTAGACTAGTTTTAAAAGGGATCCAGTTGTAGAGATTACTCACGATTCAAGAGACAAGATGGCTTCTATAACTTGCAAGCAGTACAAGATGACTGAGCCTTCGGATATGCAAACAAATCGAGCCAACATCCCCACCAATGCACCATTCCCAAAGGTTCCCATTCATTTATGGGCTACCATTAGCTGGTCCTGTACTGGTTGCTTCGGAATGTTGGAGTGGTTGTGGAATATTTGATGATTTTTGATCTCCTCAACAAGTTGAAAGAATGAGCGTTGAGACATTTGGAATTCTTGCTTGAATTGAGCTTCATTGAGGTTGAATAGATAGCTGGTGTTATCTGGTGCTTTGATTAGATGTCCTTGTTCCATCAAATACTGTTTCTTCTTTATTTTAATCAAAGCCAATAGAGCTTCATCAAGGTCACTTTCTTCGCTTGATGCTTCATCTGATTATTTCCAGAGATATTTCATTAGCGATTGATTGATCTGCATCTGTATTATCAGGGTCATTTGCTTGATGGATGTCCTTCTCTTGTTTGTTGAGGCATGTTGGTGGAGCCGGTTGACTGGATGGATTTTAATGGCTGGATGGTGTTTTTGTATGGTTGTGGATGGATTTATTTTGATGGTTTGCTAACTTGCAAGAGTATTTGTGAAAAATGGGGTGCTCTAAGCAAAATTTTCATTTTGCGGGGTGCAAGTCTGTATTTAAAAAAGACTGCATGCACACGTGGTCCAACTTTGAATCCCACTATTATCTGCCTGTTATTGAAGTTGGACAACTGGATTAACAAAATCAATACTCATTTCGATAACAGTAGCCTCCCATACAAATTTTTTTATGGTAAAGAAAGATTGACCATTCAGTTTCAAGATATTTGCAGAGTTGCAATTGTTCTAGCAACATACAAATCCATTTGCAATTCTGGATCAAAGGAAAGTTCTGATAGTCAACAAGTTGGAACAAGAAGCCAAGGGAGGAAGATAAAAAATGTCAGATGGTTCCAAATAGTACTGGATGAAGCACAGTAAGTGAAGCCATGGACAGTTGTATAAGCTTGATAGTATAAAATGGAACTGAAATAAATTGTTAGTTATATGCAGGATCCCAAGACCAATTGTAGCACAGTACTCTTGGGATTAAAGGCACAAAGAAGATTGTTCCTGACAGGTACACTGATGCAGAATAACCTGGGGGATCTGCACAATTTACTGAAGTTTCTACAACTGCAACCCTGGTCAAACAACTCAATCTGGAAGCAATGTGTCAAGGTACCAGTCCAGCTGTGTGATCCTTGGGAAATATTAATGCTTCAAAATCTTATGAACGGAATCAGAATGAGAAGGTTAAAAACAACAGTGCTCGAGCTTCCTGAAAAACTAGAAAGCATTGTTAACATTGAACTGAAATCTCCATGGAACAAAATCTCCAAGAAGAACCATCAAACTTTTGTGATCCAATTTGGAAAAAATTGAATTGCTGGACAAGGATGGAACTCTGCGGACTTCTTTGGGGAACTTGTAGATTTATGGCAACTATGTGAACACCCAGCTTTTATTGAAAAGGGTCTGGGAATGAAGAGCTATGGTTGGAATGAAAGTTCAAAAAATGTACACCTGGCTGGCAACATCACAGAATTCCTTGGGGGGGAGGGCTGAAAATTGGGCAGTAATATTTTAAGAATAAAACGGTTTCTAGAAATGTGAGTCTAAATTCTGGGTGACTGAAAAATAGGGTAGATAAACAGGTTACACTAATATGAAATTGTTGGGATTGTGTAGATTTGGAATAGCTTTGAATGATGAAGGGATTTGGTTTACAGCACATTATGTAAAGACGGATCATGAGATGAGAAAAAAGAATTTGGAATGGTTTTGTAGTTACTCCCAAGGTAGAATCTTTTTGGAAACAATCAAGACGGCAGGAGTAGGCATTCACCTCAGATGTGCGCAGAAGGTATATATCATGGTAAGTCAAATAGAACTATTGGGGATGTAGGAAATTTGATGGATTGAATGTTATACAATGTCATACTGCATAGGAACTGACATGGAACCCAGCAGTGGAGGAACAAGCTGTAGATAGACTGTATAGGATTGGACAAAACTCAAAGGTACAGGTTGTGCGCTACTGTGTGATGAATAGTATTGAGGGAAATATCTTTCAGATCAAACAGAAGAAGGCTGAGCTGGCCATGTGAGTAGTTTTTGGTTTTAATGTCTTGAGAGAAGAATGGAAAGGATGAATTGATGAAATTGGTTGCAATAGGTTGACTGTTCCAATGAGTGGAAACCTGGAATCTGAACTGGTGAGACGTTCAATGAGGGAAACCAACTTGACAATATGAATTCAAAAACATACCTAGGATGGAGAAACCTGTTGTATAATCTGCAAAATCAATTTCTTGTTGTGGTTGAAGCAGCAATAAATCAATTTCATTGAGAGAGGCAAGGAAGTCTGGATGGTAACAGTTTTTGGGAATTCCAGAGGGTACTTTTACAGTCCTCTCCTTTAAATCACTTATCTGACAAGGGAGAAAGGAAGAATCCCCATACCTGTACCTTTTACCAAGCTTCTCAGCTTTATTCTTCTTGTAAAGATTTTCAAGTTGATGAACCAATAAGGAGAACATTGGGGAACACCATGAGCACTGAATCCTCTGAAGGTTCCCATTGGGAAGTTGCTTGGTGTCTGAGCAGCAGGAAGAATTGTCAAAGACATCCTGGTAGTCAACAGGAACGTCCAATGTGGTGAGGATTTCTGTACGTTGTTGAGATAGCTGGAACAAAGAATTGAAACAGAAAAACCAAGAAGAATTTGGAAGACCTGCTTCCGCCACTTTGACTTTTTCACCTGGTATGCTTTCTTTGCAATTTCATCAGGGGAGTATTTATTTTTCTCAAGGTTGTTTTTTTCCCAGTAAACCATTTTTTGAGAACAGCCATTTCATTTGATGGAGCATGATGAATAGGATTGATGGCAAAGTTGGCTAAGGCACCGTTGTGGTATGTGTGGTCAAAATGCTTGAGTATGAAAGAGGAAAAAAGCTTGTTCCACTGGGAATCCCAGGGAGAAGCCCAATGAAAATTTGCCAAGTGGAATCTTGCTTCTTTCAAGTTGCTGAGAAATAAATTGAGAAATTTCAGTTAAATGCCATGTAGCATGTTGGCTGATGAGGGGGTGAGGGACATCCTGGAACAAATGGGATGGCTAGTGATGGTTATTGGGAGGGTGTTGACATGTTGAATCTGTTCAGGTGATGGTGTTGCTTGCCAATGTTCCTCAGCGAGGTGTTCAATATTCAGGAGAAGGCGGCAGAAAGAAGCCATGGACCTGGAAAAGTGAGAGGTGGGTGGAGGGATGATTTCTAACAGGGCCTTGTTGAGGTTCCGTCGATTTGCTGGAGCTTTTCCGTTTTTGAGTGACTTGACCATGGCTGTGGTTGAAATAAGATTGTGTTGAAATTATTTTCTTGCACTGGGTGAATATATATTGTTCTGGCTGTGCTGAATTCATAATCAAGATTCTTGAATCAGTGACCCCTTTTTGTTTGAGTGGGTGGGAATGGTGGAATGAGGTACATCTCAAGTGATTTTATTAAGCCCGCCGGGCTTAATTTATTAATGGGTGGCAGGGGTGAAACAATTGGGAAAACTGGAGGTAATGGTGTTGGTAGATTTGGGAATTGGCCTCTACCAAATGAAGGTTGTTGAGGGAGGATTAAGCCCACCGGGCTTAATTTGAGGAATAAGAAATGTGACATGAGTAAAATGTACACAACATGAAACAAGGCCACCACTGCCAGCATAATTGCCTAGGATGAAGTCATCCCAGTTAAACTGGGATGCACTCAACCAATTTAAACTTGGTTGAAATCAACTGATGAAATATAAATCCAAGGGACCCCCCTTGGTTTTATATTTCATTGGTTGAGGTCAACCTACTTTAAATTGGTTGTTTTCATCCTAGTTTAACTGGGATGAACTCAACCTAGGCAATTATGCTGGCAGTGCACCAAGCTGTTGAGTTCAAGCCAAAAGGTTGCATTGGGTGATGGGTCAAAGGAGCATGGGACATACATGCCATGCATTATGCATATGGATATTTGATTTGTTTCAAATAATCTTGATCTAATAACAGAATTACCATGGAATAGGAGGAGACAGGAGAACTTGCTTTATACCAACAACCATACCACTGACAATATAATTAAATTGAATAATGCACTCTCAATGGAAAATCTGCCAGTTTACGGAGTTGGGGTGTGATCAAGAGACCTACAGGGATTCCAAAACAGGTGAACAAAAGGCAGGGAAGGCATGGTCAGTAACATGTTTCAAGTCACATTTACAAGCAATCTTGAAGAGGAAGAAGACAAATGAACAGGAGATGGAAGATGAGACAAATCCCCAGAGTTAAAAAATGTTTCAAGTTGAGTGGTATTGTCTTCAGTTAATAAAATTCAATCATCTGGGCTGACTTACTAGGAATGGGTAGACTGAAAGTACAAAATTTTTGACCACAACTATTCCTGACAGATAAATTCAAAATGTGAATTAAGGCCCAAGCCATCAAACAATATTCAACACTCAAACATCTCAAATAAACATGTTTCAGCTTATCCCTCAACATAGTCTAGCAGTAATGCTACAAGCCGCTTGCCTTTCCCTTATCACTGTTGTCAGTGATAAAAACATGACCCAGTTTTTTAAGACAGAGATTGAAAAAGTGAAGCAACTTGCACAGGAATTTAAGTTTGATGGATACCAAATCATCAGCAACATACCTCTCTTGAAAATGACTCTCATACAACCAACGGTGGGCCCGCTACGCTAACAATAGCTGTAGCGTAGCGTAATGTTAGCTTTTGTTGCTACACTAACACAAAGTTACTGTTAGCGGTTTTTTTTTCAGCTAACGCTACAAAAATTTTGTCAAAAAAAAAAAAATAGCTGTAGCGTAGCGTTAGCGACTTCAAAAAAAATCAGTTAACGCTACAGGAATTACCTGTTAGCTGATTTGTAGCGGTGTTAGCTGGAACAAACGCTACGCTAGCTGTTAGCGTAGCGCTCTTTTCAGCTACGCTAACTGTTAGCGTAGCGCTTTTGTCAGCTACACTAAGTGTTAGTGTAGTGCTCTTTTCAGCTACGCTAACTGTTAGTGTAGCACTTTTTCCAGCTACCCTAACCGTTAGCATAGTGCCCTTTTGTGGTGAGCTAACTGTTAGTTTAGCACTATACTTGTGGGAGTATAGCAATCATGTCTTTTCTTGAGGATTTGATGCTTTCAAATTAGCATTTCAATGACTCTGATGATTAAAATGAGGTCCCCAGAACAGTATTGTCCCGAGATCCATCATTTAACATCAAAGGCATTTCAATAAAAATAAATTAGACATCAACATAAGGACATAATCCTGACATTTGAGGCCAAATGAAGTTCATTTTATAGCTAACAGGGGGGGATGGCCAAATGGGGATTTTTTTTATGAGCCAAAAGCCACACGGAAAAACAATTTGTTTTTTAAAAAAAAAAAAAAAAAACTTGGAGATAGAAATTAAAAATAAATAAATCAGAAATAAGGTGTTTTGATTGCTGTACTTGCTCAAGTACAGGAGTTACAGCAGCATTTTGATTTGTTGACTTGTGCAAGTACATATTTTTGATCGCTTTGTTTGTGCAAGTGCAGGATACTAATTGAGCAGAGTGGACCAGCTTTGACCTCAGACAAGGGAATTTATCACTCCTGCTATACTATAAGTAACTGCAACATACCTCATCAACGTCACCCTCATTGGTGAGTAGGATTTGTGATGGGGTTGACACCAATTAGGTATTTTGCACTCACTTTTAATATAGCAGGAGTAATAAATTCCCCTGTCTTGGGTCAAAGCTGGTCCACTCTGCTCAATTAGGATCCTGTACTTGCACAGGCAAAGCAATCAAAAAGCTGTACTTGCACAAGCAGACCAATCAAAATGCTGCTTCAACTCCTGTACTTGAGCAAGTACAGCAATCAAAACACCTTATTTCTGATTTATTTATTTTTAATTTCTATCTCCAAGTTTTTTTTTTTTTTTTTTAAAAAACAAATTGTTTTTCCGTGTGGCTTTTGGCTCATAAAAAAAATCCCCATTTGGCCATCCCCCCCTGTTAGCTATAAAATGAACTTCATTTGGCCTCAAATGTCAGGATTATGTCCTTATGTTGATGTCTAATTTATTTTTATTGAAATGCCTTTGATGTTAAATGATGGATCTCGGGACAATATTGTTCTGGGGACCTCAGTCTAATCATCAGAGTCATTGAAATACTAATTTAAAAGTATCAGAGCTGAAAAACAAGACATTTTGTTCAAGGGAAAAACTTTCACCATTCCCACATCCTTTTCTTTGCCCAACCACCTCACACCAACTATTGGTAAGATCAAACAATATGTAATGCATCAACCAAAATTCTTTTCAGATTGTTAACTTTTCTGGATCTAAAAGTTTGGTCCTGGTTTGAATTAAAACACAAGAAAGAAGTTGTATTTCCCTTCAAAGAGCTTTAATGCAGCAGGATTTTACCTGCTGAAGCCATAAAAACAGCCTTTATGCAGCAGCCATGTTAACTTGTAAAACTAACAGTTAGCAAGAAAAAAAAATGCTATTTAAGCTTAGTGTAATGGGAAAAACTTCAGCTAACAGCTAACATTTAGTGGGAAAGATATCAGCTAACAGCTAGTATTTAGCGGGAAAATATCAGCTAACAGCTAACATTTAGCATAGCTTAGCAATGATGCTGCTACGCTACTGAGAACTTCAAAATCTGTTAGCGCCAGAAAAATTACGCTATGTGTTAGCGTAGCGGTGAATTTTCTCCGCTAACGCTACAAAAAGATGGCTTGGAAAGTTTGTCGCTACGCTAACTGTTAGTGTAGCGGAGTGTAATTTCAGCTAACGCTACAGATTTTCTGGGAAAAATAAACCCCGCTACGCTAACAGTTAGTGGTCAAATAGCGTAGCGGCCCACCGTTGATACAACGCCTTGGATTTGATGTTGGTTTCTCAAAGATGATCTGCTGCCCAGATTGTTTCAAACTGTATCCAATTCCTGAAGTGCCAAGAAAGGATGACGAGTTGACTGATGAAGTCAAACCCACATGTACGGCTATATTCTACTCAACATCCAGGAATTTCCTGAAGGAGTTTGAAAATGAAGAACAACTCTGTGACACAAAAGTTTCCACCATTGAAGGATCTGGTGAAAGGATGATCATCAAGCCAGTCCAAACATTCACTTTCCAACCTTTGAAGAACTGGCTGTCTCAAAAGCTCTGGCTAACTGGCTTTGAATTTCTATTCAATTCAAAACTCAAATATGAAAGCTGGAAGAATGAAAAGATGAGTGATGTAAGGGATGGAAGTGTATGGAAAAACTTTGTGGGACCTTCAAACTCAAACAAGATTTTTACTTCAAAGTCTGGGAATCTTGGATTCAGCCTATATGTTGACTGGTTGAATCTGTTTGCAAAGAAGCCTGGAGGAAAGTCGGTATCCTTGGGGGCAGTGAATCTGGTGTGTCTCAACCTACTGTTAACAGAACAATACAAAGTGGAGAACATGTACTTGTTTGGGATTATACCTGGTCCAAAGGAGCTGAGTCTGGATCAAATGAACCATATCTTGAAACCGCTAGTGCTGGAGGTGAAGGAATTTTAGAACGGAGTGTGGTTCACAAAGACGAGTCAATTTCCTGAGGGCCGCCTTATATTTGCAGCAATATTTCCACTAATTGGAGACCTGCCAGCACTTTTCAAGACAGAAGGATTCATATCCCATACAGCAGACAAGTTTTGTTCTTTCTGCAAGATCACCCTTCAAGATATTGATGAGATTGACCTAAGTAAGTTTGAGAAAAAAACGTGCAAGGCTCACATGGGAAGAGTTAGGCAATGGGAAAGGTTCAAGACGTACTCTGAGAGGAAGAAGATTGCTACGGAAGAAGGAGCAAGAGGCAGCATTTTGAATAGCCTCCCATACTGGCAACCGGTGGAGTACTGTGGAATTGAAGTTATGCATGCTTTACTCTTGGGAGACCTCAAAGATCACAGTCTCAGTTTTTTGAATACTCTAGGAGCAGGGAAGCTCCTGAAGAAAGCCATAGAAAATTAAATAAACTGGATGAATACTGATGTTGGGAAAATGATCTTTGCAGGGTTGAAGTTCCCGGATTCCAAACACACAAGAAAACACCAGAAGGGGACTCAAGTGGCATGGAGGATGAAGAAATGGGGGGAAGGAAGAGGCATATTTTAAATTCAAAAAACCTTTCCCGCTTAACAATTATCCAAGAAGACAGGGCTGGTCCATCAAGCCACCCCTACCAACTACATTCCAGCTCATCAAGAGTAGACACATCAGCTTCAGGAAGAAGGTCAACTTGGTCTCTGGGAAGTGTTTCAAGTATAGCTACCAACAGGCATCCACAGAGTGTTGCAGGGAATTTATCACTTGGTAGCCAGTCGGAGGTTGATGAGGAAAGAGAGGCTGATAGAAGGAGTGATATGACGGGAGTTCAACATGGTAAATCAAGAACCTTGGGAGAAGAGGATGAGGGAGTCACTACTGGAGGGCCTGAATTGACAAAAGAAGAGTTGTGTGTTCTTCAAAATGTGATTTTGCAGACATCAATCCCAATTTGGGTGTCACGAGTTCCACAAAACTTTGGAATTTCTGGATCTGGTTCCCTAAAAGCATCTGAGTGGTTAATACTATATACATTCTATTTTCTTCTGGCAATTATTCCTTACTGGGTTATTGGCTGGTAAATTGTGACAAAATTAACATCTCTTTCTCCATCTAAACCATCTTATCATACCAATACATACAAGTTCTGCACTATGTTCATCAAACCAGCTTTCATTGTGAGGAATCAGGATCAATAAATTAAATGATAAAATATATTATTCTCAATGATTCATCTTTGTTTTGAGTTTCCGCCAGGGAAAAGATGATTGTGTCTCTTCTACATGAATGTTATATTACTGTTCAACACAAATTTTCAGTTTCAATATTCTGGTTTATACTTTTTGCTTTTAATTTCTGAAGAATCCTCACCATTTGTGAATACCAGTGAGGTATTTCATTACCTAACCTTCTGAAGCCTTGATGTACAAATTATCATATTTGTACATCTTTGCATACAATTGCATGATTCAATGGTTGATCTCAGATAGTGATAATAAATTGAAACCTACCTTTTATGTCTCTCAATGCATTTCTATTGGGTGGCAGTTTCAACTTGATTCTTATTGGTGGATTGTACTGACTGTGCAATGAAAGCATCATGTATCATTCATATAATTTTGCAATTGGAAACCATTATCAGTTGGCAAAGCACGTGTAGGTGTAAACATTAATCCTACTTGAGGCATTATGAAAGTCAGTCTGGATTGATTTAAAATCTTAATCTGCTTGTAAGTGTGATAATTGTGTGACTATCACAAGTGAAATATAACAAGAGCACCAATGATCTCACATTACTTTTGTGATATTAATTTATTGGATATCACATATATCTAGTCCCAACATAGTTTCCATGGCCCCTATTAGGATAAATGGGTATCCACATGAGCCCTTGCTAAGCTTAATAATTTTGTTGGAAATAGACAATCTTGACTATCAAATCTTGAAGAGACATGTTGAACAAAATAATAACTCATTATTATTTGATTCATTCCACACTAGTGGTGAGATCACCATTTCATTGTAACTTTGTAGGGTGACATGAAAAGAATGTTTCTTCAAATTTTCATCATTATAATCCTTGTCCTAATGACATTAAAATATATTTTACTGCAGTTCATGAGGTTGTTGTGGTTTTGCAGCCACCAGATAGACTTCAAATGCTTTACACTGGTTTTTCTGTGGAGCTTAGTTTTATTTTTGACTGGGTGGAATTTCAAGTGGAAATTTAGGTTTGTTTGTATGAGGCAAATGAGTTCTTGCTTATATATATTATTCAAGTGAAGTATTTTAACATGAGAGATAGTTTCCATTTCAACTGCTTGGGAGGCTCATATTGATATTTTCAATTGCTATTTATATGTAAGGCAGAAATGTGATCCCACACCTGGATGTGTGTTCCGATTTCAACTTTAAAATTATACTGACTACATTCAATTTTATTTTTAGAAACCTTCTACACTAAATTTGTCAATGTGCAATTTGGCACTAATGTTGATGAAGGAAGATTTTGTTGCATTGGTTATCTGAGTAACCATGAGTTGAAAGCTTCACAGAATTTGAGGCAAACTTTTCATTGATGCTTGTGGATTGTAAAATTTTTAGACTCCTGTTGGTAGTTTGACTTGCACTTTCAATAATTAAAAATAATCTGATGATGGCAAAAGTTGATCAGACAACTGTCATTTTGAAACTGGTGAATACAGAGGAAATTTGGTATTGTTGGTATTGTTGGAAAACAATACCATATTGGCTTGAAATAAAATCAATGATGGATGCAAAAAGATCATTATTACCAACTCAAGGTTTCAAAATGGACTACAGAGATGGTATATTAATTTTTTCCATGTCAGCCAGGCAAGGTGGGTCTCTCAATTTATACTTTGCAATAACACCCCTCTGAATCATGTTGTTGACCAATTTCATTACCAAGATTTATTTTAATTCCAGTTTTACTCACATTTTAAATATATACCACATAAAATCTAACTTGTAGGTACATACATTTGCAACAGAAATATTTTAGTTACAGATTCTAAGGAGTTTATGTTAGCAATGTTTTAAAGAATATTTTGAAAACCTTGAATTTTACTTGATCAAGCTACTTGACATTTTTTTTGGATTGTGCAGCTTGTGCATATGAGAAATTCAGCTTCCAAGGTGTTGGCAGTGGTGGTGGTGGATCTCCTGGGGTGATGGATTCACTTTTATAAATATGACTGGCTTATTTCAGATTTCTATGGTCAAGTTCTCCAGAACTGTAGTAATTGATCAACCATGGCTAAGTATATTTTTCATCAAAGCTTTAAACTATATTTGCTATTCAAAAAATTACAATTTGTTTAATTTTTTTATGAGCTATCATTGATTAAACATTGGTTGTCATAAAAAGAAATCTTGCATCAGAAATCTCTATAAAAACAATTGGATATTTTTAAATGTGTTTGAAATCTCCTGTGATATATCTTTTTACATTGGTGATACATAATATATAGGCATGAAGACAACATTGGTGCACACCAAGGATACATAGTAGATAGAGGTGGAATACGTCTGGGATATAGAGAAGTCACCTCCATGGAGGCTCCAACTTTGTTTTCCTGGTGCATGTTGGCAGTGGTTATGCATTACACACACACGCATATATATATATACATATCCATATACACATACATATACATATAAATATTCATTTAAAAAACCCCTGGGACTCATGACATTTGGTCAGAAAAAATGCCACACACTGAGTTAAGGGAAATTTTTTACACTCATATATATGTTTACACATTGAAATTTGCAAACAGTTTAAGAAACCACATGTTTGAGTGGAATTATGCAAGTACTCAGAATTCACAGAGGCCATTTTGATGACCAGAAAATATTCTCCAGAATATTAATCCCAGATAAGTATCAGTTTATTAGTTAATATTTTTATCCTTCTTTGTAGAAGCCTTTTGCTCTCATTATCATCAACCAGTACACCTTTACCACTGGTAAATCCCCATAAAGTAATAATATCACTCATACCCTCTTTCTAAGCACTTGTTTGCTTGTGGATAACTGAATTAAGACCCCAGACTCTGACAAGAATCCAATGAACATATGCTTTTAAGGTTTATTTCTTTTTTTTATTGTCATTTATCAAAATATACACATAACAGAACTAATAATCAATAATCAAATGAGCAAATTACTCATTCCCATGAGAGACAGCCAGTGACACAAATATCATTCAAAAAGTTTGTTCAATTGATCTAGAAGCAGTCTGTGTTCATCATAGATATAGTGCTTAGGTTAAAGAATTATTATCTTAAGGTAGCCAACTGTCAGCCACCAAGATATTACATGTAGTATGTAACATGTAATACTTGAAACTGCAAGCTTGAATAATTATAATTATTCTTTATTTTTATTATTATTATTATTTCTTATTTTAACAGTCTTAACAAAAGGGGAATTAGACTTTGACATTTTATCAAATTGTATAATAGTCTAACAGCTAAGGCTGGGCTTAGTAATAATTGTCATAAACACAAGCACCTGAGTTCAAGTCACACTCATGACCACATTCGATAAACATTTATATAAAATTACATCCACTTTTTACCAAAATTAAGTTATAATTTAATTAATGAAAATCTTTGGAAAATTAATTTTCAAACATGCAATAAATGGATTCAGAACCATTTATTGGCATAGTTTTCTTCTTGAAAATGCTGGAAGATCCAAGATTATCACATAGTAATTTATAGTATAAAATTACACATAAATAAAGGTAAATCTTTATGTAAAGTATATTAATTATGCAATAATGACTTGTGAATTAATTCCCACATGTTTTACTCTCCAGAGCAGGCGCTTTTCCAAGCTCTAACCCCAAAGGAAGTTATATGTACATGTGATTAATAATTATTTAGTTTAATTAAGAAAAATAAACATTAAATTATTTTAATTAATGTGAAATAAATATGGCATCATTTTAATTAAAAATGACACCATGTTTCACTTCTTACCACGAACAGGCTGATCAGATTCACCTGTTAACATTGCCCCAATCCCCACTGTCAAATAAATTGCAGAGGGATTACTACAAAATATTTATTATTTAAGGAGGAAGTTTCTTCACCAAATTGAAGACATCCTCCTCCCATCAACTTTAACCATTACTAGATAACTTATTATAAGCTACCAAGGCGTACACCTTCTCCTGTAAGTTAGGAGGACTGGCCTTTTCTACTTATAACTATCTTTAATAGTTAGAGTTCTTCAAATCCCCCCAATTAAATTAATACTTCTTAATTTAATTGGAAGAACCGTGTTAAAGTCTGGTTAGCCCTTCTGAGGATATTTATTCCCATAACAGAAGTCTGGCAGCAGGGTAGTAACCTGTTTTTTTAATACTTAGTGTTTTTTAACAAAAACACCAAAGTAATATTGTTTATATTTATTTTTATTACACTTTTTTAAGTGTAAGACCTTTTATTCCTTACTGTACACGCCACTATTTGTGGAATAGAGTCCAGTTTGTTGACACCAACAGCCTCATGAAGATAGCTGACATTGGGCACATTGAAGTTTCACTCGGATGGACCAAACCTAGCCAATTATACTTGCAGAAATATGTCCATAATGTGAGAATTGAGAAAAATGAAGGCAGCAGAAATCTCCTTTTTCATTAAGCACCTTTTGTAGAACTTGATAAAATACTAATGACTTATATCTTAAAATTTAACTAATGATTCTTGATTGAAGGTAGTAGTGAGAACACAATTGAGTAAGTTTTAGTTCTGTTTTGAGTTGGCTTTGTCAGGGCTTGAACTTTGGCGAGGTGATTTGGTTTGACAAACACAAAGATGAGTTTGTGAAGCGTTTACTGAAATTTCCTGTTGTTTTGACTAATAAAATTTACTAATAGTAAAAATTCAACAATTCAACCATGTAAACATAGGTTGCATGACCAACCGGCATACTGGTGAAACAATCCTCCGCCTATTACAGTGCAGAGGGTCAACACTTCACTCTGGGAACCTGATCTCAAGCACCCTCCTGAGTTAAATGTAGTGAGCAGGTTGTACGCACGGCTGACTATTGGGGTTGGAAAGACAAGGTGGTCTTTGGCCTGGTTTCCTAATCACATTACTTGTGATGGTTAGCACAAGTGCCACCTACAATTGATCCAATTAGCGCAAACAATCTCTCCAGCTGCACTTTGATCGAGCTACTGATTTATTTACACATACAACCAACCCGATGTTTGATGTTAGGAAACTCAATTGGCATTATCAGCTTCCCTCAGCTTCCATGAGTCAACTCTCGGCATCGCATATTCGTAGCTATTTTACATCTTTGGGACGTCGAGCCATCTCCATTGAGAATAGTTCAGATAAATGAAAGCAGGTACATTCCGCGAACGCGAATGTAAATGAGCAATGACAAGCTGAGGAAAGATTTAGAATGTCATTGGGCACTGCATTTTTTAAATGCATTCTGACAAAAGATCACCTAGAACAGAGGTACTTTATAAAAAGCTTTTTCCGCTCGCCCAACGCGAATTGCAAAATGCAACTGTTCTATCACTAAAACTATTCACTCCTCACGGTCCAGCAAGAGCTCAGCCTCGCGTCGGGGCTATATAAGAGTTGATTTGCCGCCACAAGTCACTCTGCCTATCTCCATCTTCACGCCCCACAACAGTTCCTTCCAAACCAACTCCCAAAGTCTCTTCCCCTTCTAACAGCCCTTCAGCAACTCGCCTCAAAAAACCTAAACACAGAATGAACCCAAACACGAACCCTACCGACAGAGAACGTCCTGAAGATCAATCCGGACCACGCCCTGGTGGCACATTTCCTGTTGAAGAACCTGCTGCACCCCAAGTTTCCCTTCCTGTGGAGGTCCAAGTGGGCGCAGAGCGTGATGAAGAGCCGACTGCTCCGGAGAACCCTCCACCCCCTCATGCTGAGGCCGTGGAGGAAGAACAATGGATGGAACTGCCTGAAGAATTGAACGATCCTGTGCGGGCCCTCTTTGCGCAACTGCACCGCGGCCCTATGGTTTTCGAAGTCGACGATGATGGGGTCGCCACCCTGCAGGAAGTTGGAATGGATGAAGAAGCCTTGGCCTTTTTCGACCAGCTTGAGACCCTGCCGGAGGTTGCCAATCAGCAACCTAGCGAACATGATCATGTACCTACCTGGGAACAGTTAATGGAGACCCTCACTCCTGAGCATGCAGCACTCTTCCAGAATCTTGCAGATGCAACACATAGGTTCATTGAAGAGTTGAACGGAGACCCAAGCCGGCGTGTCTTGACTCAAGAGGAGCTCTACGCCATAGGCAACAACTTGGTAGAAGTTCGAAGCGCTGCCGCTACCTTGCCCCCTGAAATCAACGACCATCTTGACGATATATTTGCTGATGCTCTCGCAGAAATGGAGCGTCTGCTGAGAACCCCTGCCCAGATCGCTATTGCAAGACAACAAACAAGTGGTTTACTCGATCACCTGGCCAACACCAATCTGGCAGCCATAGTATCAGATGCCCCCCAGAATCCCACCCCCAAATGCGCAGTCTGCCTCGAGGAATACGTTGAAGACGATATCGTCGTGGTCCTACCATGCCATTCTTCGCACCACTTTCACCGGCACTGCATCCATGTGGGTAACTCTACATTTGTACATTTTCCCCACCATGCAGCCATCTTACACATTTTTTCCTGTAGGACTGGTTGCAAGCCCTGATCCCCGAACCCCTCACCTGTCCACACTGCAGAGCCGATCTCCTGTTAAGCTTGTCACACTAAGTGTCCGGTGACCAGGTTCCCCTGGGGTACAGATCAGAAATAAGTAAACTTAATAACCTATGCATGTAATTTAGAATCTATGCTACCTATTGATATGAAATATAACCAATCAATGCCCCATTCAGCAATTTTCCTCTTTTTTGGTTCCATATTCTAGTCATCAAGGCGTGGAAAGTGCCACCACCAACTGTGAAGTCTGGTCTCACTAGTTGAGTTAACATATTGGTATAATTGACTCATAATTCAGGGCAGAGTGGCGCATTTTCCAAACAACTGACACGTGGGAACTCGCAGAAAGCTGTTGGTATTACTTGGTTAACATTTCTAAAGGCCTGTTTCAACCATGCTTCCATGCCCAGTCACTGCTCACATTCGGCCCTACATGAGACTTGTTTTTTATCTTCTTGGAATTATGTGTATTAATTCTTTGTAAATACTTCTTATCCTACAGGTTTTTGCTCACAGAATTGTCTTTTGTGACACAGTTTTTACCAGATATACTGAGCACAAATTCTTTAGGTTTTCTGCTCCAAGTTGGCAGCTACAGCTCACTCTAGATAAGTGGTTCCCTTGTGACTTGAGTGAATCTATTGTTGTACCAAAAGTTGCATTTTTCGAATTACTCTCCCCTGACATATTGTTTTCATCTCCAAATTTACTTTTCCCTAGGAGTCCTTAATCATTGTGTATCCCCCCTGTATGTAGAGCTTCTTCGATTCCCTATGAGCTAGTGGAAAATCAATAAAATTTGACGCGTGTTTGTATACACATCTGGCTGTTTTGGATAAATTTCAGAAATCGGGGCTTCAAGTTGGGTCCCTGTAGCTCCAAGTTGGAGTTTGCGATTGCCTTTTGTGGAATCTCCTTCTTTTTACAGGACAGGTAGTAAGCGGTTGAATACTAAAGACCGGAATACCGTCAATTTTTGTTGTGGGTGATTTCCTTTTTAACAAACAAAAGTCCCACTAGATGTACAGGGCTTTTCACTGGAGGGTCAATCAGGATGATGGAATTTTGCCTTTGCCACAGGCTTTCTTCCGAGCTACATATAATGCGGCGATGGTCCGGAGGATCGACAAAACAACTCACGTGATGACTGTCAAAAGAGGTAATCACGAAATCTGGTCATCTAAAGGCGAGCAGGTTACTAATTTTGCGATAAATATTCGGAAAGAGTTTCACATCTATATTTGATGATGGAGTAAATGTTTCGTCGAGCTTTGATCTTCGAATCCGTCACGAGTGATTATGACGTCGATGAATCTTAGCAAGAAAGATTCAAGCCTGTCCCAATTTGCTGAAATTTTCTTTTTGGCACTTCTCGCGCTTGGTGCCGATTCAACCGGTAGTGATCAAAATTTTGAACAAAGACGCTGCATTGAAGTCATGTTGTTTCCACCTATATCGACACGAAACTTACTTTATTTATTAGCATCGACTTGGAAATCGTCTTGTGAAAAGCAGACCAGCGCACCGCAGAACAGGACAACAACTTGGGGAGTTCGCCGTGAGTAGATAGGATCAAAGCCCTTCTGACCATCACTGGTTTCTACAACTGTATTCAGGCTGATGTTTATGTTTTTTTGGGTCGCCAGAATTCAACATCGCCAACGAACCGTGTCGTAAAATTCCCTTGACACCACCTCTGTGGTCTCAGCTAGGAATGAATACTTATCTGGAAAATTATCCTGGAGGATCAAAGATAAATTTAGAGGTAAACAAAATGAAAATGAAAATTCAAACTTTCCCGGAGCGCATGAACATCCATGTCACCAAAAAAAACGCGATTCGCTGATACCGGTTTATTCTGCACTCACCCGTGAGGAACCCAGGAGTATGCCAGTCAGGTGGGAGCAACAAATTATTCACCAGGAATTGGCGAGCATCCACATAGTGGTCAGGTCAGTTTCTGTCTGGAATCATCGACACAGATTTTAAGTGTTGTATATATGATGCCAAATTAACCCCATTTGATTTTGTGGGGAAAATGCAAACATCCAGCTGTGTGAATCTGTAAAAGGTCGAG
Source organism: Puccinia hordei (assembly GCA_007896445.1). Lineage (NCBI taxonomy): Eukaryota > Fungi > Basidiomycota > Pucciniomycetes > Pucciniales > Pucciniaceae > Puccinia > Puccinia hordei. The sequence continues at coordinate 324,308 of RDRW01000377.1, forward strand.
ATTGGTACGCCCTTGTGGCTGCTCAAAATTGGAACTCCTTTGTCAACAGTCTATATGATTCTGCTGGTTATGCGTCAGTGTTTTGCGGATTCTTGAAGCCGCGCCTGCATTCAACTGACTAACAGTTTTTTTACTGATCGGTTTGCTGAAATAAACGTGCAAATATCTACTGTTAAACGCTGGTTCATCATCCCTCAGATTCGGGATAATGTCAGGTATTATCAGCCATTTTCGATTCCCCCAGACGTGAAAACTGAGGTGGTATTTTTCACAGGTATCATACCCGAGATGGTAAATCCAACGATTCAATTTCATGAGTTTGAAGGATAAAGACCACCTATAACTTAGTTTGAGTATCACCCTTGACTTAGTTAATTGACTTCGAAAAGGATCCGACCAGGGTGTATAAGACTACAGTAAGATTTTTAGTATCTTTTTTATTTTAGCATATTTTGATTGCGGTTTCCACCATTTCCTCACTCTCAAAGGCATCTTATATTGGTCTTGTGACCACTTGGGTGAGCTGCTTCCCGGGATGCATATTCAATACCTGGGCCCCGATTACCAGCACGATGTTTGCATCCTGGGGAGAAATTGCGTGGATTTCATTGGTCGGGATGTTATATGTCTCTACTTCTTTTGCTTTCATAAACTCGGTTATCTTCGTTGGGACCGGTGAAAGCCGATTTCAAAGGGTGATTATAAACTTGTTCAACTCTGCTCTACAAATGAAGTCTAATTGACATGTTTTTCTTTTTCAAAAAATTTACAGGGAGCAGACATAGCAACTATGATGGCTCAAGCACAACGAGCAGTTCAATCAACTATCTCAAACATCACCCAAGTTGTCATGAATTCACCAATCAATCAGCTGGAGGGTCTCGCTGGGATAAATCGTGATGGAATTTTTCTCAATGAGGTACCCTCGGACTTCCAGAACAAGTTACAAAGAGAGTTGGAGCTTGCTTTAAAATTGAAATCATTGGCAAAGTTCTGGAGAGTCCAAGTGAGGAGAAATTAGCTAAAATTGATGAACGGATTGCTGAATTTGACTTGGGTATGGTTTTGATATCTTCAGAATGCCTTCATTGTCCGAGGTAGTGTAAGCAGTAATTCTTCTCCTACATGAATATTCCAGGAGAGTTTATTGGCCTTAATCCACTTAAAAACCTACTCATCAGGATCCTTGTATATACTCAGGAGTAAATGGGGCCTTTAACGATGCTAACAAGCTGTCATACTGTGGGGAAGATAACATGTTCGTATGAGTGTTCATTGAATCTTACTGCCTCTAATCCATCCAATCCGAGTATATCTGCGCCGTGAGCTAACCTAAAGTAAAACTTGCAACAACAAAAAATTATAGAATGATGAACATCGTCAGGGCAGAAAAAAATGGAAATGGATATGATCCAACGATCTACCATGCTTCTCTGGTTGAATCCAAGTACGGCTATTCTACCAAGTTCTTGACGAATTCAGCCTGGGAATGCCAGTCAAAACATGGCGTATTTGAGTATGATTGGGGTTCTTCCCATAATAGAAGGTAAATATAAGTTTGTGTTTGATAATAGTGATTTAATGCTTTCAGACGCTAAACTTCATAATGATTTATCTGATGATCAAGTACCACAAACCAATCTGAACTGAGGACTCTTGCCAAATCAGGGGACTGCTATTTCAATCTCCCTGTGTGTGACTTAACCCGCCCAGGTAAGCACCTGATTACTATTTTTTTTATTGCATCACCATTCTCAATCTTCTACAAATTTACACCCGCATTGATGGAAATCTTATCCCTTATTTAACATATGGTGAATACCAATCAACATTATGATAGAGCTCAACAATTTACGATCTAACAACCAGCTCAGTCTGACTCAGATCTGCCGGGAGACGGGAGGATTACCAATATGATAGCGATTACCAATATGATAGCTACTGGCTATTTCATAACTCCAAAACATTTGATCCTATGGTGCCTCATCAACTGTTAAATGTATCTCAACTGTTATTTTTTGTCGTAAACTCTCTAAATTATTTTATGTAGGTTCTTACACACATTGAGAGATCACAGCTTCTTGTCTGAGGACCATATTTGTAATGTGAGCATAATATTGCATGCACCCAACGTCGTCAAAGGTCACTTGTTTGAAATCGACAAATAAATAAGTTTGCAATCTGTGAGCTCTTCTTCCAGTAGGGTTTGAAATTGAAATTGAAGGCTCATTTTTTCCCCGAAGATTGATGTTTGCCAGTTGAGAATGCGAGGATTCACGATTTGGTCATGAACCTAAAAGAGCACCCTTGAAAACCTTAATTAATGTGTGAGCAACTATATATCATGAACTGAAGGTTAAGTTGTAATTTGAAGGCCCATGAATAATAACCTCCAGTTCTTTCATCTTTCTCTTCATGTCTCATCTCATAATTATGCAACTATGTACTTGCCCTCGAGATCTTTCTCGACTACGGAATGCACAATAGTGGTAAAAATTTATTTATTACATATTTGTATAAAATCATCGTAGTCCTGAGTTTAACATGTACGTTTGGCTTGTGTGAACTTTCGGTGATTTGGTGTCTGGCAGACTGAGGTCGAGGAGTTAGGGTTCAAGTCGCGCGACTGGGTTTTTTTTTTTTTACCCCGGCTCGATCCACTTGCGATGACTTGCTTGCACTCATCTCCTTATGTACACTTGATACACTCCCACTTCATCTCCATAATTATTACATCCTCAACACCTGGGAGCACGTTCAAGCCCATTCCGTATTAGTATTAACTTGACTAGCATTTCAACTTCTACCGCAAGTTCAAGAAGACTAGACGAAGATCGACCAGATAGAGGGAGAGAGTTGAAGAAGTTTTTAAAGAAGAAGGAGGGCAGAAGGACGGGGGATAATAAACCAATCAGATGAATGATATTCCTATCGACGGTGCCGATGCCGGGGCTGGTGTTGATAGCCGAGATCTAACCCAGAAGGATGATAGTGATAGTCACTACTCCGATCGATCACAAGTCGAAGACGTCGCCAGTCTATCATCCTCACTAACAGTCCGACACCAGGCCGACCAAAACCATCGATATGAACAAATTGATAATGATGATGATGGTAGCCAGCCTAGCAATTACTCGGACGCAGCTGATCAAATGGAATGCCCAGAGTTAATCGATCCATTACCCACTGAATCTAATAAGCATACTAAAACTGATAATCCGGAGAAGAAGAATTGGGAACGAGATTCAACCCCGAAAACGACGATGGAGGCTAGAGAGAACTCTCAGGATGAGGTACTTGGCAAGACTGAGGGCGTGGACGAGGAGAGTCTTATGATGATCACTGGTGATGGTAGTTCGAAAAAACCTACCACTCTCGCCCCTTGTCTAGCTCCATCTACCCCTAGTTGCTCCAACACGCAGAACCCATTCTCGATGGCAGGAAACATAAGTAGTAACTCCAGTGATCCTCACCCCCTAGCCCACGCTGAAGGTCAAGTCCACGGCTCGATTGCCGACCCGATGGGTTCTGGTCATCAGGTGCTCAGCGATGCCCCCGGGGGAGTTCGGTCCCTGGCCGAGAAGTGGGAAGAGCGGGCGAGTACCCCCGATCAGCCGGGCTTCAACCCTCGCAGCTCGAGTCTGACTCTCTCGAGCCGGCTGCTACGGCTCCCCCCGAAGGAGACCGGCAACCGACCCACAGGACTAGGGAGGACCGAGTCAGCACCTGCACAGTCACTCGGACCAACCGAACCTCAACCAGGCCCAAACCAACAACAACAACAACAACAACAACAACAAACCCTTAGCAGCTCCCCAACATCATTCACTCACCATTCTGTCTATCAACAACAGCAAAAGCAGAAGCAACAGCATCCGCATCAACACCCTCAAATCCAACCCACTCGCTCCTTCAATCTATCCTCTCCCCACCACCAGCAGCCTGACCGCCAGTCTCTGTTCAAGTCTCGCTCGGACCCCACCTCATGCTCGGATCACACTCACTCAATCCCCCCTGCCACTCACCATCATCATAACCATCACCCTCAGCCCAACCAGCCCAGTCCATCTCTACCCACCAATCCACCCAGGAACCAAGCATCCATGGAATCCTCTCAATCAACCCACTCTACCAATCAAACATCATCTTACCACCTCACCGAATCCCCCTCCTCCTCATCGGCCCATCCACCCCACTCCTCACTCCACACCACCTCACCCAGTCTACCACCCAACACACCCACCACACCCTCAGCCGGCTCTAGCCCTCGCCAACCCTGTGCAAAATGTCGACAATCGATGACCGGCCAGTTCGTCCGAGCCCTCGGTACTGTTTACCATCTCAACTGTTTCAGATGTCAAGACTGCGGCAAGGTGGTCGCCAGCAAGTTCTTTCCCGTTGACAGTGGTTCACCCGATGGGAAATCTCAATATCCACTCTGTGAGACCGATTACTTCAGGCGTCTGGGTCTTATCTGTGCCAAATGTGGTGGGGCCCTCAGAGGTAGCTATATCACAGCACTGGGTAAGTCCTTGTTTTTTTTTTAAAAAAAAACAAAAATCATATTCCCTTCCGATCTCATATCAACTGACTTGATCAACCTTGTAGATATGAAATTTCACGTCGAACATTTTACCTGCTCGGTTTGTCCAACCGTCTTTGGACCTCAGGATAGCTATTACGAGCACTCCGGACAGGTGTACTGCCATTTCCATTATTCCACCAGGTTTGCCGTCAAATGTACCGGTTGTCGGACAGCCATCCTCAAACAATTTGTAGAAATCAACAGGAATAATACGGACGAGCATTGGCATCCAGAGTGGTATGTACATATACCCCACCCATTTTCCATCCGTTTCTCCACTTGCTCTATACATATTTATTTCCAACCTTTACCTACCTAGCTACATGATCAATAAATTTTGGAACATTAAACTCGCCGTTTCCTCTTCGAACTCTCAAAACCTTCAAGCTTGCGAAACTGATCCTTCACATAGTCACGATACCAACTCTGATTCAAACTCTATCGACCCATCCTCATCCACTGCCGTCTCAACTCAAACAGTTAAAAGCTCCCACGCCTCCAGCCAACATGCCCCCCAATCTCCCGAAAACTGGCGAAAGCAGGAGAATTATGAAACCCCTCAAACCCTCAAGGAGAAACAGAAGCAGATGGAGGAGCAAGTCTATCGAATCTGGACTGTCCTATCAACGTTTGAAGAGAGTAGTGCGGCTTGTATCAGTGAAATGCTCCGTCATGTCAGCAGTGGTCTTTATCTTGAGGGCGTCCGGATGGCTGGAAAGTTTGTCTTGCATGTCGAAACCCTTTTTGCCGCTATCGACGATCTCGACGTTATCTTCCGAAGTAAAAATGCACAGGGTCCGTCCAAATTATCCTTTGACTTTTCTTGATCACATTTACTTGGCTGACCGGGGCATCCCCGTGTACGCCATTATCAGAGATCTCTCACGTCCGAGAAGCCAGGATGCTTTGTAAAAAAATTGTCAATTTTTTCTCACTCCTATCACATACTCATGAGACCGGTGCTCGCAAGATGAGCATCACTAAGGAGCTCCTCTCTCTCGTCACCGGACTGGCCCATTATCTCAAGATCTTGATTCGAATTGCTCTGACCAGTGCGCTGAAACTAGAACGCGAATACTCTGACCGCAACGGTATCTTACAATTCTTGAGTAGGCTTGATCGTCTAGCAAGAGACCCAGATGCCTCCAAAGCCACGACTAGTCAACCATCCACTCAACCCGAGCGCACCGGCACTTCCTCGATCCAAAACACCAATCCATCTTCGACAAATGGCAAATTACGACCATATGGTTATAAAAGTTTGACGAGGGCCGTTGGGACACTCGTCGGAAAGGGAGAAGCAACAACAGACTTGTGTGAGGGGTGCAAGCAAACCGTCGAGGAGGAATGTGTTCGATTCGGGACTAGCGCCCGATGGCATACGGCCTGTCTGAAATGTTCGATCTGTCATCGATCCGCGAGTAAAGGTGACAAACCTACCAACCAGCTCACTTCAACCGATCACCCGAACTCGAGTCAACTACCCCCACTTCCTGTGAAACGCTTCAAGGCCGATGTCCAAGCCCCTCGCGAGGGTACTCGCCTGAAAATCGTCCACATTTACTGCGATGAATGCGCTTCGATGGCCATTCATACTCAGGATCCCCCCTCTATTAACTTGAAAGACGGCTTTGAATCTGTTACCCGTCTCGAACAATACGCCTTCTTACTCTGTGTCGCGCTCAATAAACTGTATGGTTTGCTCAAACAGAGAGGCATTTTACCCGCTTCAGCTGGTGGGCACATTTTTTGACTTTGAATTTTACCCTGGAACTGATCGATCGATGAACACTTTTCTTAGATGATCCTCGCTACACCCAAATGAATGGCGACGAGAGATCATTATATGATGCTTATCGAAACTCAACTGATATCAAGCGGATGAAGTCTGTAGATCTAGATCGGAAGTTGTCGACTACAGCACGTATACCCCAGCGGTCAACTGTAGTAGAGAGCCCATCAGGACGAGTAGCACAGGCAACAAACGAATCTCAACAACAGCAGAACGGTATCGGATACGGACCGGCATTGCTGCGGCCGAATGAACCGACGATTCGGCAATCGAGCAGTCGGTCACCCGTTGGTCCGACCCGCCAGCTCCAGGATCGACCCCGCCCCAATTTGACACATCCCACTCGAGAGCGTGATTTCACGAATCTGCCGCGGACCGAACCCCCTCCTCGGCCGCCGCCGACTCATCTCAACCTGATACCTCAAGGTAATGGCGCCCACCCCAATTACCCCTCTTCCTCGACGCTGGTGACCTCTCCTCCTGGTTATGGGGACCTAAGCAAGCAGCAGTACACCTCCGATGTTCGTCCAGCACTTGCCCGGAACCTGACTGCAGTCAGGATCGTGGAGGACCATCAGTCAAACGAGTTGATGGCTCGAGACGAGCCCCGACTAGGTAGCTCGACCAGCCCGGTCGGCCGAGATGAGGGCATCACTCTTGCCGATCTGCCCCGGGCCATGGAGGCCGAGCAATTTAGGGAACAGCACAAACCTCTACCCACGCAGGTTGCCACCCTATCTGAACTCTCAGCACTTGAATCTGTCATTGTTAAGCACGTCGCCGCTCTCACACTTGCTAGTGACAGCTCGGCTATCAAGGACGATACCTCCCTGGATGAACTCTTGGAGATCATCGAGGCTCGAAAGGGTAACTTTTGGGGTAAACTGTTCAAGGGTGGTAACGATAAGGCTAAGATCAAGAAAAAGGGTAAGTGAATCCTACCGAAGTCATTACAAATAAGTGATTAATCCCAGGCTTTGCTGTGTGATGTAGGTGTTTTTGGGGTACCATTGGATGTCTTGATCGAGAGACATGGTGTAGATTCGCTACTAGGGGCTGGAGCAGGCCAACTACGTGTGCCAAGCTTTGTCGACGACTGTATCTCGGCAATGAAGCAGATGGACATGTCGGTCGAAGGGGTGTTCAGGAAGAATGGGAACATCCGTCGACTCAAGGAGCTCACCGACGCTATTGATCGCGACGACTCCAACGTTAACTTTAGCGACGACAATGCCGTCCAACTCGCTGCCCTCTTAAAGAAATTTCTGCGGGATCTTCCAGATCCTCTCTTGACTTTCAAATTGTATCACTTGTTTATTGCGTCTCAACGTAGGTCTTTGATATCTTCAATTTATTATTCGGTGCCTTTCATTAATTCTCTTGATTCATCAGGGATTGACAATGATGCTGCTCGACGGAAGACATTACATCTAATATGTTGCTTACTACCGAAAGCACACCGTGATACGATGGAGGTGCTATTTGTCTTTCTAAAATGGGTGGCTTCGTTCTCGCACGTGGATGAGGAGACGGGGTCGAAGATGGATCTCCAAAACCTGGCGACAGTGATCACACCGAATATCCTCTATGCGCGTTCGAAGGATCCTACAAGGGATGAATCCTTTCTCGCCATTCGGGCAGTCCATGAGTTGCTGGAATATCAGGACGAGCTCTTTCAGATGCCACCCGAGGTTCATTTGATCATGCAAGACCAAGAGCTCCTGAGTTCAAACATGAATGAGATTACATCCAAAGATAGTCAGTCACTCGCTCTACTTGAAGCTTTCCTTTGACTGTTCTAATCTAGTCCATTCATTTCTCGATTGACGCAGTATTGAAGCGGGTCGAAGCTCTGTTAAAAGCCAATCATGGCAAACTGCGTCCAGCGGGAAAAATGAGCACGGAACATTACCGAGGCAGGGGAGAAGTTCAGCCGCACCGGCCGGATCTGCATGCCTCGTCGGTGCACCCGACCGACGGGACGCGGGCCGAGCACCAGCAGCAGCAGGGTCCTGGCCGACCGCCCGGGGCCCAGTTTGGTAATGGTCATCTTGCTGAACCGAGCAGCTACCCCGGCTCCCCTGCCCTCGGCCCTTCCACTCCTAGTCGACCCCTTGACCCCTCGGCACATCTCCACCAACAACTCAGAGAATCTTCCCTCAATTCGCCCTCTCACCAACGACTTAGCTTCCATCGCGACCAGACTACTCTTCCCTCCTCCTCCAGCGCTCCCCATCCACCGTCAAATTCTTCCTCTAAACTCCCCTCACCCTCTTCGACTACTAACCTGCCTTATCCTTATCCCCCTCATCCCCCTCACCCCCCCTCTCATCCTTCTAATCCCAATCCCAATTCTAACTCGAATGCTTCCTTCATCCCTAACGATCTCTCATCTCTTGCGCCATCTTCTTCTTCCTCCGCTCCCGTCAATCAGCGGGCTACTATTCCTCTCGATCAACGCTCGATCAGTTAATCCCTTTTTTTCTTTCATCTATCCGAAACATACACAGATACATATCACCCTCCCGCCCCCATTCTTTTCTCTTCTCTTTGATTACGATTGGTTATTCTTATTCAAACATACACAATATATTATTATTATTTCCATTTCAACGTTTTCTTATCCCTTTATTTGTATGTCGTCCTTTTGATTATTGATTCTCTTCTCTCACATATCTCCTTGTTTCCATTAATTCTTCCTCATCCTCATCCATTTCCTTTTTTTTTTTTTTTTGAATAAAATAAAATACAATACAATACATTCAGCTACTCATAAATACCTTTTCTTTACGAAGGTTCTTGAATATGATTTTTCTTTTGGTGGAGATGGTAGTAAATAAACACTGTTAGCATTGATTCACTGTGTAGTTATGCTGAAACTTAGAGATATCTACCACCATCATTGGCCACCAAGCTCACAGCCAACTTGATTATTTGTTTTTGCTATCATTGTGATACAATCTACATGCACTAACCCTTGGAAAAAATTATCTTCAATTACATTAATTCTCTAGTTTATCAGTTGGGTTGGGTATACTGGTCATACTTCAATCGGATTTGTTTAATTTGCAAAAGAAAGAAAAACAAGAGTTTACACTCAGTAATAGTATATTTATATGTACTGACATAAGCGGTGCTTTTTTTTATGAGTAAACAAGAAGATGAATTTTGATAGGATCATTGTTGTATTTCCTTGCCTACTATTTGTATCAATAAGCCTCTTGATCATGGATGTTTAATCAAGCTTGTTACGTAAGAGCTGGGAGAGCCCTTTACTGGTCTACTGTGGATTTTTTTTTCCTTGATCCAGCTCAAATAAACCCTTATCAACTAAAGAGGACTGTTGTTTGACTGTTACCAGAAAGCTATGAAACACAGTCTTCTGCTTCCTGAACCAGGAAATATCAATGATCACTTGTCTAAAAGTGACATCAGAAAGTACAAATGACTTTTTAAACTTTTCTATGTCACTTGTAGACAAGTGATCATTGATTATTCCTGGTACTGGTTATCTGTTTAGGTTGGAACACTCTTGTCTAGCTTCTCTTGAACTCTCATATTTCCTTTTATGCTTCCATTGGCCTTTTTATCACTATTGTTTCTTTGCCACTCTTAGGCCATCATCATGTGCATTTCTGTTTGAATCCAATTTTCATAGTGGGTAATCCAATATTTCTTGGTGCAGATTAAAAATAAGTGGCATAGATTCAACTGGGATGTGCATATTGCCTGTCTGCCAGCTCACTTGAAATCTTTGTTGGGGAAAGAAAAGTGTGAAACTAGTCAGATATGCTAATTCTACACTGTTCCTCAAATATCTTTCAAATGTTTTTTGGAGTCCAGGGGTTGCTGGTAGGGTGAATCAAAAACCTATCTTGCTGCTGGATAAAAATTGCCCCTGAAAAACTGAATAGGATTACAAAACTTTTACATATACCACTCTAAATATTTATCTCTTTGGGTGTTTATCCTACAAATTCCTTGCCTATAAATAGGCCACCATGTCTTCCAAGCAATGAATTGGAAACTCCTCCCTGTTGAAGCTTTCCTGAAATCAAATTATGGTGAAAATCACAATGGGTGTGTTTTGTGGATTACTAAATATAATTTTAATAATTCCTAACTGGAAATTTTCTTAATTGAAGGATAAGGCAGGTTTTGGAGTGCTATAGGAAAACAAATTAAAATCAACATAACCCCTACACTTGGGAAGTTATCCCCCTGAAACCCTGTGTATACAAAATACTTAGCTTAAGAGTATTTTATGGCTGGGTCTAAAGAGAGAAGGGTGGTATAGGTTCTGGAATTTAAGGTAAACAAATTACAAGGTGAACCAGTGTATCAAAGTTTCACCAGCCCATGTGTTTCAAAGGCTAGTCAATTTGATTCTTTGCAAATTTAGAATAATTAGCTGGGATGAGGTCATCTGTCAGCTATGTGTATGAAACACTGGCTTAATTTAAAAATTAAACCAGGTACTGTCACTGTGCTGAAAGGTTATCTGAATAAATATGTAAATTTATTCTCTCTATAGTGTCCAAACTATGCACAGAGGATAACCTAAAACTCCTTATAATTGAAGATTTGATATACAAATTACTCAATTGGAGAAGACCAATAGTTAACTGTGTAGGTTTGGCTATTCTTTGTCTTTTTGGGAAAGATATAGCAATAAAAATTGCTATTAAGCAGCTGGCAAGCACTTAAGCTGATTGGCTACTGTCAGAGGTGGTAGTCTTGCAGCAACTGCTTTATAAGGAACAGATCAAGGCCAAAAGATGGGGAATTCTAAGGTAACTTGAGACTATTCCAGTAATAAAAGGTTGGGTTGGATAAAAGGGGATACACTACTCTAATAGTAGGAGGAGAATATTCAGAGTACTTACTACTGTGGTACTGGGGGAATATGCTGAGGAACCAATCCTAGGCCAGAAATGGCCTCCTTTTATATTCTAGAGATTCTTTGTGGAAGGTTCTAGAATATTATGTTAAATTCTACTCTAATGTATTACAATTCAAATGTACTGTGATGTAATGGGAATTGTATTATATTGAGTACAGTATTATCTATTTCCCCATGACCTCATGACATGTATGTATAACCAATCACATCATGGGACAATTCTAATAATAGAATAATACTGGGAAATTACCACGCACTTATGTAATTTCCTTCTTATTAGCATAATCTTTGAGTTCTTATAATTATGCACATAAGTTGCATTATCTCTCAGCTTTTATTATAATAATTTATAATCTATATTTTTTGCGGTTATTCCATCTCCTACTAAGTACCTTCTGAGATATGGTAACGTAATAGAAGGAGTTGGAATTTGGTGGTTTGAGTGAGTTCCCCACCTAATTTTTTATGAAAAGTTGATTTCTGTAATAATATTATAGGATATATTATTATTAATACAATATTTTATTATTTTTTACATTAAAGTCAGTCTTTAGGATACTCTGGAGTATCTCTAGGGCTGACATCATCCCAGTTGAACTGGGATGCACTTAAAAGTAAGAATGTATTTATACCAACTGATTGGATATGAATCCAAGGAAGGTACCATTAAGTTCTACTCCATTGGTTAAACCATGATTCTATCATATTCTAGAGATAATCTGACCTTAATAGGGAGAGGTTCAGTGAAGAACTTGTACATATTCAGTTTCCAGATTATAGAATTCATTTTTAGCTGCAGAATTTTTCTGTGTTATCCAATTGAATTAATATAATTTCAATCCATCTATTAATAAAATGTTTCACTCAGGCCTTTTCCATCTGAATTGAAGTAAATACTTATTCTGGGTTTGCACTTTCAATTTGATTCTATATACATCATTGGATTAAATCTGTAATAAATTTCCTTCAGTGTTATTAAATATAAGAAATCCCCCATTAAAAACAGAAGATTCAAACTCAGTCACTGGAAAAGTGGGGTGGGTGAAGGGCCAACACATTGTAAAAATATTGGATTTTCAAACAAATCATTTGTATAATTGTCAAATATGACCAAATCCAGCAGTATTTATATAATAGGGGGTATCAAATATAACCAAATCCACCATTATCTAATCAACTGGTTTTGAAAATCCACCATCTTTAAAAACAATGGATATTAGGGGGTATCAAATATGACAAAATCCACAATTAAAACCAGTCAATTAGGATTTTCCACAAAATTTCACTTTTGAGAATTCTGAACCATTTTATGTTTATACACCAGGGGGGAATCTGTGGCACTCTCTAGAGAGTGCCAGATAATAATTTTATCCATAAAGCTGTCTGATCTCAGTCCAATGTCAGGTTTAGGTTAGCTGTGAATCATGTCTATTCCATGCTCAACTCATTATGAACTGTTTCAGCTCCTATGATAAACTGATTGGTCTTCCCGTTTGTACTCACAGTTGATTTCTACTGATGTGATGTTTACCCTTAGTCCATCCGAATTATCTGTGAAATAGGAGTTCTGATCAATAAGTTGGGTACCTGCGCTGACCCACGGGTACCCATCAACAAGAAAACACTGAGAAAGCAAGATTATGTTTTTATTTCATCATATAGTTGAATTGGTGATGGCAGAGTGGCAAGGAGATCACTCCACTGTCACAACTTTGCCTTCTTTTGCACCACATTCTCTCACCATACTCTTAGCCTTGGCCGTCTTATTTTCCATTTATTCATGGAGAGCCAGAGTTGATATCTTGTTTTTCTCTAAATAGAAAAACAAGGCCATACCTCTATTTTCCAATTTTCAATGGAGGTTATCTTTGGGTGCTGGAAAAATCTTGAGCCTTTTATGTGGGTGGGTAATTCTTGGTGGTGTGATTATACAGAATTGGGGGAATTGGAGTATTAAAAATGGGGAGCAATGAAGGGAAAAATTAGTGACAGGAGGGGGGCCACACCGGAAGTCTTGTTTTGAACATCTGCAGGCCACCAAGACATAACTTTGTGGGTGGGTTTGGCTGTAAATGACTGGGTACCTGCTGGATTTGTCCCAAATCCCAGACATCCACACCCGCACCTGTTGGCAGGCAGGTGCCCAATTGCCTGGGTGGGTAACCACCAGTGGATAGTGGGTACCCATAGTGTGCTTGCAATGACCATCTCTACAACCTGTGCACTTTTCCACCACCATTTTTGGGCAAATGTTGTGGTGGAAAGATTAAATCTGCTCACCGCTGGCCTTGGGGGGTGGGTACCCACCAGCGGATAGTGGGACCTGCAATGGGCTCTCTGGGACCATCTCTACAACCTGTGTGCTATTTCACTGCAAAGTTTGGCCGAAATTTATGGCGGACAGATAACAGCTGCTTGCCACTGGCCCTGGCGAGTACCTGCCAGTGGATAGTGGGTAACTGCAACAGGCTTTCCGGGGCCATCCCTACAACCCATGCACTTGTCCACCGCAAGGTTCAGTCAAATGTTTTGGTGGACAGATGACAGGAAATTCAGCTGTCTCAACCTTCAGCGGGTGGAATATGCAGTTGGGCAACAAGGATCTCTTGCTATTGGAGGGAGACTCCCTTTGAAATCTGGGCTTTAATGGCCATTGAAGGGAGTGTGTCCCCTCAATGGCCAGTACAGACCAGCCATAAAGAGGAGTACATGCTTCCTGTTGCAATGATAAATCTGAAGCAGCAGAATGTTGATGAAGATGGTCGTGGAAGGATAATCATTGCATCAGAAAAGAAAAAGAGAAAGAGAAAAGAACAAAAGAACCAACTCACCTGAAGCAGCAGAATGTTGATGAAGATGGTCGTGGAAGGATGAGGAAAGGAGCCTTCCACGTCTGCTGCTCCAGGTGACTACACAGGCAAGATGTCACGGATATGTGATATGTACATGATAGGTTTGAAGCAGAAACAGAGAAAGAAAAAGAAAAGAAGATAAAACCACACAACCTCAACACCCCCCCTTGCTGAAAACCACAGAAAACACAAGAAACAGGATGAAATAAACAGGAGAAAGAGAATAAATAACTAAACTACCCCAAACTTTGAGCGATGTTCTTCCAGGAGAGTACGACCTAGCGGTTTGGTGAGCATGTCGGCGAGCATGTCCTTTGTTGAGACGTGCAAAACCGTGATTTTACCCAGCTTGACGCACTCACGGGAGAAGTGGAAACGCGCATTGATGTGTTTCGTGCGTGCATGGTGCTCGGGATTACAGGCGAGGGCCTTGGCGCCCGCGTTGTCGACATGGAGAGGAATTGCAGACTTGGGGCGCAGTTTCAGTTCTGTGAGGATGTAACCCAGCCACAAGCCCTCTTTGCAGGAGTCGGAGAGGGCCTTGTACTCGGCTTCGGTGCTGGAGAGAGAAACCGTGGCTTGTTTTCGAGATTTCCATGAGACGGCGCCGTCTCCCAGACGGTACGTGTAGGCGGAGGTTGATCGCCTGTCATGTCTGTTTTCCGCCCAGTCGGAATCCGAATACCCACAACACGTCAGAGATCCGCCGAGACGCAAGTGCAGATGCTTCGTGGTGATCAGGTACCGGAGGACTCGAACTGCGGCCTGCCAGTGTGCCTCGGAGGGGTCGCGGAGAAACTGCGATAGGCGGTTCACGGCGAACGCGATGTCGGGTTGAGTGCACTGTGATGCCCAGAGTAGCGCACCGATGAGCTGTGGGTACGGGCCAGACGATACCGTCTCCTCCGGCTTCCGCGGTATAAGGTCTTTAAACGCGGAGTCGGTGGGCGTGTTGGCGGAGACGGGAGGCACAATAAGGAAACGAGTCTGTAGATCGGAGATGTAGTGTGACTGAGATAGGAAAAGGACACGGTTTTTCGACATCCCTGTCTATCTTCATAGACAGGAAGTGGTGCAGGTCTTCATCAGCTCCTATCTTGAAGCGCTTCCCGAGTGTAGCTATCAGAGGATCGACGAAAGATGGCTCTCCCACTATTGCTAAGTCGTCAACGTGGACAGTAACAGCACCGACCAGGACACCGTCCTTAATCTTAAAGTAAAGTGTCGGGTCGTAGCGTGACTGGGTGAGACCGGATTGGACAAGGCCATCGTGAAGCTCGGTGTTCCACTCACGGGGTGATTGCTTAAGCCCATAGATTGAACGCCGGACTTCACAAACCCAGTCAGGGTGCTGGGGGTCCTCGAAGCCGGGCGGTTGTTCCATGTAGACGGGCTCGTCCAGACGACCATTTAAGAAAGCTGTCTTAAAATCGACTTGACGGCCTTTCCATTTCTTGATGGCGAGAAGACCAAAGATGAGCCGCAGAGTTTCGAGCCGAAGAGTGGGAGCAAAGACCTCCTGATAGTCGATTCCCTTCACCTGAGTGAAACCCATAGCCACAAGCCTGGCTTTGAGTTTCTGAATCGTCTTGTCGGGGCGCCTTTTGACTTTGAACACCCATTTCGATTTGATGATTTTACGCTTCTGCGGATGAGGGACCAACTTCCACGTCTCCATTCCCAGAAGGGACTGCAGTTCCTCATTAGCTGCGCCAAGCCACCGCGCTTTGTGAGGAGACCTAAGAAGTTGTTTCCACGTTTTTGGCGTGTCGACATCCTCCGAAATCGCAGCTGACTTGGACCAGGTTCCATAGCGATCTGGGGCACGCCGTTGACGGCCGGACCGCCTGGCTGGGGGCGACGGGGGCGCCGGCGCGGCGGGAGGAGGAGATGGAGGTTGAGACGGGGGCGCCGGTGCGGCAGGAGTAGGAGGTGGAGGTTGAGAAGCGGGTATTGGAGGAGTCGAAGACGGGGAGGGAGGATGACCGGGACTTTCCGGGAGAGGAGACGGAGAGGCAAGGGTTTGCGGTGGAGCGTGGATTGAAGCGGTCAGGCACGGTCGAAACGAGGCTGGAGTGGGACATTGAGGGGCGGGAGATCAAAGATTGACGGTGACGGCATTCGTTGAGGAGTAGGTGGTCGATCAGGCGATACCGGAGCGGGAGGGGAAACAGCCGGCCACGGCCACGGGACCTCGACCATTATCGGTGGGGGTGAGCTCTTCATCTCGGCGCCGTAAGGAAAGGAAGTGTCGTCGAAAAGAAAATCACGGGACTTAACCACGGAGCGTTTTTCCAAGTCCCACAGACAATAACCGTTTCCGTCCCCGAGATAAGAGAGAAGTATCGAAGGCCGGCCTTTTGAGTCGAGTTTCTTTCGGTTCGCCTCAGGTACCTTGTACCAGACGAGGCAGCCGAAAGGGTGAAGAAGGGATAGATTTACAAGTTGTTTGCCGAGAATTTCGTGTGGAGCCTTAAAACCCGCCGGTGTATGGCAGGGGACCGAGTTCAGAGTGAAAGAGACATGTCTTAGCGCATCTGCCCAGAAAGATTTGGGCACGTTGGCGCTCTGAATGGAGCAGCGAATTAGATTTCCGAGTGTGCGGTTCGCGCGTTCGGCCACACCGTTCAGCTCGGGAGAGTATGGTGGACCCGGCTCATGAGCGATGCCAAAGTTGTTTAGATAATCGGAGAACTCAGTTGACATATACTCTCCACCGTTGTCGGAGCGCAACACCATGATCTTGTGGGACCCGTCTTTCTCAAAGTGGGCACGGAAAACTTTGAAGCAGGAGAAAACGTTGGATTTGGATTTCATGGGGAACAAGGAGATTGATTTAGAGAAATCGTCGATAAAAGTAACAAAGTATTTATATCCCTCTCTTGAAACTACCTCAAATGAACCGACGTCCGAGTGGATTAGCTTCCCGGGAGTGTCTGATCGGTATGGTGAGCGTGATTTGAAAGAGGAACGATGCATTTTTGATTGCACGCAGGTGGTGCAGCGTTGAACGTCGATTTCGTTCATCAGGGCGGGTTTGACGTTGAGGATCTTCAAGAGTCTTTTGAGGGGACGCAAGCCTATGTGTGACAGGCGGCGGGTGATAGCCCATAAGAGAGCTGTCAATGGAGGACAGTCCACGGGATGAGGTGGAAAAAGACTTTACCTCAGTGGATGGCAAGTAGTACAAGCCTCCCTTTCGATATCCGTGCCCGGTAACCGAGCCGTTGACGACGAGGGACTGGGACTCGAAGATGTTGCAGCCCTCCTTCCTGAACACACAGGTCAGACCAGCATCGCACATCGCCGCGATTGAAAGTAACGGCTCGTGTAAGTCGGGGACAACGAGAGCGGGAACTGGCACCGGGTTGTTGAGGGGAAGGGCGATGGTTCCTCGGTGAGAAGCGGCAACCGTAGAGTGGTCAGCAAGTCGAAATCGGGGTGTTGTCCGGCTTCAAGTTGGAAACCTCTGAGGCGTAGGGAGTCATGCAATTCGAACAGCCCGAGTCTAGATTGGCGTCCCGGGTCGGAATCGAGGCAGTGTTTGCGACGACATCGGTCACTGCGACGGCGTTTCCGGCCCTGGGAGTTTGATCGTCATTAGAGCCGGAGTAATCAGAGTTGTCTTGGCTCATCCCCGCCTCCGAGGTCCACCACGGTTGTGTGGCCTGCCTTAGCTGAGGGTTTCGACCGGTGGCGATATCCCGATGGCCTGCCAGAGCGGCCGGAAGTTTCTGGACGTCTAGAGGGATTAGAGTTTCGACGATCGTGGTCGGCCAGGATTTTAGCCGCGTTTTTGCAAATCTCGAGGTTGTGCCCGGACCTCTTGCAGAAGTTGCAATACAAGGAATGGTCGGGTGGTGGTTGACTCAATCTAGGAGCTACCGACGGAGATGTACCGGGACGAGAGAGCGATGCACGGGCAACAGACTCTACTAGGGCTTGTTGTTTGCCTCTAGTCTTACGACGGAGATGTTCGGCTTTGAGCGCATTGAGGAGCTTGACCGGGGGGATCGTGGGATCGTTCAGCATGGATGAGCAGCACGATAGCCAGTCCGGCGGAAGGGATTTGAGGATAGAAGTGGAGTAGATTTCCTCCAGCGTGAGAGGATTTTCAGGCGTGACGAGAGAGGATAGACTCTCAAACGACTTGGCCATCTCGTCTAGATGCGCCGGAAGATCGTTGCCCGAGAAGGAGTGGGAAGATAACTTTTGAAGATAGTACATCTTCCCGCCCGCCGAGGAATCTTGATGGACGTTTTTGATGGCGGCCCAGAGCGCTCGAGCATCTGTCGTGATGTGGCGGACGTGGCGGACGTGCGAGGGATGGATGGTTTGAGAGATAACACCAAACGCGACTTTGTTGTCGCGGACCCAGTGGGGCTTACTTTTGGCGGCCTGCTCTTCACCTTCAACAACGTAGAGAATGTCGGTCGTGTTGAGGAGAGACCGAACGAACCAGGACCATTCAAGGTAATTGGAGTCGGGTCCGGGCGGTTTGAGTTGCTCGATCCTCGCGTTCTTGAGAGCAGGATGAGACCAGGTGTCGTGGTCAGGGTTAGACATGGTGGAAGACGAAATCGGGGCAATGTTTCGCGAAGTAGGGTAGTCGGTGGGCTGAAGAAAAGGAGAAGGTGGCGTAGTCATTCGCCGAAAGCTTTAACGATAAGCGTACGGATCCTCCGCGACAAGAGAGACTTGGCGCTAACAGCGGCAACTGGTGCTCATAACCTGTTGCAATGATAAATCTGAAGCAGCAGAATGTTGATGAAGATGGTCGTGGAAGGATAATCATTGCATCAGAAAAGAAAAAGAGAAAGAGAAAAGAACAAAAGAACCAACTCACCTGAAGCAGCAGAATGTTGATGAAGATGGTCGTGGAAGGATGAGGAAAGGAGCCTTCCACGTCTGCTTCTCCAGGTGACTACACAGGCGAGATGTCACGGATATGTGATATGTACATGATAGGTTTTAAGCAGAAACAGAGAAAGAAAAAGAAAAGAAGATAAAACCACACAACCTCAACACTTCCTTTGATGGCCAAGTTGCACAAGGAATTGAAATGAATGTATACTCCCTTCAATGGCCCCAACCATAAAATGGATTGTGAACTCCTCTTGATGGCTGGTACAACTTGGCTGTCAAAGAAAATATACCAGCAATGGCCAATTTGGGCCAAAAATCCAAGGAATTGTGTACTCCCTTTGGAATTTCTGGGCTGAGGAAATTACACACTCTCCTTGATGGCCAGTGCCATCCATCTGTGAGGGGAAAAAACTGTGTTTGATGGCTGGTACAACTCTTTCATTGAAGCCCTCTGATGGCCAAGTTGTAAAATCCGTCAAACACAGTGTGCACTCCCATTGATGGCTAGTGCAACCTCAAAATCAAGGGGAGATTCCCTCCCATGACCAGGTTGTACCAGCTATTGAGAGGATCTCACACTCCCTTTGATTGCTGGACTGTACTAGCCATCAAAATGAGTCCCTTTTTGATGCCTGGTAAAACTTAGCCATTAAAGGAAGCACCTAATTGTCTTAATAGCAGGTTTATACTGTCCATTGAGGGGAGAAGATTCCTTTGATAGCCATTAAAACCTGGCCATCAAAGGTATTCTCCCTCCAATGCCCCAGTTGTATCCTAGGGATTCCACCTGTGAAATAGGCCAGCAATTTAAAAGTGATTGTGTTCCACAAGGTCCACCCTGCCATTTTCCTGAGTGTGAGGGTGGACATGGGCAAAGACTGGAATTTCAAGGGAGGTTTCTGCATGAAAAATCACCCATTTACTATGTTGTGCATAACTGGGATTGCAGAATGGAGAGAATTCTGGGATTTGTAGGCTACAGAATCTAAATGATGACCATTCCACAGTTTAAAAACCTTTCCACTCTCCTGAAGAATAACTCTTTAAATTGGTATTATTGTGATCTGATAATTAGAAGGAAAGATTCTGAAACTATGTATCCATTGAATCACTGGTTAAGTCCGTCAATTGAATGGATAGAATATCCATTTGGAAAGTGGTCTGAGTTTAAAACTTTCTAGATAATCTGCTTTTGGAAGGCAGATATGGAACACAGTCATTTTATAAGTTTACCAAAGCATAGAAAGAGAAAAACAAAAAACAGTAAGCTCACCTGCTTTGACATATGCCCAGAGGAGCTCAACTGGATTCAGCTTGCCATGAAGATTTGAGTGGAAAAGGAATAGGAGCTCGGAGTAGCAACAGGAAATCAGCCTTTTTGAAATTGTCTTTGGAAAAAATAGTGGCAGAATTTGGAAACCCCCCCCCCAAGGTGTAGCAAACAAGTTGTGCAGGTACTGTATCTGGAATGTATCATGAGTTAAGTAAAACTCCATCAAGGAGTTGGAATTCAGGGGGACCTCCAATGAATTACCCCCTGAATTTTTCATGAAAACAAGGACTCCAAAAAGATATTCCATTATTTTTTGATATATTTAATGAGTTACTGCTGTCTTTTGGGTACTTGCGATATCTCCAAGGCTGAAACTGAGCTTGATGGGCAGCTTGTTTCCAAGCAAGTTTATGAGAAATTTAACAAGTTGGTCTGTTCAACCTTCTTGAAATGCCAACCCCTCTTCTGGAAAATGCTGCAGAAAATTTATGCTCATTTGAAACAAGTCTTGGTTAATTATGATTGTTGCAGCACTTGTGATGCCCATATTAAAAGTGACACTCCTAAAATTTTACCCTGTGACAAGAACCCATGAGGTTGTGTAGGTCAATCCAAATCCCAAACTGAACTTAAGATATATTCAACTTGAGTTGCACTGGAAATCAGCATGTGTTTGGGTGAATATCTATTATGGTTTATATTAAGAAGAATATGAGATTGGGGTTGATTGAACATAATATTAAAATGGCCTAAGGTTGAATTACACAAGCACAACAGTTGACATCCAACAGGGTTCCCAAAACAAATCATGGTCTGGCACTCTCTAGAGTGCCACAAATTCCCCCCTGGTGATATCCATGGTTTTTAAAAATGGTGAATTTTCAAAACCAGTTGATTAGATAATGGTGGATTTGTTCATATTTGACACCCCCTATTTAAGCCAATATTGACAATCAAAATGAGGCAAATAACATGATTCAAAAGGATTTTATTGCAAAATGTCAAGTTTAATATCCAAATTTCCCTGGTGAAAAAGAAAATGATTCTCATTCCATCAATGTTTTCTTGTGTTAAACCTTGCATTATTAACCCTAATATTTTGGGGTTGATAAAATTACCGGGTTTTTCTGCATTTATACCCAGGTTTTTTCCGGGTACATTTTTTCATGCAGACCCACATTTACACCTGGTTTCTTTTTTGGGAATTCCAGTGGCCCAATCTGTCAATTTTGTTATAATAAAAGAAAGTATTTTGTAATTTTATATTCTTTTTGGTAATTTAAAATAACCAAGAAAAGTATAAAAATAAACTTTTTTTTTGTACCTGGTTTTCCACTTTTATACCTGGGTTGATACATCTACATATAGAGATTTTTTATGTTAATTCTTCATTTCAAAATTAATCACCAGTCTTGTTTGGCCTAAAAAATAATAATTTACAATTTGGGGCCCCTGTGGTCCACTTTGATGGCACTTTGACACATTTCCAGAGGTGGAAACATTTGATACACAAAGAATAGAATTTATGCACATACATTAAAAGCACAGAAACTCCAGGGTACAAATAAATGTGCATATACTGTGAACCCTGGAATTTTAGGCAATAGTGTGGCATCAGAACATAAAATATAAGTGTTGCATGGGGGACTTAATAGAAAAAGTTGTAGCTGTATGCATTTTTTGTTACAAGCCCAAAAATTACCAAAACCTCAGGTATATTTTAGTATTACATCTTATTTGTTGCCTGAAATTTTTAGCAATACAGTGGGATAAGAACATGAGATAAAATGGGTTTTCAGCAGGTTAATAGGAAAAATCTGGCTAAGTAAATACCTTTTTGATCAAATTTTCCAGGAAGCTTTAAAGTTCATAGAGCTTAGAATTTTCTATATATGATGTTCCCAGAATTTCTTGGCCACAATTCTTCCTCAGAACATGAGCTATAAGGGATTTGCAGTGGTAATAATAACTACTGGTGTAGACCCCTTATATCTCATCACCTGATTTCCATTCCGCTCCCAAAAATTCAAGGGCACACAGCATATACAGAAAATTAATTTATATGAACTTGATAGCTCTGAGAAATTTAAATAAAAATTGATTCACTTGGCCAGATTTTTCCTATTAACCTGATGCACACCCATTGTATCTTGTATTCTGCTCCCGCTGGATTGCTAATCATTTCAGGGCACATATAAAATTTATGAAAACATAATTGAGGTTTCTTGAATGTTTGGGCTTGTAATATACAGCTACTAACACTTTCTCTATTAAATCCCCCATGCAACACTTATATTGTACATTATGATGAAGTCTTAAAATTTTAGGGTTCACAGCTTATGCACATTTCTTTCATCCCTGAAATTTCTGTGCTTTTAATTTATGTGTAGAAATTATATTCTTTGTCTATCAAACATTTCCACCTGTGAAAATGTGTCAAATTTCAATTAAAATGGGCCACAGGGGCCCCAAATTGAGCAATTGAATTCAAAAATCCTTCAGGAACTCTACTCTTAGCCTTGACACACTGGCATGAGTCACATGATTTAAAAAAAAGAAAAGGGAAATTTTGAGACTACACAACACTCTGAAATAGACACCTATCACTCAGGAACATTCCAGAAAGAAAATCTAAAGTTCTAAATTCTACAACTTAAAAATGACCATCTTCTCAGATGGATTTTCCAAAGATTCTAGAACTATAGATTTGATTTTCTACTGATCTTGGTTAGAATTATTGTGTAATTGTTACAAAATATGACTCACCTATTACCCTTATTTCCCTTCTGATCAATGGCCCATCAAAATGGTTCTAAAACTTGTTGTATACTGCAAGGTATGTGATCCTGAGCCACCCAAGTATCTTATCCTGGAGATGAATTCTTCCAATGCAACAAGAATTCACACTTACCTTTTCCCATTTTCCAAATATCCAATATTTGACTGAGCTGCAACCAATAAAAAATGAGACCCTCATCATAGTACTTATCCCTGATACCAGTGGACAACCCGTGATCCACTACCTGGTTTGCTGGAAAATATTTGGTAACTAAATAAACATTAAAAACCGGATGTAGTTTTGGATAATCTTTAAAAATATCCAAATGCACCATGTTTCTCCCTGCCATCTCAATTACCTTAAAAGGACCAATATAGAAAAAGTCTAATTTAGAACTAATCCTACAAGATTCAATAAATTTTTGTAAGAGTAAAACTTGATCTCCTGGATTATATATAGTCGCCTCCCTATGTTTAGCATAATAATACTTTGCCTGCCTTTGTTTTGCCTGAAGGATAAATTCCATTGCACTTTCATGAATAGACTGTAAGTCTTGAATACATTCATCCACCGGTTTCACCCCCAACCTGTAAGTGAGAATACTAAACCTTGGATGGAACCCATGTTAAAAGAAGAACGGTGATATGCCAAGTGAAGAATTGTCCAAATTATTCATTGAGAATTCCACCTGATCAAGTAATTCATTCCAATTTTCTTGATGATATGAACATAAGTGCCGTAAATAATCCTTGAGTACTTGGTTCATCCTTTTGGTTTGGCTTTCCGTCTGTGGGTGATATGCGGTGGAGTAACCTTTCTTTATCCTTACCAAAGTCATCAATGATGTCCAAAACGCACTCACAAACACAGACCCCCGATCTGAAATAATTTTGTCTGGCAATCCATGTAGTTGTACCACTTTGGTGCAAAATATATTAGCCAAATCTGGAGGCTTGTAAGACTCCTTGCAAGGAATAAAGTGTGACATTTTACTGAATATGTCTATGAAAACCGTAAATGAGTCAAACCCTCCTGACAGAGGAAGTTTAGTAATAAAATCCATACAAATAATACTCCAAGGCCACTGTGGAATAGCAGTTGAATTCAAAAACCCTTCAGGAACTCTCCTCTTAGCCTTGACGCGCTGGCATGAGTCACATGATTTAACAAAATTGATTTACTTGCACAATTACAGGAGTTAAAACAGCATTTTGATTGCTTTACTTGTGCAAGTAGAGATTTTTGATTGATTTACTTGTCCAAGTACAGGATCCTAATTGAGCAGAGTGGACCAGCTTTGAACTCAGACAAGGGAATTTATCACTCCTGCTATACTATGAGTAACTGCAACATACCTAATCAGTGTCACCCTCATTGGTGAGTAGGATTTGTGATGAGGGTGACATTGATTAGGTATTTTGCAGTTACTTATAGTATAGCAGGAGTGATAAATTCCCTTGTCTGATGTCAAAGATAACTCTGCTCAATTAGGATCCTGTACTTGCACAAGTAAAGAAATCAAAACTGTTATGCTAATGGGAACTTCAATTTGTGTTAGCGGCAAAAAAATTACACTACTTGTTAGCATGGAAGTTTTCTTCCAAAGCTAACACTACAAGTACTTTTTTATGCAAAATTTCTTTCTACACCAACTGTTAGTTTAGCGGAGTGTAGGGTCAGCTCACACTAAAAATTTTCCAACAAAAGAAAAAGCCGCTACACTACCAGTTAGTGGTAAAATAGAGTAGCATCCCACCATTGGATGACCTGGGATTCAGAGCAATAACAGGGAAAAATGATGGTATATGTATTTCAAAAAAGCCATGAATTGCTACAGAAGCTTCCATGAAAAAGAGTGTGTTTTTATATTGGAAGATCCCAAACAATTCATTTCAGCTCTGTTTGTGGGTTTTTGGAAACATGCATGCAATTTAACTGTGAAATTTCAGTTGGATACACAACAGCTTTAATATCAATGCTTTTTGGGACTCCACAGTAAAAAAATCAAGTAATTGTAAAGAGAGTGTGGAAGAATCAATTAATCTCCACCTGAAATCTTGTTTTATCTAAATTATGAATTGTTCCTCCTAATCAAGGGCATTGATAAACACACACCCTTTTTTGGGGTTTTCAGCACACTGCTAGAGGGGTGTGAATCCTGCATTCCCATTCAGGAAAGGGTGTGCAGGTCACACACTGCTCTTGGGTGTGTGGCTACTACCAACATACATGGGGGGGAGGTGCATGTAGCACACCCTCCTTCCCACCCCTCTCTCCTCAACCAGAGAAATTGCCTCTGGTCAAAAAGGATATCTAGCCTCTTTTACTGGAGGGATTTCCCCTGTTTGAAAATTCCATATATCATCTGTGACTGGAGGGATTTCCTGTGTTTGAAAAGGCCATACATCCTCTTTTCCTGGAGGGAACCCTTCTGGTCAAAAAGGGGATAAACTCTCTTAAACCAAAGTTAATACCTCTGGTCAAAGAGGCTGGGGGTTAAGTAAAAAAACCTGAATTCAGGTTTTCTTACTTACACACCTATATGTAAAGGGATGGGGTAAATCCATAACTATACATAGGAAGGGTGTGCAGCCTTGAAAAGGCCATATATCCTCTTTTCCTGGAGGGAACCCTTCTGGTCAAAAAGGGGATAAACTCTCTTCAACCAAATTCAATACCTCTGGTCGAAGAGGCTGGGGGTTAAGTAAAAAAAACCTGGATTCAGGTTTTCTTACTTACACACCTACATGTATAGGGATGGGGTAAATCCATAACTATACATAGGAAGGGTGTGCAGCCTGAATGCCCTTCCTATATGTATGTTTATGGGTTTACCCCATACCTATACAGATAGAAAAAGGCATGGGCAATCTTATCTTTGCATGTGGGATTTGAACTAGTCTTGAGGGAGGCAGTCCAGATCACCCCAAAGATACTCAGCTGGCAGGGCCCACATGGATAGACAATGAATCCAAACCTGCAGAATGATATCTTGGAGAACCAGACACATTTGTGGATTTAGATAGGTTCTCACTGGGAATAAGCCTCATGGATCCCTATTCTATCCAAGTCATCAAGGATGGATATGTGTTGGATACAAAGTGGGGAAATACAAAGACCATGTGTTCCCTGAAGCATATCCCTCCCAGACTTCATAAGTTTTGATCAACTGTGAAGATCAGTGTACAAAAAAAAAAAAAGGGGGGGTTATGTGGGTACTACATGATTGCAACTTTGGTTCACATCTAACAAGCTGAAGAACCTGGCCAGTCAATTCCCTCAGCTTAGATGATACATCACAAGATATATAACTTCTAGGGTATTCTGCTTGAGGTTTAATTTCCCCCCATCATCAATTCTAGGGTGTTGATGCATGCATGCCCAGACTAGGGTACACCAGGAAAAAAAAGTTGGAACCTCCATGGAGGTGACTTCTCTATATCCCCCACTTATCCCACCTCTATCTACTATGTATCCTTGGTGTGCACCAATGTTATCTCCATGCCTATCTATTATGTATCACCAATGTATAATGATATATCATAGGAGTTTTCAAAAAAAATTCAAAAGATCCAATTGTTTTTATAGAAATTTCTGAGGCAAGAAATTCTTTTTATTACAACCAATGTTTAATCAATGACAGCTCATAATAAAATCAAACAAATTATAATTTGTGAAATGGAGACTATAGTTTGATCTTGGATGAAAATTATATCCAACCATGGTTTATCTATTACTAAAGTTCTTGGAAAACATGACCATAGAACTCTGAAATAAGCCAGTTATATTTTAAAAGTGCATACATCACCCCAGGAGATCCACCACCCCCACTGCCAACACCTTGGAAGCTGAATTTCTGATATGCACAAGCTTCAAAATCCAAAAAAAAAACATCAAGTAGCGTGATCAAGTGAAATTCAAGGTTTCAAAAATATTCTTTACAACATGGCTAACATGAACTCCTTGTGGTTTTCAACTCTGGTACAATTGTTGCACAGTCATTCAACCACAACTAATATTTTATTTTGTATAAATTTGATATTTTGGGATTAAACATGGAAATAAAACCAATCTTGATAATCAACTTGAAGTAAACAACATGATTCATTATAAGCCATTTACTGCAAAATTTAAGTTGAAAGATTCAACTTTTCCTGTTGAAAAGGAACAAAATTCTTATTACATATTCCTTGTCTATGTTGAAACCTTGCATTGTTAAGAATGATTCTTTTGTACCCATCAGCTATTCAATTTGAAGCCAATATGGCATTGGTTTCCCCAATTTTTTTACTTCCTCCATGTTCACAAGTTTCAGAAAAACAGTGATATCATATTCTTTTTCCTTCATCAGATTATTTGTAATTATGGTAAGTGCAAGTTGAACTAAGAACACAAGCGTAAAAATCTCCTATCAAAAAGCATCTATGGAACGTGGGCCTTGAATTCTGCAAAAAATCAACAAAAGATTATTCCATTAATTTTGGTGCCACATTGCACATTCATAAATATGGTATATAGATTTTTCTAAAATCAAATTGAATGCCCTAGTTGGAATCAGGAAACACTTTCCAGGTGTAGGATCATTTTTTCCCCCACATATGTTAATATCCATTTGAGAATCACCATTTCAACCTCCTATTAATTTGATATAGACTATATCTCTCATTTCTGTCTCAATAAATTTCAACCTAACATATAATTTAATTTAGACACAACAAGATTTCAGGTGGGGATCAATTTCTTTTTTGATTCTCTCTTCAAATCTGCTTAAATGTATACCTGTCAAGTCCCAAAAAGAATTGTAAGAGAAAAGATGTTATTGATCCTAATGAAATTTGGCCATTCAATTACATGAGAATTTTTAAATATCCACAAAAACAGCTTAAGTCATTTACTTGGAAGCTTCCCGCATGGAAAAGCCCTCTTGGGTATCAAATCTCCTGTATAATTTCGTGGTGTTTTTGAAATATGTATACCATCCTGTTTTGGTGTTACTGCTCTGAATCCTAGATTATCCTTAGATGATACTTTAGGTAATTTTCAAAAACCGTGTCAAGTCCTCCGGTAAGTTATGCAAAATTACTGAGAAAGAGCAAGAAATTGAAAATCATGATGATTGGCTTGATGATATATTTCTTACCATATCTCTTACCAATTAATTCTGGAAGCCTTCTGATCTCACCTCCTATCATCACACTCTTTTTTTCCAACTAAGACCCAAGATTACGTATTATCAAAGAATGGTTGACACTGGTCTTGTATTTATAGATTACCTTTTCAGCTTCCATCTGTCATTTTATAATATCAACTTTGGTTAGAAATGATTCACATGATTTGAAAAATCTCATTCTTTTTCCATGAATAATCAATAAATTTTGGATTCAAACAGAACAATTTTGCCGTATCCTATGATCTTATGTCAAACCCCAATCTTAATTACCCAATTACTCATAAGCCGGCCAGGATTTTCTGTTGTAGATTAAGCCCGCCGGGCTTAAACAGAACCCTTGATTTTCCTTGTTTTCCTGCACATACAATATTTTTTGAGTTCAAGCATCCTTAAGCCCGCCGGGCTTAATGTCAATGAATTTTGGATTAAAACCAACCAATTTTGATGTTTTCTATTATTTTATGCGGGACCCAATCATACTTACCTAGTGACGCACAAGCCCACCAGTAATATCTTTTTTAGATTAAGCCCGCCGGGCTTAAAAACACCCCTGTGCTTCCTTGTTGCCCTACACTCAAAGTCTTTTAGTCCAAGCATTCTTAAGCCCGCCGGGCTTAATATCAATCAATCTGGATTCAAAAAAAAAAATTGTCCAGATTCTATGATTTTATGTGTTTCCCAAAACTTACTTAATTGGTGAGACATAAAACTGCCACGATTTTCTGATATAGATTAAGCCCGCCGGGCTTAAATCCTAACTGAGCTTGTCATTTTTGGCCTGGCCCTCGATTTTTTTTGGTCCAACCATCCTTAAGCCCGCCGGGCTTAATCACTAAGATGAAGCCCCAGCTCATAATTATACTTTTATGCTACATTACAAGTGGAAATTTCAGATCTTCCAGGAATTTTTGAAGAGATATTTATCAAGGGAAAATAAAGAGGATGTGGACAGGAATTCTGGATACTAAGACCTGAGTCAGGAGAAAACAAAGAAATACAGTCCGCTAGGTTGCATTGCAGAAAATTACTCATCCAACAAGAAGTATTGACCTTGAGGAAATGAACTTGGATGAACAGATATTTTGATTTCTATATAAACATTAGGTTTGAAATTTACAACAACTTTGGGGTCAGATTGTAGGACAGAAGATGGTGGATTACATGCAAATTCAATCTTTATGGGGAGAATTGAGTGACAGGAAGTGAAAGGCGTGATAGATACGGAAACAGAGAAAACAATGAGATATGTGAATGATGAAATTCCAACACTTAGTGAAAATTAAACTCAACTGCAAATTTTTTCATCTGGTTTTTACCTGAATGAAAGGATCTTGAATAACCACATGCACGCTGCACGCTTCTTTCATAAAGAACCACCCAAAAAAATATTTATTTTTGGCTTGATGAAACTTCAATGATTTTGTGTATAAGGCAGCTCAAATATTGCATTAAAATAACTGATTGGACATTTTCAAGGAGAGTGCTTATCTTTGCACGTGTTATTTTCACTAGCCTTGGGGGGGGTGGGTTAGATCAAACCCAAGACACTTATTTGGTAGAGACCACATGAGAAAATGATGAATTCAACCCTGCAGTATGATATATTTCGAAACTGGATACATATGAGTGGATTCAGATAGCCAGACATCAGGCATAAAACATATGTATCCCTCTGCTATCCCTTTAATCAAGTGATTGATATACGTTGGATACAAAGTGGAGACAGCGTGGTGAAATACAAAGACCTTGTTTTCCCTGAAGCAAATCCCTCTCAGGCTTCATAAATTATGATCAACTCTGACGAGAAGTTTTTAAATAAATTTTGAAGGGTTATGTGGGTAATACATTACAACTTTGGTTCACAGAAAACCGCCTGAAAAACCTATCCATTCAATTCACTCAGCTTAGATGATAAATTGCAAGATATAACTTCCAGGGTATTCCACTTGAGTTTTAATTTCCCCCAGCACCAACTCTACTATAGTAGAAATAAAGATTCTGACCTCTTTTGAATTTTGAAGAACCGCTAAAAAAAGAGGCACACTCTGAGTGATTTCATGTATGATCCAGTATTTTTGAGCTCTTAATATATTCCAAGGAATGATGATATCATATGATATTTACAGAAGATTTCACTGTTTGTGGGTTTCAGTTGGTAACTGAAACTCAACATCAAGAATTTAACCTTACAGGTGAAATCCCCAGGAAATTCAATCACAGAGGAATTAAAAATCCCTTGAATCAATTATACATCTGATAAACAGATAAATTGTGCTGGATGAAACATTTTGATTGAGTATATGCTCAGTTGCTTTGATTTTCATATGAAAAATTTAGAGCTGTTCATTTGGATCATAAACCTCTTATTTGATCCATTTGAAACCATGATTGCTGTGAAATTCAAGCACACTAGCTCTTTGGGCCAAGAAATTTAGCTCATGTATTTCATTTCCTCTATCAAACGTCATCTGCTCTACAGTACTCTTTGGAGTTTCCTGTTCAGAAGCAATTTCCAGTTTCAGCCTTCTCTATCAACAGATACACAAACTTCAAAGATTGGATAATAAAACCACCCCATAAGCGCCTTGCTTAAATACTCCCATCATCCTCCAGAAAAACCACCAATTGTCAAACTTGAATTACATTTTATTTAGGATACTAAATTGGATACCATATCCCATATATACCAAGCAAGACATTGGTTTCAATTTCTTAAGGAAGCTGTTTTATCATTTGAAGTCATGGTTGATATTACAATCCAGCTGAGCTTGGAGGCCATGATTTGACATAGAGGATATTGTTTGTCCATTGTAACTATTTCCACCAAATCGATGAATCATGGAATTTAATCTCTCAATTTTGCATGGAACAGAGAAACCGCTATTAAGCAGTCCCTGATTCCTTAGTAATTTGGAATACCCATAGAATGCATTTGGATAGAGGTACTTCAGTCATATTTTGGAAAATTTGTGACATTTTACTGAAATTTCCAGCTTCAAATTCCATCAGAATCCATGATTAGAAAACCAAACACAGTTTCAGGTCGAAGTTGACCAATTTTAACCATTGAAGAACTAAATATGCAGGTCCTGTGGATGATTAGTTGAAGTCCACTCAAATTTAAGCTCTTTTTTCATGGAATGTTCAGGATAAATATAGAATTACGCCTATTAGCTATGATCAATTCACAATAACCATATATTTAATTTATTATCCAGGATTTGGAGTTTGTTGGAATAACTGTTACTAAAATCAAGCTGCATCAGTTTTGACCTGACAGTTGTGAATTGCTTCATTTTATCTTCATTCTTCCCCTCACCATCTTTCACTACAAATATTGTTCATTTTTCCTCAGGGTATAATGATCAAAAAATCAGGTATGTTGATCAACTTTTCAATTTTTTCCCTTTTTTTTTTTTTTTTTTTTTTTTTTTCCTCACGCGGCAGCGCTACCATCCCTATCAGGAACTCCATGAGTAATCAATTGTTTCAATTGTTATCAACTCATTTCCCATTTCTCTGATTCACAGTTTTTGTTGAATTATATTTCTCGGAGTCAAGCGTTGGTTAGATTTGATAAATTTTGATAGGTTAAATTAGATACAATTACAATCAAGTATGTACAGGAGTTTTTACAAAGAAATTATTTATGTACAAGGAAAAATGTGATTATAAATGAGAACTAATTTCCGGGGACCATCTCCGAGTTTTTACAAATAAATTATTTATGTACAAGGAAAAATGTGATTATTAATGAGAACTAATTTCCGGGGACCATCTCCTCAATTTCCTTAACCAGGGCTCTAATATCAGCTTTTGAGCGCAACTTCAAAGCAGATCTTTGATGCTCGGTGAGGGAGTCAAGCCATTCACAATCAAAGCATGCCTTTGGAAAATTGGATGGTGGTTTGAGCTTGCTTTCAATTGGCAAAGAAACATTCTGACACTCCCGGGCCGCAGCACAAGAAGAGCTTTTTGGGGTTGCTGCTATCATAGCAGCCTTCAAATCATCAATTTTTTGCATCATGCAAGAAATTTTGTGATGTTGCCATGGGATTGATCAAACGGTGCATTTTTTGGGATTTCTTTTTGAATAAGCGATTTGGATCTTTTGAAATACTTCATCATCGGTATCATTGTCACTGCATGCGCCTTCAACAATTGGAACAAGGCCCAAAGCTTTTGATACTTGCTTAAGGTT
The DNA here is from genome assembly GCA_007896445.1 of Puccinia hordei. NCBI lineage: Eukaryota > Fungi > Basidiomycota > Pucciniomycetes > Pucciniales > Pucciniaceae > Puccinia > Puccinia hordei. The sequence goes on from RDRW01000377.1 coordinate 356,729, forward strand.
GCAATTTGGGCGTGTTGTAGCTGCAAGAAAAGTTTGGTTTTGTCAGTCCGGGAATATATTTAAGCGGTCAATTCAATTGTTGCTTACATTAACCAATCTAGAAGTGCACCAAGCAGTCTTGTCTTGTGCTTCTTGTTGACTGTCAGACCACTTGTTCTCTTGTCAATACCTGATGAAATTTGTTTAGTAAGGAGACGTGAATCAATATGATAGGTAAACAAAGCATCAGGAAAAAACTGACCGTCTTCTGAGTCGCTGGGTAATATGGAGATGAATGGCATTTCGGATGCTTTCCTCTTTCAGACCTTTGGGCACGATTCCAGTGTACTCTTTGCATTTGACCAGCTCAACAAATGTCTTCACAGCCAGATCAAGCAGATGCTCATTATCAGGACTGTTGATTGGTTGGTTGAAATTTGGGTGGAAGCAATGAACTCCGGCGGCAGTCATCATCCTGCGCATGATGGCCAATGTTTCGGGGGTAGCGGACGGATGACCAGGACCATGAGGATACGGGTAGTCTGGATCACTCAAGATATCCTCCACCTGATCATCAATATCCATGCGCAATTCCTCTTCATCATGATGAGGTAGAGTTGTGCTTTTTGACCCTATCAGGGTGGCAACATGTTGTTGTATCAAGCGCTGAAGATCAAAGTTGAGTTAGCAAGACGTAACATGTGGGGGACAAATGGAGAAATACAGTGAATTCCCCTCCTTGTGGTTTTTCATGATCACTAGTCAAATTTCATGAAGTTTATTGGGGATTTACTTGCCATTTGAAAAATTATTAATTAAATATATGGAAATACTTCAACTTTGGAGCAGTCATGTGAAAACAAGATACCTCATTGATACATTCTGTTGAAGTGGGGGATACAGTCAAGATACAGTGCTGATATGTTGAGGATGGGTAAGAGATAAGCGAAGGCACCTCCATAGAGGTGCCAACTTTTTTTTCCTGGTGGTAGCACACTTTTTATGTGTATATGTATGGATATCCCCATAAATATACACATACAAAGGGTGTGTGACTGACACTTTTTTGAAAAAAGGGTGTGCGGGCTTCATGCCTTTTATATGCGTATATGTATGGGGATACCCATACATATACACAGAAAAAGGATGTACAATGTGTATAGGTATGGGGCATGCCTACAACTATAAATATAGTAAGGGAATATGTATAGGTATGGGCTTACCCCATACCAACACATATAGATTTGTATGTCAGTAAACCTGGATTCAGCGTTGCTGACATACACCCTGGCCTCTCCCTATTCAACCAGAGGGACTTCCTCTTATTGAAGAGGGCTTATGGCCTCTTTGACCACAGGGATTTCCTCCAGCCAAAGAGGCTCTCTAGCCTCTTCAACTGGAGGGCTTCCCTTTGTTCAAATAGGCTGTGTATCCTAGCCTCTTTGACAGGAGGGATTTCCTTCAGTCAAAAGGCTATATAGTGTTTTACTCTGCTCAAAGAGTCCATGTAGCCTCTTTATTATAAATTGATAGGATTTCTAGAAACCAAAACCAGACCATTACAAACAAAAGCGGGTTAGAGATAAGAGAGAGATTTTTGTAGAACAACTAGTTAAAGAAACTTTAGAAGAAAAATATCATACCACTTGGAAAATTGTATAAGATAAGATTCGTAGACTGATTTGATGAAGAAGAGTGAGGAAGAGTTTTTTACAAAACTTGACAAGAGAAAAAGGAACGTAGAAGATTCAGCAAGGGGACATCAAGAACAAGAGAAAAGAGAAAAGAAGAAGAAGAAGAAGACAAGAGACCAAAAGAGAGATGTTTTGAGCCATGGTTGGTTTTTAAATAGAGAGATAGCTATGGTACATATAATTGTCAAGATCTTTCAGCTTGCTACTAGTTCAGAGACAACCTGACTAGAACAAAATAATAATAATTAAGTAAATAATAAAAATACATATGAAAGAGACATTATTACACAAGTAATAATGTAACATAAATTGTAATAAACCTAAGAAAAATATAAAATTTTAGAATATAAACATTATCACATAGTAATAATGTAACAAACAAATATAAATGTAATAAACAAATATAATAAACAAATTAACAGTAAAATAAGTAATAACTCATTAACCTATCAGATAAATGGGAATATTATTACATATTCTGATAGAGCACGTAAAATAACCTACGGCATCTCAGCCAAATTATCCTAGAAAAATTACTCCTTCTATTAATAAAATTGACTTAAAGAATACTCCTACTAAGCGCTAAAAATACTTACTAGGTATAAACACATGTAATATGAGAGTATTCTAATATGTAGAAGTCCTTAAAATACAGGATAATAACTCAAATAAACTATGTAATTATCCTTTAAACACATAAATAAAATATTAAACAAAATTTGACATAAATATCACACTGTTTATAGTCTTTGAATATTGTTCACTTATACAAATACATACTGTATAAGTTAACCAATACTATTTTACATGAAAGATACAAAACAGGGGAGAAGGAAAACATTAGATAACTTCAAATGAGTCAAAAGAAACTTGTACAGTTAAAATAAATAACAAGCTCTTTTAATCATGGGAAAAGAATAAATGCTGACACTTTTCCCAGGATGTTTGCTTGTCAAATAATTGAATGGAGAGCTGGAAAAGAGCCCATCATGAAATTATGACAAGAATTGTCATGTTACAGAACTTTATATATGAAATAACCAAATTAAACAGAAATAAGCATTTGTACCACAATTTGATCATTTGTTTCAAATATTTATTGATCAATTGATCAATACATGTTGTACATCAAACCAACAGCTCTTGAAGCGCCCTCAGATGATGTCATTAGATTATTCACAGGCTGTATTGATTATTGACAGCCTGTACATATAATAATTTGATAAATTACATCATTTATTTCTACTAAGGATAACTCCTTCCTTGTAGTGTTCCCATAGCCAAAAGAAAACTTGATGTTTTGCCATCAGGGCTCCAGAAAGGCATTTAAGAGGCCCTTTCTTCCCCCTGTATTTTGATTCCCCAGCTTTATCATATTTACAACCAGCATTCCACCAGTCCAGCATACTAGTGTCCTGCCTAGTAAATCAGTCCTCAAGACTCAAAGCCTCTTTCTCTCAACTCCAACTCTGCCCAGCTGTCCACCACACCTTTAAAACTGCTTCAAGCTGTCCAGTTGTCCTCTGAAAATTTCCCACTCCTCCCCTTAAAGCCTACAGTAAGTCTTTTTCTTTCAGGAGTTGTGGCCCTTTTCAGCCACTATTACCACTGGGACCTAAACCACCCCTGCTTGCAGGCCCCTCCTAAAAAATTCTAATATCTTTTATATTAATACAAAAAGATATTAAAAATCACCCAAAAACTCTTATTCTATATTGTTTGTTTGACTTGCGCCTTGTGTAGCTAGAAGGATACCAGTCCTTGGCATCACAGAGCGTGACAAGATCTTAGAGGCATAATAAGAAAGAAAGAGGAAAAAATCAAGTGAGTAGTGAGATTGAGTTGTGTGATTAATGAGATGTGTTAGATTATGACTGAGTCACTGTGTTCTTGACTAGAGCTTGGAGATCTTAAAGAAAGCCAAGGAGTTGATCCTAGCAAAAGCTGCGAGGTTTTTTGAGATTGATAGCTAGTGGATTGTGTATATCTTGATTAAAGATGTTGAGAGTTTCATTCTTTAATGAGTGGTGAAACCCTAACTCAGTGAGCAAGCTGCTGTCTGCTCATATTCCTGTTTGTGTGTGTTGTCCCTTTCCTGTGATGTCTGGACTACCATGTCTGGGCAAGGGACTTAGTATGTAGACTTGTTCATGTCCTGTATCCTGTATCCTGTATCCTGTTACATCTCACCTGTTTTATGTCCTATTAGATGTGTGGCCTTTTTCTTGTCTTGTAGAGCTGAAAATATATGTGGAAGAGGCTCGTCACACAGGCTGTAAGTTTTTAGCCTCGTTTTGTTTGATTAAAAAGGGTTTTAAAATTAAAAAAATTAAAAAATGTCTCAACAAGTCTAATCAGTCTCAGACTAATAAACTCTCCTTCACTCACACAATACTTAACCAACCACCTCATCATCATGGCCGAAGTGATTATTGACTCTGATTCACCACTTGGAAATTATCTCAATCAACAACAACAACAACCATCATCATCATCATCATCTGTTACCATGTTCCAACAAATCTTAAATTGGTTAAGATTACCTATCACTATCACTCAACCATTCTTAATCAAACTCTTAACTCACTTTAAAAACTTATATCAACCAATACAATCAGAACAACAAACTCAACAACAACAACAACAAACAACAACAACAACAACAACCGAGAATCAACTATCAGAAAGACTCAAATATTTAATCTGTTCATCCTTCTTGCTTAATCCAGACATTCAAACTGACTTTTATCCAACATCAACCAATCTATCTCATCAACAACATCATCATCAACAAACTACAAACGATCTAACAAGACACTCTATCACCTCCTTTCGATTCTTTAGACCTCATCCTAGAATCATCCTAAGTCTATCCACTATCCTAATCCTAATCAGTTATCATCTATCACCAAGATGGGTACTCTTCTCTCTACCTATCATCCTACTCACCCTATTCAGACCAAGAACTACTACTATCAGGCATATCGATCTCATCCCTCATCTACAACCAAGAAGCCTTCAACTTCAAATTCAATCATCTATCATACCCGAAATCGTTAAACTGGTCAATAACGCTCAAAGCCTAGACCTTCGTGTCAGTCGCGCCATAGGTGCCGTCAAAGAAATCGAATGCGTCGCTTTAGGCCTTGGATTGTTAGTCTCTATCTCTCTCTTTTTTTTAAAAAAAACAACAAACAAACACTCACTATCAATTCATTTCCATCTAGATCTAATCCAATGCCCCCAGTCTCTCGTCTCGAAACGGCTACCTTCCCCTTTAATAATCCTACCTCAACCACTCCAGAACCTAATCACCTACACGCCCTAGGAGTTCGTAAGGTCCTTCAACGTGTACTCGATCAAGCACGTCATCAATTCGAAAACACCGCCGTCGAATTAGAATCAGTCATCACCTCTATCTCCCCCGGAAACTCAGACAGCTCTACCGGATCATCCACCCTACTAGCACTCATGGAAATGTATGGCTGTTCTCGTCTATCCCCTCAGGAGTCTCAATCCACCCTCAGAGCCTCCACCACCGAACGTGCCCGTCGTCAAGCTTGGCGCGCCAGTCTTCACTCTCGTATTCAAGATACTCACCATCTCAACTCTCCACCATCTCAATCCAAACCAATCTCACTACAAACTCCTTCATCACCTAGTCCCAACTCTACCTGTGATTCTCATCTGGCTCATCTCGAAACCAATCGAAAACTATCCCCACCTAGCTCTCGTGGATCACGCTCCCGGCACAGTCTTGGTACTCCTTCATCATCTCAGTTAAACGAGTATCAACTAAGATCCATCGAAGCGGCTAGTCCTCTCGAAGGATCAAACCTACCCAACTATCGTCGCTCTCCCAGTTCTCGTCCAGTTTCATTCCATCTTTCTCACTCTCCCACCCCCACCGGTATTGATGGCAGGCGCTCCTCACTTTTGATCCCCATCGGTCGATCTCCCAAGCCCAGACCTTCTTCCATGTCGGCCACTTCCTTTCGTACCTTAACATCATCCAGTCCAATCTCTCATGCTCGTCCTTCACCCGAGTTTTACCCTGAGATCAACCTTCTATCCAGTCCAACCAATCCCTCCGAGGAACCTGGCTCACCTCCCATCGAGCGTGTCATCCCATTTTCTCTGGTTGCACTACAGAACACCTTCGAACGCATGCACATCTCCCGAAAACGATTGATGTGCTGTCTCCTCGCCCTCGATTTCACCCTCTTACTCCCAACACCTTGGCCATGTGGCAAGATACCCTAGAAACCTTACAGAATCTCCTCAAGACCATCGATAGTCTCAGTGGTGAACTAACAGCGGGTATGACCGTCGAGTTTGGGCCGGGCTCCTTTGAAACCACTCCGGTAGACAGATCATCTTCCAGAGAATCCAGTCATCCACGACATTCGACCCGGAAGGAGATAGAGGAGGATGGGATGAAGAGTGCAGAGCTTCGAGATTTCGGACCCCCCATTCCGGAGGCTGACAAGAGGGCCAAACGACAGGGTGATCTACTGAACCAAATGCAACTCATGGATCTCGCCCTACGGTCCATCTCGGCAAAGATGAGGGTGTGTGTAGAAGAGCTAGAGAAGGAGAATCAACATCACGGCGATTCACACGGCCAACGAGCCATCAGCGTGCACGAGTCGATTCGGGCCGATCTGGAGTCATTGGCTCGGGAGTGGGACGAGAGTCGGAGTAAGATCAGGACCGTCGTCGAGGGGGAGAAGGTGGTCACCCCCGGTCGGAGTCGGCTAAGGCCCCACTCGCTCGATAGTAACGAGGGCAGTTTGTGCATGAGTTCTGGCCGGGCTTCATCCATATATTCCAGCGAGGCCCTCACACCCGTTGGTGAGCACGGTCCGGCAGGGCTGTATGAGAGCGAAGGGCTCGAAGAGGAAGAAGCAGAGGATGATGAGTCTGGTCCACTACTAGCCTCCACCACCCGGGCCCCCCCGCCTGGCCTCGAAGAGCTTCTGGCCGGGGCTATTCCTAAGAAGACTGACCGACGTAGTGGACGACTATTCGATCAACCACCAACACGTGGATCTGAGACGAGAACCAGCATCCCTCTGGCTATTCCAGCTGGTCATGTCAATCATAAAGCTCTCAAACTCTCCGCCGAAGAACAACTCGAACTCACCCGTCGTCGTCGTGAATCTGCCTCCTTCCTCCCTCGCTCCCGTCCTCATTCCTACATCTCCCTCAAGAACCCCCTCTCAACCCCTTCTTCCTCCTCCGCCGCCGTCGCTAGCCAACTTCCTCCTGCTCAGACCGGCGTCGTCACCGAACTTAAAGACGTCCTCCATGCTCCTCAAAACTCGTAGGGCTTCGTCTATCGACTCCTATTAATCCTCTTCATCCTCATCCTCCTCCATCGCTCCTTTTTTTTTTTTTTTTTTTTTTTTTTGCTTGTGTATATTTATCTTTACTCATTCATTTAGTCACTACTTGGACACCACCACCACCACCAACAAAAAAAAATCTTCTCTTCTCTGCATATTTATTCTCATGTCTAACACCATCACTTTTTTTCTTTTCTTTTTGGTTCAAAATAACAACATCAATAATAACAACAAGATTTAACTTATTTCATCAATCCTTCTCCAAAACATTCTTTTTATATGTACACATAATAATATACCATCTTTTGTTTTGTTTTTGTTGTTTTTTTTTACCTCTCTAAGCTATGATAAAACACACACACTCATTTATTTAACCCCTGAAACGATTTCTTCAGATCCATACTTAACATTCATTCATTGTCTCTTCTCTTCGATCTTTTTATTAATCTAATATTGTTGGTTGAATCTCTCTCTAAAGACTTGGATTCTTTCTTCTTTCTTTCTTGGCGTTCAATGTAGTCTTGATCATGTATCCGTCCGTCCGTCCGTCCATCTAGCCATCTAACCCTCGTTCCCTTTCCTTTTATCTTCTTCTCTCTTTTTATACCAATTCTTCTTTTTTTTTTTTTGCCCTCCACACCCCTCTTTGGTTTTTTGGGTACACACACACACATTGAGATGGTATTCAAGATAATCAAGAATCAAACTTAATGTGTTTTTTTTTTTTTGGATGGTTGGTTGGGTTGGATGGGAATGATCGATGGATGGATGAGATCTCCTTGTAAACTTGAATATGTATATCACTTATTGATTGTCACCCGTTTGTTTTTTTTTTGCTGGGGAGTTGAAGTTTGAGATCTTTGTATAAAAAAGTGTGTGTTTTCTTTGAGGGATGAGTTGTGCAGAAGAAAGAAGAAGAAGAAGAAGCAGGACGAAGAAAGGGATTAATGGGATTGTTTACATAAACATGTGTCAGAGCCTTCCTCCAAGACACACGAACTATGTACTTTCTTCAGCAGGTTGACAATCAGGAAATAGCGGGGGACAACTGACCAACCCATGATGTCGCCTTTGTTTTTTTTTGGAGCAGGACATGACCTATTCATTGTTGATTAGTGTAAGAAAGATTTCTTCACTACAAGTGGTCTTTTGGAAAATTGGTCAACCTGTAGGGTCACTCATTTTCCAAAGATTGATTGATTGATGTGATGTGATGTGATGTGATGTGTTGTGGTGTGATGTGGTGTGGTGTGATGCGATGTGTTGTGATGTGTTGTGATGTGTTGTGATGTCTTAACTGGTAACAAAAAAAAAAAAAAGATATTCAAGAGAATGTTTTCTTGTTGTTACCTATTTATTTACATATTTTTTTCTGGTCACAGTTTATACATTTGCATGCCAGAAAGAACTTGGCATATCTACATGAACCCTCACACTGGCAAGATAGATAGATAGATAGATAGTAGTAGTAGTTGTGGTTGTGGTTGTAAGTATTTATGTGTGAGTATGTGTCTTTGTAGTGTAAGATTACCACCATATTTGTAAAGCCTTAAAAAAGGAAAATTGAGCCCCAAGGCTATGAAAATACCTGTAAAAAACAATAACAACAACAAAAATGGGCTGGGGAAATAAATGTACCCGGAAAATTTGGGCATGAAATCCGGCTTCCTTTGTATGAATCATCTATCATTTCACCATCAAATTTTCAGAGGCAAAAGTTATATTCATGTTTCTAGACTCTCACCTGTTACTTGTCTTACTTTTTTTTTGTTTGGTTTGCTTGAAAAGTATATTCTTCTTCTTCTTCTTTTGATTTAATCTTCACCTGTTTATTTATTTATGTTTTTCTTTTGATTTAATTTGAGCTTATCTTTCCAAAAAACAATCAAAAAATCAAAAAATAAGAAGAATTTATGTACCCTTCTCATCAAGCCCCCTTTCCTACAAGTCCCCCCATACCCCAAAAATCAGGGGCTATGTCCTAGCAATAAAAAAAAGTTGAAGGAGAAGTATACTTGAAAGTTTAGATTGGGAATTCAGTTACCTCTGATAGTTATATATTTATAAGGATGTGATTCTCAAAATTATAAACTCTCTTCTCCAAGTCTTCCCATATGGTCTAGTTACTGTTATCATCTGACTGTCCCTTCATCCTTTCTCTGCTGTACCAGAAGTGTCAAAGTTTCAAATTACTTACTCTTCTATCTTAACCTGCTGATAAAGCAAATACTTGACTATCTGTTCCAGTCCTGTTACTTGAAATCCAAACTTCTTTTATCATGCTTCTGGTTCCTATGAGTATCCAATCCATTGTCACCCACAATTTGGCACTCCTTGTTTCCACTTCATCCAGTTTGCATCCTGAAAAAAAACAACATAGTGTCAAGTCTGAGCCCATTAACAGTTTCCCACAATGCAGCCCTACTTGAAAGATTCCCCCTCTCTTGAGCATTAGTTTGTAAAGGTGAAATATCAACAGTAATGATAAAACAATTGGTATGTCTGATAAATAGATTGACTCTAAGGCTGAAACTATGATGATGCACAGCATATGATATGAATAAACAGTTCTCATCAGGTCATAGCCACTATGAGGTTCTTCTCTACTGAAAATCATGGCAGTACTTGCATAATCATGACACCACTTATATGTTGGATAGCAACTGTGCAAAGGACTCTAAAATACTATTATCCAATCATGTGGATCCAATGCAAAATTGAAAAAGGAACTTTTCTCATTTTGAACGTCAACTGCCAGCATTTTATTTCATGTTTTTTCCCTCCCCCTCAGTGATCATGGTTTTAGACACACAAACAAAACCAACAACATATAAGCACATACAATTCTGGGACTACTTCTTGGACACATATCACCATATTAATCAAAACTCAATATGTCAAGTCCCTCTACTTTTTCCCTTTCTTTATTCAATTAATTAAATCACATAATTAATAAAAAGTAAAAACATCAAGGGCCTTGGTTTGGTCTCACTTCACATTTGGTATAAAAGGAAAAAAAAACTCCTTTTTTTATATTCTATTTCTTTTCTCTAGTTAAACTTATTTTTGACTCCCATTGTTTTTGTGCCACTTGATAACACTGCTAATGATCTTTAACCCTAATAGTGAAACATTGGTGGTCTCACTAATTGTTGCTTTTATTTAATCAAATTATCCAGATTAATCTTATTTTAATCAATGTTAATTTTTTGTCTCTCCAGATTTTCTTAAACTTAGGGGGTATCAAATATGGCCAAATCCACTGTTGAAACAATTCAATCATCCAAAGATAAGAAAATTTATCTGTGGGTTCCAACAGGGTTTGGATGAAGGACCAGCATGTTCTAAAATATGTGAGTTTTTGAAAACCAAACTGCCATAATAAATCCCTAGGATGCAGTCATCACAGTTAAACTGGGGTGCACTTGACCAATTTAAAATTGGTTGATATCAACTGATGAGAATAAACCCAAGGGACCCCCCTTGTTGTTATATCTCATTGGTTGAGATCAACCTAGTTTAAATGGGTTGTTTTCATCCTAGTCTAACTAGTGGGTCATTCCATTAGATGAAAGTGGGCCATTCAATCACATACTAGTGAATTTGGTGATATTTGATACCCCATTGAAATTTTTCAGCAAGACTTAAACCAAGAATTAACCTCATTTTTTCAGGTTAGAGACAGTTTTAATTCTTTTTAAACTTTTTTTTTTACAAATTCAATCAAACACATCAAAAACTAAATAAAAGAATAAAGTTCTTAATTATGGGGAATCAAATGACAACCAAATCCACCATTATGTGATTGATATTTTTTTAGAACATGCTTCTCCTTCATATAAACCATTTTGGAATGCACAGATGATCTTATTTTCATTTTTTGGATAATTGACTGATTTCAAAAGTGGATTTGGCCATATTTGATACCCCCTATTATTTTTGACTCTCATGGTCTTTTTGCCACTTGAATATACTCATACACTATTATATAATTATAGATTCTATCTTACACCTTATTAATCATCATCACATTTATCTAAACCACTTAAAAAATTTACTCAGATCCTTGAACAGATCTCACCAAAAATTTTAAAAAGTAAATCATCATCAAAAACTACAAATTTTGCTCTTTATTTCATATAATTTGCTGGAAGTTTATTTTTCAGGTGTGCAGACCAAGTTAAGAATTGAATTGTTTAGAATTTGTGTACATATGAAATACTTATGGTTGTGCTACTTATAAAAAGGGTCTAACTCACAGGAGTTGTAGGAATTATCATTCAGTTTCAGGAGTGGGCCCTTGAGGCACTCCATCAACAAATCCAATGATCAAATAATTTTGAATTGAAATATTGGCATGTACTTAGGCCTCATAGTATTATTTACCCACCAGGAAAATGGAGTTTTATCAGTGGTATCAACAATAAAACCAAAATGAAGAAACAAGAGGGAACAAAGGAGGTTTATCTAATTAAATATCAGGAAAGTTACAAAGGTCAAACCAAAATATGTATAATCATTCTGTGCATTTTGGGAAGAATTAGTTGGAAATAGTAGCAGAAATTTAAGATAAGCACTACTTAAACAGGGAGAGGAAAACTTCCAGAAAGGGTGATGTTAGAGGTTGAACAAATTAGGATTAAATTCCTAAGAAACTAACACCACACTAAATAATAAGAGTGACAATAAGACACTTGAACGGTGAAAATGATATGAGAAGATGCAGAGAACAGAATTGAAAGCATACCACTAATATAGATGGGAAGTGTTTTTCACAGTGAGGACTTGGAAGGTAGTGAGGTAGGGTTGAGCAGAAGATCTAGTATGAAAAACAATACAATGGAGAATGGAATAAATAAGTAGTTTTAGCTATTTTTTCATCAAACAAGAGAAAGGAAAAGAGGTGAAACAAACAAAGAGTAAAAAGGGGAACAAACAGGATAAGAGCAGTAGTAGGGATATTGATGAGCAGCAGATATTAGGTATATAGATTGAGCACCAAGGAAGCCTTGAGGAAAGGAAAGAGAAGAATAAAAAAAGTGTGAGCTGATAGTTGGTTAGTGAATGTTGCAGTTGAGAAGAACTTGACACTGGTTCTTGGTCAGTATTGGTGCTGTAAGGAGTTGAGCAGATGTGAGTGAGTTGAATTGAGTATTGATGAGTATTAACAAGATTGAGGAAAGGGAAAATGGCTGTTGGTGTCTCATTTATTATAACTCCATCAATCTGAAACCTAACCAGTTGACCAATTTTTTGTCCCCAAGATTCTTCATATTTCACTAGTGTTTCACCAACATTTCCACAGAGGTTATGAAGAATGTGGAATGACCAGAAGTGATCATTCAAAGAGGAATATGCTGTGAATGACTGTGCTAGACATAATGAGCAGAGGCATACTGAGCAGAGGTACAATGAGCAGAGGTCTGTTTTGGGACATAAATTTTCAATTTGAATTACATGATGTATGTACTATGTAAATTCATCTTTCTGTAAAAATTCAACTTCATGATGAATGTAAATTCAATACACAGGTTATTTTGAGCTGTGAACTATGAATTAATATGAATCACTTATCCAATGAGAAATTAAGTATGGTGTGAGGAATTTAATAGTGTTAAATTGGGATATTGAATCATGTTATGAAATAATAATGATTAAGGAGTTATGATGGGCTTCTTATTAAAATACTCATTGTGTGAACAGATTCAGAGTTTACTACACTGGAAGGAGCAAGCTGATACAATACCTGGTTGCAAAGGATTCTGGTTGGTGTGTACCAAGCTAATATGGAGTTTTAATTATACAGATTGCAATTATTCCTGTCTTTTAGCAAAAAAAATGATTGGATAGAAACTGTAAAAAACCACTGGAACTATCATTAATTTCTAAAATTTCATATTTTTTATTCCAATTGAATTGGTTTTGAAAGAGTCTCTGAAAAACTAAAAGCATTTACTTATTTTTAGGCTGTAACTCTATATTTCTAGTCTTGACTCATTGCAACAATTCATGTGCATAAAAGAAAAAAAATCACCTAGAACAGTCATAATCTTGGAAGGGGTGATATTGGGAGTCCTAGAAAGAGAGAAATTATTTCGGGTTGGTGAGAGGGTCTTGAAAATGGAAAATAGAAAAAGAAAACAATGTGAACCATCCAATGAGCTGCAAGCAGGTGGAGGCACACCTAAGACATGTAGATTAAAGGTGTAAGATCGTGATGATGAGAAAAGAAAAAATATAGCATACCTAATACCAAGTAAAGAGTTTTTGATCAAGTTAGATGAATTTGTGTCTTTAAGAAAGCTTTTCGATGCTTTACAAAATTGGTTCTGCGGTTTGAATTTTATCAATCTTCATTCTAGGCGTCTGGAAGGCACTAGGATTCGTCGGTGACAACTACAGTGAAATGCATAAAGCATAAGTCGATGTTTTGTGATAGAAAGAGGATTTTAGCATTTATTGAAAGGACAATCCTGCATCCACGGATAGGACTTTCGAGTGTTATCGCTACAGTTCAAGCCTAAGCCGCCCGCTCCAGCAGTACGGTCATGAGAGGATGTCTGGCTTGATACGCCACAATAAGGTCACTCAATGTCGCCTACTTCCTCGAAGATCGTATGCAATACCATTCCCATAACTGCCTTGGTGCGCCATCAGGAGGTTTATTGGGACAACCAACTTTCCCGCTTGCAACAAGATTTACGCATTGTAATAATCAGACCCTTATTCCAGTAATCGAAGGTTATAAATCAGGTCATGTTTTTGCCATGGGCGCTCATTAGAGCTAGATGACTGGGACCCTGAAAACGTGAAGAATGGTCTTAAATGAGACCTAGTCCCCAGATCCATTTATGCCCTGCCCGGTGTATAGGAAAACTAGTTTCACACGCTCACAAACCAAGGATTCCAAATCATTATGTTATCGGGTAGAAAAACAATCCGCTTTGTATTTCAGGCTCAATTAAAACCCGAGGCGAGCAGGCTGATAGACAAAACAGAAACTGGAACGAGATAACTGAAATTTCGGTGGCATGATATTGTGGGGTGCAAGATGCAGGGGAATATTGCCACTGAGACTATGGCGAACTGAGCCTGCTGTACTCTCTAGGGAAAAAACATACAGACCTGCCTCTATCTTGTCCACCCAAAAACAATACTTGAAAGATTGGTAATGTGGGATTTAAAGCTTAAGAATACATAACTTGGTGTCTTGGAGCTTTGGTGCCAACCTAAGGAACAATAGGTGTCGCGCGATTCACAACAAACCCCAGATTATACCAACACCCGTACGACACAAAGGGATTATGTCAATTTTTGGTAGTATGTATCCAACACCTGGATCCAGTCTTACGACTCCCTAATCTCTGTTCAAAACTGAGTAATTCTGGGACAATATGACCCGGAAAACTGTGCAGAAAGGACAACATCAGGTGTCGCCTTGATTAACACCACCATTTGACACCTAATGATTAGAATGTTACATATATTCCACCAAGTCCCTACGAATCTTCTTCCATGAGTATGAGCCAACCATACTGTCCCCTGGGAGGGAAAAGCTGCACAAAGAGAATTTCTCTCCGATAATTCAACTGAGTAACATCAATCCAAATCCTAGTGGTACGGGCACATAGAGCAATTTGGATTTTCCGTTGTATTGCTGATGTAGTCTGAACGAACATTTGTTTGAGAGGGTTGGCTTTCTGTTGAACTGAGGATCTAGACGGACCCCATGGCTCCACTTGGAGTACTATCTTTCCTGCATGAACTTTTCCCTCTCAGGCATCGTCTAGACATACAAGTCACACCTGAACTGGAGGTATAAAATAAGACTCGAGTGAGGCTCTAAATGGGTTTTCCCCATCTAAGGCACCTACTTCCCTCAAGCTTCCAAAAAATAATAAACCTCGAGCTCTATCCGCTTCCAACAGCCTTTCCATTTACTAGCACATAAATATACCATAATAGAAGCACCCAAGATGGATCAAGTGAGCAAGAGCTCTGCTAGCTTTAAAGCTATTCAACCACACGTTACCGGTTTAAATATTGATTAGTTCCTTTACATTTCTTCTTGCACCTGATCTAATTTTGCATCCATAGATTATTGACTTGGTACAGTTTGGTGAGCTGGTTGAGCTCGACGGAAGTGGCTCCTTAGTAGAAGAAACAATAAGTATTTACCTAGGAGAGTCGGCTGTGCTGATCAACAGCATGAAGGATTTGTTGTAAGTTTTTCTCCAGTTTGATCAACTTTTCAGATTCCTGCGTTCTTTCGCGCTCTATTATTGATCATGTAGAAATGGTGATCATAAAGAATCAATAGATGAGGAGGTAGCCCGATACTGACTAGTTCACAATTTCTGAATTTAACATTTTCAGGGAACAAAGAGACTATGCTCAATTAGGGCAAGAGGCATTAAAACTTCGAAGCTCAGTAAGTAAAAAAATACACAATATTGAATGAACGTTTTTTGTTTGAAACGCTAATTGCCTTGTGATGATTAACCCGAAGGCATGCGCAATGGGAATAATTCAAGTAGATATATTGTGTGATGAAATGTACATCCAGTGCAGATTGGGGCGAACGAGTCATGCCGACGAGCATGAGCAACTTGAACACAGGATAGCATTACTCGAACAAGCAAATAGACAAGCCCAACACTGGCTAATGGTCTACTTGACCGAATCACGGCTCCGGCGCTGACCGTGTCAAATTGTTTCGCCGACATCAAACATTCGATCTCTTGATAGCTCTGCGGTTGTATTAGATAACTTTCGATTTTTACGTGTAAATATTACTTGAATAGGACAGTTCAAAAGCTCGGGTGATTTCACTTAGAATATCTTGGGAGCCTCTTTGATCATTGATACGAAGTAGGATATAAAACCTGTAAGTCTTCTGGACGGAGTGCCAGAACCGAGCGCGTCGCATAGCCCAGCTCTGGTGACTGCTTTAAGAAGGGTTCCCCAGCTGCTATATTCGAGGTAATTAGGAATGATAGATGAGTGTACATAAATGGCTGAGGAAGAGACGGATTCCGCAACCGTGAGTATGAGAGGCTCTGGTGAGAGGGGGGAATGAAGTAATGTGCCATGATTTAAAGCATTCAACTACCCAAATGAATAAAGATGGATAGTCGAGTATGATAAAGGAGACCCTGGTCTTCGAGCAAACTCTGAGCCTAGGATGATTTAAACATAGGACCTTGGTTGGCTCAGGGGTTAGGGTGTGGTGGGTTGGGTTTTAGGAGCCGCGGGCATCAGACTTACACCCGGTGGCCGTGCTGGACCCTGTTTTTTCAAGTCCCCCCCTCCCCACCACGGCTCTTCTTCTTCCTATCCCAATCCACAACCATCCGATCACCTGAACCCATCGAATACTATTCATCAGCATGGTCAGTCATCCTTCGCTCCTAAACGTGCTTCTTTGCATTCCAATGACTTATCTCTAAAATGCTTGCCCCAGTCGCTCTGACGATCATCCATCTATCATCTTGCTTGTCGCCTTACTACTTGCCACCCTTAACCTCTCACCAAACATCCGGCTGATCCAGCATGGCGTCAAGCGCAGCAAGGAGGGAACCTCACAGCCAAAACCGTTGACAGGCGAGGAAGATGCCCAGCTGGCCGAATACAAGCGATTGAACGAGCAGCTTCTGGGACGAGTTTAGTGCCGCTCCCTTGAATTTCACAACCGTCTCATACTTATCCTCTGTGACGTCTCCATCTCTGATAGCATGGACTCAAACAATACTCGCAATCGGATTCTCTTTCGCTGAGCACGATGGTCCTCAGGATCAACCCCGAACACGTGACGGCTTGGTCGTTTCGAAGACATTGCCTACTTGCCCTTCGCTCTCAAACGGGCCCCGATCAGGACATCCAGGAATTTGATCGCGCGCTTAAGGAGGAGCTTCCTCTGACGCAGGCCTCCTTCCAGCGCAATCCAAAGGCTTATCCGATCTGGGAGCATCGGAAGTGGGTTCTGGGCATGATGGCTGAGGCCGACTGGGAAGCCGAGTTGGCCCTGCTTGCAAAGCTATTCAAGCTCGATGGCCGAAACTGTGAGCCAGCTGCGTGGCGCTCTAACTCCCTACCCACTCATGACGCGTCCAGCCAGTTACACTTACGCATCTTCTGCCTCCTCTTCCTCCTATCGTAACAGTTCATGCCTGGGACTATCGCCGCTACGTGATTTCGAGAATCAAGCAGAGTCAGCCCTCGGAGACGCTCGACGCCGAAGAACTAGCCTTCAGTGGACAGCAGATCGAGGCGAACTTTTCAAACTTTTCTGCCTGGCACTATCGCTCCAAACTCCTACAATCTCAACTGGACCAATACGACCAGACTCATGATAACGATAATGGTAAGCGGCAACAAAAGAAGAAAGAAGACATCTTGGCAACCGAGTTGGAGTGGGTTCGTGGAGCGCTTTGGATCGATCCTAATGACCAGAGCGCATGGCTGTTCCAGCGCTGGTTGCTGAGCCAAAGTCGGTTGGCCCTCTCCGCATTGCATCTACTCGATAGCTTACGAGGAAAATGACTTGATATGTTTTTCCTATTGTTATCCGCTTGTCACTCAAGCTCAAGACGAACAGATCCAGGCGGCTGAGTGCGCCTCGATCGCTGAGCTGCTCGAAGTCGAGCCCAACGCAAAATGGGCCATCGCCGCTCTCATTCGGACCCGTCCTACGGAGCATGCCCACCTACTCGAACGTCTCATCGCGCTCGACCCGCTCCGCAGACAGAGGTATCTCGACCTCGTCCAGTCCAACGCCAAGGTGGATTGACCTCTCTTCTCTTTCTCTTGACCTATGGATAGGCTTTCATTGATACTACTATGCCTTTCCGGAGCTTCTTCATCGACATTTTTATTTACTTCTTTCACATTGTTGCACCCAACTTTTGCTTCAACTACCATCACCTGCGCAAACCACTCAACTCACTCAGCCCTCCAAACCTTTGAACATGTGCTTACATATGGATCAGCTTATGAGATTGAGAAACTTTGCGAAAATGTAGAGGGGATTCCTTAAGTTGTATCACTTGGCTCGACACATATCTAGAATTGTCTCAAGTGAATTGATGAAAAAGGATCTGTGCAAGGGACATCCACTCCGTTGGCGCCAGGTCATGTGTAATAAAAATGAATCCGCTTTGCGCCAGACGTGTCTTAACCTTCAGACAAGCCTTCGACCACTTGCCTATACATTCAGAACTTTTGTGGTGGTTTCCCTCAGGATGGTTGTGGAAGGACGTGGATATTCTTGAGCTTCCACGGCCGTAGCGAGATGCTGGAGATTGGACAGGAACTGAAGAAGAAGCCTCCTGGCCGATCGGGATAGATTCTATCATCCACCACTGTCCAACAGTCCCTTGCCTGGCGAAACCGTGGGACACTGCTTTTCGATCGGCGCAATGATGCAATCCGCTGCGGGACGGCAATCCAGAGTTCGGAGGCACTTGTTTTGTCAAGACACCCTATCTCCAACTTCCTTGCGCAACCACACCACCTTCGCTTCTCGCTTGCTCAGTTACACATATTTACATTCGACACAAGTGATCCCAAGATTACCATGCCTTTTAACTCGTCTGGTAGCCGGGATCGGGTCTATATAGCCTTCTTCTTGATCCATGCCATCAGTACGATCTGCGTGGGTCAGTCCCTCGTGCCCACGAAATCAAACTCCTAGGCCGCCCTGAACTGATGTGTTGGTTTTGACCCTTGGCACGGGCGATCGGCGGATATCATGTTGCTTCTTGCGAATCTCCCACGTGGCCGTAATTGGACTGGTAGACGTTCAGCCACTCCTTCCACCAGCGCGTCAACTAGATGTGTTGAAACGACTTCTGGACTGTAAGCACCCTACTTCCAACTTACACAATCTACAGAAAACGAGGCTAGTGAAAAAAATTACCTAAGATGCTTCACTTGGGCGCGCACCAGTCTACTTGGAGAACACCTCAGATCCGTTGATGCTCAGCGCACGTTTACAGGATTCCAACTTCCTGTGGTTTCGATGGTTCCTATTCCACGAGGCTCTGTGTTTCATGCCATGCTTTATCTTGGGCACCCGAGGCTTGCTCAAAGGTTCATCAAACTTCCGTTTCGCGTAGCCTGCTTGAATGGGTTTTCCTCAGCTCGTATTTACCTGGACTAAAGAAAAGTCAAGAATCGATCATTGATCCGACATTTGACCTCCAAAAACACTAGGTACCCCGAGCGTTTACCCCTTGCTCTTAGCCTATGCCGCTGCCGCATCAACCACGACAGCTACCAGCCTCGTAGTGGTTGTCTTAGGTGACCACAAAGTTCCGCTCAACCCGACCCAGCTTATGTTTCTCCTAAGTTCTTACGGTAAGTAGTATAACCACCAGCTATGCTGATTATACCAAGGCTGAATTGAACACTCTTCTGGACTCGGTTTCCCATCATGATGAACTGTACCGTGTACGTATTGTCATCGACTCAACGCATCAGGCCCCTTCTTTGTGATACCCGCTGTCATGCTCGTCGACATGTACCAACGAATCCATCGTTTGATCGATCCGACTAAGCTCAAGGGCAAGAAAAGGGCATGAACAAATACAGTGGAATAAGGTCTTTACAAACGGAGTCGATCAGCACTGGACCTCTAACGCCAAGACTGAATAAGGAACACGCAGATGCTAGCTTCTACTTCGAGATCAAAAGACACGATTTTTAAAAGGAACAGAATTTCAGAACATTTACAACTCTGACATTGATTATGGTGTACAAAAAATACCATCTATCTTTATATTCCCTCGCCATATGTGATGCATTGTGTTGACGAGCTCATCAGCCCTCTCTTATAATGCCCGAGCCGGCGAATCTGGTCCTCTTGACAATAGCCATCCATCCATGGACCTGGAAAAAGACTTGAATTAAATGTCTAGAATCGTTCATTTCCTCTATTGTCGAGGAATTGATAGACTAATCCCACTGGTCATCACTAAAACTTCCACTGGTCAGCACGATGGGTACCAGTGCCCACGGGTTGTGAACGGGCAGGTATGTTATGTATAGGGGTATGGACATACTTCAAAGAATCCAATGACTCACGAAGCTAAGATTCAGAACATGGATAATCAAGAAATTACTCCAGGCAGATTACTTCTCCATTATGTTCGCCACAATCAAGCAGTACTAAACGCTTTACATCTATCTTTATAGTAAGCCTTGTAAGATATCTTAGTTTGTTGACTTACAATTACCATCAAAAGCACATGTTTTATCAAAACTCTTCGGGTTGCAAAAGATGGGGTTTTTATGGAGCGTTTGACTAGCTTCAATATAGAAAGTATTACTGAAATGAGATAGAGGATTCCTTATATGTACATTTTATCATTCATTTGCAGCATTTTTTGAATTATAGAAAGTGCAACCCCTTGGTTTGAAAATAAGTGTCAGGAAATGGGTCACAATTCTAACAACTAGGTGGTGATTTTTTATTTTTTACAAGGGCAATGCCCCCAAATTTGGGGACTTGAGGTGAGTTTTATTTAGAGTGGATGTTTATGTTTGGGAGGGGGGGAAAATACCAAAAAGAATTATGGTGGAATTATATAAATTTCAATTGAAAACCATCAGATGACACAAAAAACAAAAATTTGAAAGAAGAATAAAAGGAAAGGAAACAGAAAAAGAAAAGGAAAAGAAAAAGAAAAAGAAAAAGAAAAAGAAAAAGAAAAAGAAAAAGAAAAAGAAAAAGAAAAAGAAAAAGAAAAAGAAAAAGAAAAAGAAAAAGAAAAAGAAAAAGAAAAAGAAAAAGAAAAAGAAAAAGAAAAAGAAAAAGAAAAAGAAAAAGAAAAAGAAAAAGAAAAAGAAAAAGAAAAAGAAAAAGAAAAAGAAAAAGAAAAAGAAAAAGAAAAAGAAAAAGAAAAAGAAAAAGAAAAAAATCAACTAAAAAAACAGGCCAAATTGGAATTGAGACAAATGGCAGAAAATAAAAAAATGAAATATATCACTGAGATTGAACACATGAAAGAACCTCTTTGTAAACAATATTTGAAGTTTGGTATGAATGAGGGCCAGATTCTGGCTGAGGGATTACAACCTTTGTTGTGTGAGTGGACTTGCTTCGAGAAAGTGAAACATACAGTTGCCATTGTGGGTGGTTCAGGTTGTAAAAAGGGTCCCAAAATGTTTGAGAGTGGGAAATATCATGGTTGTGGATTTTTGATTCATTGTGGAAGGTGTGGGAGAAAATTTTGTTGTGAATTAAGGTTGAAGGAAGGTTTAGATAATATAAGTTGTTATAGTGATTCATATTTTTATCAACAGAAAGTCTCTGGCTATGATAAAATCTTGATTGCTGTTTTTGGTTAGTGTCAGCCCTAGAGATACTCCAGAGTATCCTAAGAACTGACTAAACTGTGAAATACAATACAAATACTGTAGTACTACTGTAAGTAATAATTTATCATTAAATATTATTATATCAATCAACTCAGAATGTAAAATTAAGTGGGGTAGCTCACACAAACCACCACGAAGTTCCTACTCCTTCTAGTACTTTATCATACAATAAAGATACTTTAAGAAAAGGGAATAAAAAGTATAAATTATGGATTAGAAAGTATTGTCATAAAAATCTGAGAGACAATAAGCTTATTTGCATAAATATAAGAATAATAAAATTATGCTAATAAGAAAGAAATTAACTAAGTGCATGGTAATTTCCCAGTATTTTTCTATTAAATGAATTGGCCCATGGTGTGATTGGTTGTACATACATGTCATGAGGACATGGGGACATAGAAAATACTGCGCTCAATTACAATTCCCATTGCATCATAGTGCATTGGAATTGTAATAAATTAGAGCAGAATATACAACAACATTCTAGAAGCTTCTCTTGAAGACCTCTAGAATATGAAAGGAGGCCATTACCTGGCCTTGAATTGGATTCTCACCATATTCCCCAGTAAAACATAATTAGTTACCCTGAATATTTTCCTCCTACTTTTGAGATTAGTGTTATCCTTTGATATCCAACCCACCTTATATCAATTGAATCAGTCTCAATTTAACTTAGAATTTCCCATCCTAGACCTTGATATATTCCTTATAAAGCAGTTTCTGCAAGTCTACCAAATCTGACAGTGGCCAATCAGCTTAACTTCTTTCCAGCTGCTTGTTGTCAATTTATATTGCTATATCTTTCCCAAAAAGACAAAATACAGCTGAAAATATATGGTTAGCTGTTAGTATTCTCCTGATTTGATGATTTTAAAATCAAACCTGACAATTATAAGGAGTTTAGGTTATCATCTGTGCATATTTGGGACACTATAGAGAGAGTAATATAAATGATTTCTTTTATAACCTTTCAGTACAGTGATAGTACCTGGCTTTTTTATAGACATTAATCCAGAGATTCATACACATAGCTGACACATCTTAACAGCCCTCCCAAGTGTGAAGCCAGACTAATGATGGCTGTTACCATTTCCCAAAGTGCAACAATTTTCAAATCAGTATAAAAGCTGAAACTCCTGATTTTCATCCAGGGAATACACCCAGCATTTCATTTCTCATTAATTTTCAAAAATAAATCTGAAACTTTTGTGGAGAGGCAAAACTGGACCCCAGACCCAATTGAAGTAGAAGGCAGCAAGAAATTTGAAGTGGATGGAATTATAGAATGTAGGAGGAGAGTTAAAAAAGCCCAATATCTGGTCACCTAGAAAGTATTTAAACCAGAGAACTTGTGGTAAACAGGGCTCAACATAGAGAATTGCAGAGATCTCAAAGGAACATTCACTAATACATTCATGGAGGAAGTGGAAAATCATTGGCGGAAGCCAAGAATAAGTTTAGAAAGAAATGAGAAATCTAAGATTTTATTGTTATGGAACAAGGACAAGAAATAGACAACAGATGAGGTTAGATGGGAATAAGAAATATAAGAATGAAAAGAATGAAAGCATACCCAGAGAATATAATGAGAATTCTGACAGACAACTAGATGTGTTTTCAAGGAGAAGAGGACACATGGAGACAAAGTAATAAATAGAAGGAAGGATTTAGTAAGATAAATAAGTGAGAGAGATTAATAGATCATGATTAATGTGATGTGGTTTAATTTTTCACCAAGCTGAGCTAGGAAGAGATTTCCAATATATGAGTTTGAGTTTGAAGGGAGTTCTTGAGGATGGATGGATTGTAGAGACAAGGAGAGAGAGGGAATATACTTTGAGGAAGGAGAGAGAAGGAATCAGAAGTAAATAGAGTGAAATTGATTGAGTGGGGGGAGCTTTTTATTGAAAAGGGGAATGAGTGAGTGGGAGGACATTGGGATTGATGAAGGGAATGAGGAATCTTGATTAGGGTTTAATTGATGATATACTCTGTTAAGCCTCTCTTGTGGATTCAGTCCTGAATTAAATATGTCACAGAATTCTGTGCTAGGAATAATTGAGTTTCAACCATACAGCATTTTCTTGCAGGTTTTTTCAACTGTGCGTAGGGACAGAATGCAGAGCCAAAAAAAGAAGAGTATTTTTTTCAGAAGGGGGAGGCTTGGGCATTGATGGGGGATAATTTTTTGAGCTTTTGCGGGGTTCTTTCCATATATCTAGTTGTAATTTACATGTCACACACCACGCAATCACAGTTTAAGAGGCTCAAGATCCAGACAGCTTCTTTATCCTGTGAAGCCCACACACCCATACAGAGAAACAATAAAAGGATTCATCTGGAGAGTTGAGGGGTGCATTTATCAATCCCTGGAACAGTGTGTAAGTTCCCTGAAAATATTTGCACTGAAATTGATATTTATCAAGTTTCTTTTGAAAAACAAACATGCAGGTTGTTAATTGGCCTGTGTAAAAGTTTGGGATATTTATTTCAAAATAAATCAAGAAAACCATGAGGTATTTTGGGCCCTGAAGTTCATTTTTCAACAGGAAACAAGCTTCAAATTATTTTCTTAATAATAATATACATACTGATCCCTTCTTCAGGGATCTCTAGCTATTTTTTACAAAGATATGCCCATGAAAAATCAACAATAAATTACCACATGGAACTGCAAGAAAAACTGGGCCAGCTTCCTGAAGTTTTCATGTAGCATGATCCAACCAAGCTGAAAAAGTATCTCCATGTGTTTACATAAAATTCACATATAAACATCTTGTACAATATAGTCCAAGCAGTTAGATTTGCAGTGATGTGTAGCTGTTTTTCCAAACTCACTGTGAAATGTTCACAGTGACTGTGAATTGAACCTTGGTTAATCACCCTTTGAGAAAGGTTGGATTAACACCACCTCCTTAGAGTTTCTGCATATACACTGCAGGAAGTTGAGATTTCTTTTTCCCAGTGTAGCATACTTGACGGGATGGCACATTAAAGTTGCTGATTTTTCATGGGGTTTTTTATTCCCAAAAATGCAAAAAAAATTCTGAACTAGCCTTTGAAGAAAAAAGTTCTTTTAACTGCCACCTTTTGAAACCCTCTGGCAAAAAACATATATTTGGATAATCACCTGTTTTTCAAAGTGGATTTGGCCATACTTGATACCCCCTATATTTTTGAATAAAATATCAATTGAATTTTTCTTATTTTTTTTCTGGTAGGCTAGGAGGTTCTCAGAAACAAACTGGGAACAAACGAGGTATTGGGGAGGAAGAATTACCCGTTAAAGCCAGGGATAAATGCAGAAGAACCAGGTATGTTTATTAACCCCCCCAAATCACATTCTGCACAATGATCACCTGGGAACAACTTCAAAACTAATATGTCGAGGAATCAGATTTGCACACAGGAGCTGCTTTAGAGATTCTTTTGGAATGTGATTTTTGGTTCTGTGAGCTCCACAGATTCCAAGGCATCTAGGTTGTGCATTCAATTCAGACCACCAGATGTGAGGGTTTTCAAGGGTGAGAACGGAGCACTCCCCATACAAATGGACCCCATGGTCAAAATAATCTACAACCTAAAATGCTCAATTTTGTCGAGGACAGGTGCTTCACAGCAGCTGTGGAACAGCTTTTACAGATTGCAACGAGTGCTATGCGGGTACCCGATGCCCGTGGGCTCGGGGCTACGCTTCCACACGGTCCACGACGCGTCCATCAGGCTTGCTGATGCCTCCATCTCATCTCCGTCTCGACCATGGATTTTCAAGGATATCATCTCGACACGCCCGCCCGATTGAGGAATCGGATTGAGCAAGCCGAAGAAAGAGAGGAAGGTCTTGATAGTCTGCCAAGCTGGCCTCCTGATCCTACTTCATTTGCTGAAAGCTTTAACGATCGTCGTCCTCGCGATTTATATGATGTCGGCATCCCGAGAAATACTACTATTAACACTCCCTCAGTGCTTCGGACCGACCAGAATCGCTTTAACATCCAGGATGGTCGTCCAGCTACTCGGGATTGCGGCTACCAACTCGATAACAGGACTACACCCAAGCCGGGTCCATCAAAACATCAGCCGACCAATATCGATCAGCCTCAAATAATCATCGAATCTCCACTCACCTCAACCCCTGCCACTACACATCCGACTCGTCACGCCAAAAGTTGGTTGCACTCACCCAACAGAAGTCATATACCTCAGACCCAAGGTCACCCTCCAGACCTCGGACTTCTCACTAGCAGCAGTGAAACCGAAACAGACCAACCTCCACCTGATACCCTCGATGTTTGTTCTTCAAGCTCATCAGACTCAGATGACGATCAGGGCCACCTTTCAACGAAGTCTCTGGGAGACTTGAACCTCTCTGCATTAGACGATCTCGAGTCTCGATTCGACGCCAACCAATCTTCAGAAATTCCAGGTCAACAAAATCAAGTCCAGCCGCAGAAGGTGTCATCAACCGCACCACCACGTCCAAAATCGTCTTTATCATCCTCATCAAGCTCACATTCCACCCTTCAGGCTAATTCATCGCGTAATCAAGATCTCGCCATCAACAAAAGCCCCCATGACCCTTCGGGCAGCCAGCTCACCAGTCCCGGTGTCGGACGACGTGATTCGTTTCGGGTCGACGACTCATTAACTCTAGATGCAATTAGAGAAAGTTTCTCGCGAGAGATGGACCCTGAGCTTGACGGGCCAAAGAAGACTTTGTTTGGGCGATCTCCTGCCTTTCAGCCGGAACCGGTTCCCGACCCAGATAACCGGCGTCGGCAAAGAGCCTTAAAGCTATCGAATATATCCCACCGAATGCGGGACGTTTTAAACACCAATAGCAAGCCCATGCAGGCACAGATGCCCTTCCGTGCTGCACGACGCCCGTTTACGCCTAAGCGTTTGACTGAAGTTGCTGACGATACTACCCACTTGTCTATACGTCCTAGAGATCAGTCCAACGATGCCAATCATCCTCAACCTGTCCAAATCGTAGAAAGTGAAAGTGAAGCAACCTCATATGATTTGACCACATTTCCGGGAACTCGCCACCAGAACGGTAATTCTTCACTGTCATTCGCGGAACGACCTTCCAAATTCAATGGAAACAAACTGAACTCTTTCCTACACAATCTCAATGGTCATTTGTCGGAAGAGAATCACCAAATGGTCAACGCCCTGGCTGAAACAAAAGCACAGCTTGCCCAACTGGAAATGGAGAATCAATCTCTGCGGAGAGGAGGTGTTATGCCACCTCAATCTGACCGCAGTGGCGTGCTTCTAGATCACTTGCAAGGCATGATTGACGTCCACGACAGTATAGCCGAACTCCAAAATAACTTTAATCCTGCCCTGGTGCCAGTCAATCCCACATCTGAATCACAATCTGCTACCCAAAATCTTTTGTCTGAGCGCCAATTTCGCCGGCTTGAGAATCAACTTGAAGAACGCGACGAAGAGATAATAGAAATGCGAAATCAGCTTCTGAATAAATATTCGGCCAACCCATCGTCACTAAAGCAGATTTTTGACCTGAAAGATCGCCTCAAGGGTTTGCAAGAAGTACTCGCGGTGAAAGAAGACGAAGTCGATCAACTGAAGGTCCAGCGAATTGACATCGCAGGGCGGCATGCTAGGGCGGTCGCCGAGCAGTCTGCCCAGCACGAGAAAGAATTGGCCCATGTACAAGCGACTTTTGATTTGAAGCTCACGATGCTAAAAGAGCAAGCCACGGCGCTCATCAAAGACAAAGACAGAATGCTAGTGTCGATGAATTCCAAGTATAAAGAAGTTCGTCGCCTGACTGGCGTTCAAGGAAAAATATTGGATGAAACGAAATCAAATCCATCCAACCGCCAGCCCAGCTTAGAAGCCCTCGTGACAGTCAAAAGCGAGCTGGAACAAGTCTTGAACGGAAAAGGGGATCAGTCTGTCGGACGATCTGCTGAACGTCGTATCCGAATGCTTCACTCGTGGATTCAAAGCGAGATCTCTAATAACGAACAAAAAACTAGTCAAGATGACTCGGAGCCTAAGCAAAACGAAGTCAGTCGCCAATCATCTCAAGAAAAGGACGAACTCCGGGCCAAAGTTGAGGAATTAGACCTAGAGTTATCCGAAAAGGACTTTCGAATTGAAGCCTTAGAAGTCTCTCTGAAAGATTCCGAAGAGGCTCGCCAGACTGTGGAACGTGACTACGCGCAGCTTGAGGCACAAGTCGATGTCTTAGAAGCGGAAACAATCGCCCAGCAATCGACTATCTCAGGCCTCGAAGCCAAATTATCCCAAGCCCTGAAATACACCTTCTCAGATGTCTCATCTACGCCTCGTCAATACAGCTCTAGGGAAGGATCCACTCAAAAAAAGTCTGAACTTCTCATGGCGCAAGAGGAGATCAATCGGTTGAAAAACTTGATCAGCCAATCCGAGAACGCCGCTACGTGTGAAATCCAAAACATGAAGATCGAAGCTTTGGAGACCCTTAGACGCGAGCTTGAAGAAAGGTTAGGCTCGCTGCGCCAGCAGACATCTGCTTTGATCAGCACTCCAAGTCGATCATCATGCCACTTTCAATCGATTATCAGCATGCGTACCCCCAAGACACCAGGCAAAATGCTAGGAAATGTGCGCTCCTTTTCTCCTGTCTATTAATTTTACTTGCATTTCCTACATTCGCTGTCCCTAAATCTAACTTGCATTCTTCGGAGTAGATGACTTCAATATTGGCAGGTGATTCAGGGGATGAGACTATCGTGCCCATGCTCAATCAGATCAACGAACTTCAGCAACAAGTTGAACAACTTCGGAATGAACTCGATTTGGCCAACAAGAATGTCGACCAAAAGCTGGCTAAGCTCTCTGAAGCTAGTGAAAATGCAGTAAAAGTGTCAACAGACGCAATAACC
This sequence comes from Puccinia hordei, assembly GCA_007896445.1. Lineage (NCBI taxonomy): Eukaryota > Fungi > Basidiomycota > Pucciniomycetes > Pucciniales > Pucciniaceae > Puccinia > Puccinia hordei. The sequence continues at coordinate 385,037 of RDRW01000377.1, forward strand.
GCTCGGATGAAAGCCGATGATTTTGAACAAAAGGCTCAGAAACTTGAAGAACGGCTGGATAAGTTGATTGGAGAGAATGGTACAATCGCTCAAGTCAAGCATCGTTTATCCAACGTCGCTTGCCCCGACTGTGGCGAAAGGTTCGACGCCAATCAAATAGTTCGTTTCAGAGTCTTGCCTACCCAGGAATTGGAATTCACCGAGTGAGTTTTATTATGTTCAATCAATTGACCGAATTGGTTATATTGATTTCATTGCAAACTCGCGATGCACAAAACCTTTCCCTAGGTCAACCACTGCAAATGACACAGAGGATCACTCATCAAGCTTGAAAGTAAAGTTTATGGAGCTAGAAGCGAACCACCAAACTTCTAAAAGTGAAATCATAAAGCTGAAGCGTGATCTTGATCTGAAACTCGATCAAATTGAGCAACTTGAATCGGAGAAAGCAACTCGTGACCAGGAAATTCAACAATTGCACAATGTATGTGATCTCATTGCATCTGATGATAGATAACGCTTTGCAAATAATCTAATGGATACCCACTGTTTGAATAGCAACTTTCTGAGGCTCAAGATGAGGTTGAAAGTCTTCTAAGTAAATCGAAAGAAGAGCAACAGCGACTGCAAGAAAGGAACAATGAGTGGGAAGCCTTATCGAATGATAAGCAGGACCTAGAAGATCAAGTCGAAGCAGTCAATATTGTGAGTAATTTGGCATTGCACGCATGTCCATGATAGCTGTGTCTAATCTATCTGGTTTGGACACTTACCAGAAATTGCGCGAAACTGAAGCTCAGCTCTCTCAAGCGACTGAGGCGCGCGACTCTATGGATGCTGAAATCCGAGGTAAGTTACTCCTTTGATAGATCGGCAAATGTCGGGTGGTTTTCTTTCTTGACGTTATTTGCGCTTGTTCCAGCTCTTCACAAGCAGAACAAAGACTCTTCTGCTCCATCGGCGCAAATCGACCAGCTCCAAGAAACAATCTCGAAACTTGAGGCAGATAATGCAGAATTTGCTGAGCACCATGACTCACTCACGGCCGAAGTCCGTCAGCTAAAGATTGAGCTCGAGCGGAAAGCACACATGATTCTGAATTCTGAGAAATCTTACCACCGAATCCAAGCGACGCTCGAAAAACAAACGGTCGAGTTCGGCCAACTACAAGGCGAGTTGGAGAGGAAGGCGAACGAGATCATGGCCCTGAATTCGACGAACAGTAATCTACTAAAAGATACCAAAGTCCTTCGAAAAGAACTTGTGAAAGTTAAAACTGAGGCTCAAGATCTTGGGCATCATTTACAGGATTTGAAAGATCAAGTCGATCGTCAAGCATCTGTTCCGACCAACTCCAAGGAAACGATAAAACTTAAGAACGAGTTATCTTTGTGTAAAAAAGAGTTGAATGAATTGAAGTCTCAACTAACCCATTGCGACCATGGATCGTGAGTGTTTCCTTATTTTTTCCGAGGCTTGATATTACACAACGGTGTCGAGACAAACACAAGTACGCTTTGATACTGAGCTCAATTCTTTCCCCTTTTCTCCGACCCTGCCACCAATAACGACCAGTGAAAACAGAGAGGACCTCGACCAAAAACATAACTCGGAATCCAAAGGATTGTTACTCAGGATCAGATTCTTGAAACTTATGTTTACCAGAGAAAGTCTTTTCAGGGCCGATCTAGCTTGTCAAAAGAGGCTTATCATGTTAAAGTTACGTGAGACTGAAATTCGGTTAGTCGCGTTCATTTTCCTGTCCTTTGCGAGAGAAATTCTAACTGCGTATGGATGCAATTTGTAGAAACGAAGCAATCCAATTGGCCTTGTCTAATTTCGGCTTACCCTGCTCGCTATCATCTGGTTCTGATGACAACCAACACCCAGGAAATTTCACTCTGCATCCAACCTCGACTGGCCGATCCTTTAAAAGTATTGCAGTCGCGGTCCGAGCGATTTGTAAACTAAAGTATGTTAATTTTATATTTTCTTTGATCGGTCAAACTGATTGGAACCTAATTCACTTGATGCTCATTGAACTGGATTGTGTAATCAAAGGATGTTGTCGAAGAATTGGAGTAAAGAAGTTAAAGTAAAGGAGAAGCTAAAAGAGGCCTATCGAGAAGTCAGAGGTAAAGAGTTCATCGGTGATTGAATCAAATTTCTCGAAATGTGCAATATCCCTATGGATCGCCTGGCGCTTTTTTTGTCTCGATCTTTTCCAGAAAACGAACAGACAAACAAACACCTCTCGTTCCACCTCCGATTTTCACTTGTCTCGCAATACCTCCTTTTCTCGATCGCTTTCTCAAGTGTTTTCTTTGAGTTTAAATTCGAATCATGTTTCCTTTCTTTGCGACCATACCATTCATCTATACACACATACATCACATGTCACTATCTTGTAGTTCTTGCCCTTTTTAACTCACTCGCATTCCAGTACAAAGTAATCATTGTATAAAAAGTGACATTTCAAATTGTATGCGTCACAACTACTACAGGACTGGTGCGATTGAAAGTTTTTAATACTGTGAGATGAGAAGGATATCATTTCAGTGAGATGGTAGAAGTTCTGAGACTGTCTTGAATGTGACCCGATGAATCAAAAGGCTACCAGACGAGAGTGTTCGAGGACAAAATGATTTGATGGCTGCCGATAGGATGTATGTGGAGCCTGCCTCCTTCGAGTCCAGCCTTTCAGGACCTGTCCATACCGCATTCCAAAACTTCCAACTCCGATCCTCCTGCCCATTAAACGAAGCGACTAGTTGAGATGATCTGTCGGGCAAGATGAAGTGACCCTGTATGTCGGCAGGGTTGGCAAGGTCAATAAGATCCAGGTCTATTTCCGGATGGCTAATTATATTACTGAGACTGATCGTGCTAAGCTCCATTCTTAATCCACATCCTAAGGCCTTGATGATCGATTCTTTGAACGTCCAGATTTGAAGTAGCCCATCTAGAGCAGAAGCCTCTTGGAGATCTCTCCGAACAAAGCCATTTCTTCTCTGGTCAATCAACTCTTTCTCCCTTGGACTCAGATGCTCCTCTAATAACGAGCAAAAGTCGTCTACGGTTTTTTCGCTTCTTGGGAGCTTATATTTCATCACATCCACCCCTATCTCGAGGCTTGGTTGAAGTTGATCATTCTTGGTAGATTGTGCCAATATCTCTTCACTGAAACAGCATACCACCATTGACCCATCGTGAGAGATGTTGAAATGGAACCGACAGCCTGGTGGAAGTTCGGTGTCCTGCAATCCAACAAGGATCACATTCTTTTCTCAAATAAATGAAGAAAACTGCCCAATTTGATCAGCGATCGCCTTACCAAATATGGCTTGCCTTCCAAATTTGCCGAAAACACAATTCGACTCCATGGGAGTGAATAAGTCGAAGAAACAATCTTGTGCACTAATAATTTCCCGACGAGTGATCCTACAAAAACCACGTCAAACTCAGTAAAAAAATCCTGGGAATAAAAAAGAAGTCTTCACTCACTTTTAGCATCGATTTGATGATGATAGGAACGAATTTTGGCTTGAATTTCAGCAGAGAATAAGCCCAAGGTAGTGTCCCATTCCTAAGGGGTTCATAGTCTGCCATTAGTGCATTCAGAATTAGAACCAAGGACAAACAAAGACGCTCACGAGTGGATCCGGCTCCCATCCAGATATATCCACTATCCAGGTTGATAAACTGAGCGATGTGACCATTTCGTTGATGTTCGGCCCGCTGCCCCGGTTGGTAATTCGTGTCTTGGCTGGGTCGGGCCAATCAAGCCCGTCCAGGACCTATAGCCACCCGTTTCGTAGATCACACTTTCAATGACCTATCAGCTATGGACAATTGACCCAACCACATACATCTACATGGAATATAAAACTATCACTGGTGCTGCATCTTCCGTGTTCTAGAATTTTGATCGGGCGCCAACCGACGAACTCCTGGGAATCCCTCACAGTCGTTTGACTAGTTTGGAGTTAAGTACTGCAGCCGGACTGGGATATTGTATGCACTACGATGGATCTAAGATTACTCAGTCCCGAGCTACGATCCAGGTTGAAGGAAGTCCAGGTGAGTTAATTGGTCCGAATATGTAGTTAGAGTCAGAGCTCTGGACTGTAGATTGCACGAGCTGGGTGCCGACCATATGTGTACATATTTTTCTACGAGCAGACCATCGCAAGTCGGGCCACCCAGAAAGAGACTCAAGGAGACTATGAGCAGGCCTTCTCCTTCTACGTGGATTCGGTGCAGAAATATCTCTATTTGATACGAGCCCTCCCGGATGGTCCTTTGAAAGAGCAGCTCAAAGCCATCTCTTCAAAGTTATTGAACCGAGCCGAACTAATCAAGTCGTCCCGTCCCCAATTAAGCCTTAGAGCACCCATTCGAGACCGCACTGCTTCCGGTGAGTTGGCCAGATTTCTACTATTCGGAAGAAGCGTGGCTCAATCTCTCAATCCACCGCTCAAAAAAAAAACATTACAAACAACTCAGAGGCGCAAGATGCAGTTCTTCAGAGTTCTCAAAATATCAACGGTCTGAGCTTTCGACCGTGGTCGCCGTCTCATTTAAATTCAATGAATGACCCATCATATCAGTCGCAGTCAGCACAGTCAGTTCGTGAACCATATGGCATCAGGGTTTCAAATGAGTTGATTGTCGCAAGTCTGATACATTCTATTTCCGAGTCGGAATAGATTGGCCTCAATCCAACCAGCATTGAGCCCTGTCCAAAAGCAAGCTTTTCTCGGATGGAGATCGATCAAAGAAGCAAATCCCAATCTGCAAGTTTACAAGGCTGACGCGCTGGATCCAACGGATATCGTTCAGGATGTTGTCACCGATTGCTCCTTGATCGCTGCGTTTTCCGTTCTCATCAACCACGCCAAACGATTCCAATCTAAAGTAAGCCCGCACTCCATTAGCATCCGGTCCCCTGTGACCAGTTAACTGACATCCATTATGCGACTCCAGCTCCACATTGAATGCTTATATCCAAAAGGACCAGATGGCTTTCCGGAAGTGCCTACAGACGGGATTTATCGAGTCAAGTTATTCCTGAACGGAACCAAGAGGGAGGTGAGTTCATTGATTCCTCGCCAAAATATGTTTTGGTAGAATACTTACAGTGCCTGTTTGATCATATTTTAAGATCTGTTAGCTTTTTCTACTTCGTTGATCTTTGACATATGGGCCTAATTGAGGATTGCATGATTTTTTCCCGGGCGATCACACACTAAATCCGGTACATTTAGTGGTAGACGATCAAATTCCAGTTGGTACCTCGGGGATGAGTATGTGTGCTAAATCGCGTCGAGGCCTCTTCTTCTGGCCATCTCTGGTGGAAAAAGCAGTGCGCAATCGTTCTAGGCGAAAGCTTCAAAGAATTTAACCTGCTCGGAATGTTTATTTTGTTTTAATCCTTTCTCGGGTAGTACATGAAAGTGATGGGCGGATACGATTTTGTTGGATCGTAAGTCTCCTTTGACTGCATACTTTATGGCTCTCTTTTGATCCAATAGTATTGCACCTTTCAGAAATTCGAGTGTCGACTTGCAGTAAGCCCTTACTAGTACTTCCAACATCGATTATACGACTCTCCATACCAATCAAACATCACCACATCTCATCGTGAAGCGCGTTGACGGGTTGGATACCAGAAACTATCTTATTGACCAGGTATGTAGAACTGCCTTTCTTCTCATTATATTGAACTTTTGTGCTTTAGAGACTATTTATGCAATATTTTCAGTCAAGAGTACCGAAGTGAACGCTCTTGGAATCGCGTATACTCCGGCTTTTCCCAAGGTAAACTTAGTTCAGGTGGTTTTTCTATGTTTGCGCTGATGAAGTACGCCATATCTGTTCATCCAACCAGGTCAATGCCTGGTCAGTGTAGGTACCAGTGCGAATAACCTGGATGCCTTGGAGAATGCGGGACTAGTACCGTTTCATGATTATGCAGTTATCGGTATGTCGGCCTCATTGAGTTGGTTTCCCTGAGTTGATCCCACCAGAAGTGTGATTTTCGTCTAGACATCCAGGAGAACACGATGGGAAATCGGTTGGTTACTTTGTATAACGCCTGGGACGTTCCTGAACCACAACCAGCACCTTCGGCTCAGTGGACGACCCAATTAGAAAGCGCCTTGCCTCAAATACCAGCCAGTCGCCGACCTGAACGCGTGGGAACGTTTACTATATCTTGGGAATCACTGCAGATGTACTTCGAGACGGTATATCTTAACTGGGACCCCAGTCCATTCAACTTTCAACGCCTGGTTCATTTGTCTGAGTTTACTTTTCTGAGAATCGGTTCACCAGCTTGACGGGGCAGCTTGTTAATACTGCTCTTGGCTCAATTGATTTTAGCTTTCACCACCCAGTTCCAGCTTTCGAATTAAAATTTGATCATGAGACAGCTCTTGATTCCAATCCTGAAGTTTGGATCCTTCTCACTCGTCATCTTGACAGTCAAGTGACAGACAATAAGCGTTTCATGTCTTTGCAAGTGTTTTTAGACGATCAGGAAAAGACGTCTCTGGTTCAGAAAAGCTATGATTCATTGGACCATGGTCTTCCCCCATTGACCGCGGTAAATATGCACCATTCCGCTGCAATAGCAGTACAACCAATCATTGTAACGAGTTAACATTAGGGTCTCAAAGACCCCCCTTTCGAATTCTACCCATCTTCTAGCTAGGTTCTCGCCAACTGATAAACAAGCGAGGTATCTGATCAACTTTTCATTTCACGACGACTGGGAAACTAGAAATCAAGCCGAAACTTCTCACATAACATCCAGACCGATAGCATTGACATTGCAAGTTTTTTCACAGGTGTCCATGAGTCTATCCGACTCCACTCCAGCCCCATTGCCATTTTCAAAAGAGCTCGAGGGGCAGTGGACATCAAAGACCTCAGGCGGCAATCACGCTCTTGCAACCTATTCCAGCAATCCGATGTGGAGGATAACAATCGGGGAGGAGGGATCTACCTCGGAGCCGAAGGTACCGGGCAAAGGCAAGTTCAAGGCAAGCTTAACCACCATTAATGCCCACGGGGGTCTGGACACGACGGAACCTCTGAACATCAAACTTATTCGATCCGGTGGCGATGGTCGAGTATATGAGTTGAGCATCCGGTTCAATTTTGAGCGACCCTGAATTCTCTCGCAAATGTCTCTCTACATGGAGAAGCATTGTACTCAATCGTGATGTTTTGAGCAGTGTCGAGCGGCGTGATGTGGTAGGGGACTCCGGAAGCTATACTCTTGGCCGAGCGCAGTTACGCGTCAATCAACTTCTGCGTAAGTTTTGAAAGTTGTGAATCATGACCCAATAAATCCACTCAGATAAAATTGTTGACAGCTATTGTTTCTTCTGTCATGGTAGCGGGAAAATATACAATTGTTCCTTCGATTTACCAAGCTGGAGTGATTGGATTATTCAAACTTCAATTGGAATGTGACTTACCTCTTACTAGAGTTGAGTCTATCCCTCCAGAGGGAGCCGGTATGTACAAGCGTGTAGGGCGTTTGAGCTGGCAAGAAGAAAGGGAAAGGGCAGGCTTCTGGCGCCTTACTGGCGGCAAGGGTTTAGTGAAATCCAAGTAATTCAACTTTTCCTTTCACCATACCTTGGGAGATGCATGCTAAATCGCGAACATGATTTTTACGGAATGACTAGAATCAAGCTACAAGCTGCACATCAGCCGGGCGCATATCCGATCAAGTTGACTTTAATTCAACATGAATCTAGTCAAGGTGAAGGGAAAGTAATCCATCCAGGGATCTTTACAAATGCACTCAGTGGTGCAGCTATCGGACCTCTCCAGCTATCTTTCTCCCAGAATTGTCAGTCCGGAACTTGATCTTTCTTCTATTCGTATTCCTGTGGTCGACGAAGCTGATCAGATCAAATCATGATCTACTATCGTAAATTCACATATCCCCTCCACTCAGACGAATATACTATCGTTGTCGAGGCGTTGGGCGACTCTTGTACTACAAAGGAAGAGGGATATGTCTTGATAGTTTATGCTGACCAACCCTTGAGCTTGGATCGCCTAGCAAGGCAAACAAACTGATCGGTGGAAGTTCTCATAAGATAAAGCGTGGATGTTGCTATTTTCGCGCTTTCTTGAATATGTCTTTTTCTAGCGAGTTTTGCCCTTTTTTGTACATCGTTCCAAGAATTACAGTCAACAATGTTCATTTACAATATGGCTGCAACTGCGGTATACAAACAAGCTGATTTCGTTATCACCACAGACGCGCATGAAGCATATCAAGCATGTGCAGGGGTTGTGCCTTTTTCTGAAATGCTAGACAAAAAGATGACGCCTGGAAGAGTTGTAACGTGGGTGATGGGCGTCGATAGGCCCTATTCCACCCTCGAGGATCTTGTCTACCACCAATTCCAAGCCATTGATCTTGGCTCCATCCTTATCAAGTGCCCATAAGGTCAGCGCGAAATAACTGTAAGAAAACATCACTCATGTGATTAGTTCAGCAATAAATGAAGAAAGATGACGGGTCAAGAATCGCAAGGGTTGGAGAATAACAAATGGATAACAATGAAGGGCTAAGTGGAAGGAAGCTTGTTGTGGCTCAACTTGTCGCCTTGATAATTCAAGATGCCTTGGTGAACTGGGAACCTCGTCTGCGGACCCAAATGAGAGGCGAATTTACCCATGTGCCAACCGTTGACCCAAAATTCGACTCGATACCGACCTTGGTGAGTTAGTGGTTGTTGAAATTGAAAGCTGACGATCACATCGTATCCTGGCTCGAAGTCTAACTTGACTGTCGTTCGATAAAACCCAATCCCAGCAGTCGTCAGACCGTGACTTATAGGGGAGAGGGCCGTCCATGTGGAATTGTCTTGCTCATCGTAGTCGGGCAGATGCCATCCTGCTCGCTAGTATGAGAGCGAAGCAGCCGAAACAGCCTCAGGCCATCGGATTCACGCTTTGATGAATATCTTGATATGCTAGGAGACACTCACAATACCATAGAAGCCATTTTCATTGTAAATACCCCGGTCCGGATCCGGCAGCCTTATGAGGTCCAATCAACTCATCTTGTTGAAAAACAACCCCTACCAGTGAGCTTTGAATGGTACCAACTTACGTGTAGAATCCGCCTAAATGGCCTTGTACTTTCCAGGAAATCTCCTCCAGGCTGTCCTCAACACCTGGCCCTTCGAATTTATAGCCCAAGATACCTCTGGGATGCTTGACTGTATCCGAAAAACCTGATAGTAGATCAAAATCATTAGCAACTGCGATGTTCTAGCTTCCGAAAGAACCAAAAAGTAACATCGCCAACCATCCTCAGTTTGATCCATCCCCATTGAATCTTGAACGACTGTGATGACATTAGATCCACACTTTTTGAGCGACCCTTTAGGAAAATGAAATGTGTTTGTGTGTGTTTTAGAGTAAGACTAGGGATAGAGGGAGGCGAAGATCAGTTTATCTGCTATCCCATCCAACAGCAAGCGGCCTTGAAGGTCATACCTTGGGGTCCGATTTGGAGGTCGAATTAGGTACGCTTCCAAGAAAAACATCGTTCAACCAAACAGAGGCAGCAAAAAAATCACCACCTGCGATGGTTAAATTGATCCCCAAAGAGGACATCATCGGTGCATTGAAATGGACTTGATTATGGACTTGAAACAACGATTGACACTTGTGAAGAAAATGACCGCGCCAAATTGTGGCACCATTGCAACTTTCGGGCGGAAGAAGCACCCGACGGTTGTTAATTTTCATAGCAGAGTCAAGCTTCATGGTGATGTGTCTGGTCGCGAAAGGTAAGTGATGAAACTCACAACCCATAATCACAGGCGTAGAGGTAATACTAGATTCAAATTAATCATTATCAGCACGAACGAGTTTGTTCTGAGTGATGAAATCCCTCAGGATAAGCTTCAATCTAACCTTCCCATAAAGCTTTTTGTAACGATTTTTGCTTTCCTCGATAGTAGCTTCTGTCCATTTGTGATCCGAAAACTCACTCTTAATCTCAGGCAGACTATCCCGATAGCTCCAGTTGAGTGTTCGAAAGTCCATTCGACTGTGCACTTGGGCAAGTTGGTTATTTGATTTATTTTCCACACTGATTTTAAATGAGTTTGGGTGATATACAAAGCTCAAGAAACTGGATCCAGGAGCTCTGGATAGATTCCGAATCATCTTTCCGTTCCACTCTAACCCATCGATGATTAACCCACCAACATATATGATTACTTCTCTCTTCAAACCTTCTTCAAAATCTCCACTGAGACGTAAAATGTTCTTTTGGGAGCTTTCGATCGTAATTGACGCGTTTCGCACGAGCCAAGGACCCCAGATGAGGACACTCGTGGGTGGGCTGGACGAATCAGGTTGGTAGAGAATTGGATTCCAAACTTCGCCAGCCATCTGTTTACTTGTCATCAACACAAGTGAATTTTGAGAGCCTAGCGCAAATATGGCGCTTCGATCATAAATGCGCCAGCTGATCTCCCTATAACCACGTGAGTTGTCCTTTGTAAAAATTTGGAAGCTGGATGGCTTGCCACCTTCGGGGTAACTCCTCGTCCAGTAGCCATCCTCTAGATCGGGAATTTTAAGTGAACTGACCTCCGTGTCCGGTATGTTTTGGGATATTCGCTCATCACCATTCGAAAACAAGTAGAGGACTTCATGACCACCTATGCGCGCCGAAAGCAAAACACTCGATGTTGTGTAAAGCAAATTAATAGGGCGTGGGTCGTTGGGGTTCTTGCTTTCAACGGATGTCTGATAGTCAGTAACCAATAGCCTTGACTCCCGGGGCGATAGACTGATCGGAGGAAGTTGCATCAGTCCAGCCGAAGTCAATACATTCAACCTGAACCTCGTTGGTTCACTAGATAAATCAGATCGTTGATCAGCCTTCAGCAGACATAGATCATACTAAAATAATGGGATAACACACGTTGAGGTAGAATTGAGCGCCCTGACAATGTAAAACCCTGCTCCAGAGGTCGGATTCCTGAGCTCAGTTACAAATGCGCAACGGGTACTATCGCCTTCAAAATAACTTGGATCACGCTTGCTATCGCCAACTACTTCCGTCTCGTAAAATTGCTTGGAGGATCTGATAAAGAAGCTTTGGCGTTTGAGTTCTGTATATTTCTCGTTCAATGTCCTATCTTCGGAAATCGCCGAGCCGTAATCATCTGAATCCATTTAATGGTTAGCATTGGGAAAATAATGGATCAAATAAGTCAAATGACAAACAGCTGGTATAAGTCCCCGGGAAAGCTAGCTGCCCCCAGTTAGTTCCACCGTAAAGCATCTGCATGCACGTATCCAAATGAAGACGATGGACTCAGAAGACAAAAGAATATGCATAAATTCAAAAGGTGTACATGATCTTATTTCTCACATAGTAATTTATCATTTTGATGTTGTCAGCCAAGTTATTCAAGTAAAAGACGGACTCAAACTCGGGTCCTGTCAATTTCCGACAATTTTCGTATCCTGTTGCACCCCACGAATCATAAGCCCCTGCTTGAAACCTAAAACGCACCGTGTGAGATTTGCTTAAAGAAACGCCTCAAAATGCTAACAAAGAAGACGCACTCAGGTATGAAAAGGGGCGACTCTAGATGTAAAGAGTTTTGGTATTCCGCATAAATCTCGACGACAGGTTTCCAGCGGTCGGGCTGGGAGCAATCGAAGGATTGAGGATATGAATCGAAGCCGTCTGGTAACCAATAAATTGCATCAGAAAGGATGATAGCCAACTATTTGAATTTGCTAAACAGTCTGACACACATATGTCCACAGCTCCCATCCCGGTGGCGTAGTTTTTATCCATGCCCGCATCATTTACAGTCAAGGGAACTACCTACTCAATAACTTTTGCGGATCAGTCATGCCAAAAAATCAAACAAATTAAGTCGATTTATAAGAGGGATAGCGTACAATTCCCTTGTCTACGAGAGCATCAGCTAAATCCTGCATGTATTGATCCTTTCCGAGAGGCTGCCCCCAGGATGAGTGGGCGTCCGTCAAATACCTGGTAGCTCCTGATTAGTTCAAATGACTTGGGAGAATCAACATCTTATTAATTCTTAGGACATTGGCAAACTCGTTTTCGACCTGGACGCCGAATGATGGTACCATTGGGTAAGCCAAATTGATTGGGCACGATGCGATCAATCATTTTGTCCCAATATTGCCTCCAGGATCTATCGAAATCGGTCGCGTTTGTCCGGAGAGGGCAAGAAAGAGTGGTAACCCAGCCAGGTATCCCGCCGGCTGTAAGCTCCTCCCCATCATCGATCATCAATTGCAAGCGCCTTCGGTAATCAGAAAGCAAATCCAAACAGACCTGTTGTTTCGGCTACGATGGAGAATTAACAGTTAACGCCAATATTAGCACTTGCATGAGCCTTGAGCGTGAGCTATACTTTACCATTAATATATGGTCCGGGACGGACTATGACGAAGAGGCCAGCACTTCGGGCTGCGTCAAAAAGAGGTTGAAGAGACTTGAAGCCACTCCAGTCGGTGGTTCCATTGAGAGGATTGACAAGTCCCCTGATAGATTTAAGTCATCAGTTAATGAATGCTCGCAAGTAGCTCTTACGTATGAGTAAAGTAATCCTGCTCACCAGTGTACTGCGAAAGGAAAAATTATCAGCCGAAGTTAGACAAAGTAAATTAGCAAGTACAGCGATTAGATCTTATGAATGTTCACCAGCTCAAGAACTTGCCGTAAATTGATACTGTATTGAGCCCCGCAGCGGTGAACTTTTGAAGAATATCGCTCCACTGAGACACGACGGGCAACCGCCAAGTGTGAAATTCACCTGGAAAGTACACAAGTATAATTCCTCAGTATGGAGAAGCGTTCCGACGGTTTTCAGCATAGAACAACAAGGCAAGTATGAACTAACCAGATTGGATAAAAACTCGCTCTCCCTCAATCAAGATCGAATGTCGATCCCAACTGACGACTGACTGACCCTGTACGACGCCCTCAGAGAGAGTTGCCCCACATTGAAGCAACCCGAACGTGAGAAGGGATGATCGCAGCTTCATCTGTGGACCACTTCAAATCACTTGCTTCTGGTATTATGTCTGTAGTTGATCGGCGAAGCTTTCACAGAGGTTGGAGCCAAGGGCCAAGGCACAAGTCGGATTCTCTGACTGCGGCTCCCAGCCAAGGCGCGAAAAGTCAGTGACACCACTCGTGAGTGCAATTCCAACATGTTGTTGATACAGCTATGACACAAAAGCTTGCCAATCCCCCTTTTTTTTTTTCCGTTCCCCCATTCCCCGAAAATATTTTTCACCCACCGAATACCCGAGGGGAATAGGAGCTCCCCCCGATGACTATTTCCGCTCGGCCCAGCCGGTCTGAGGCTACAACCAATGAACCAGCAACAACGACCTCGCCAGGAATACTCACCACCAACAATCAAAGTCCAGTAGCAGCCATCATGGGTAAGTCTGTGGGTTTTTATCTTGTTAAATTTCCCTTTTTCAATGGAAACTGACTGCCCTTCCTCTTATTAATACATCTGATAAAACAGCATTCACAATGGTTTTCCGCAAATATTCACCTGAGCTCAAATACATGGCTGTCACTCAGGCAATCAAGGGGGCCAACCTAGCTAGTATCAACAATTCCCTGGGGGCTTCTATCAGCCGTGAATCCCTTCATCAATGGACTGGCTTGTATGAGAGGACCCGTGCCATGGTTTGCGACCCTAGGACCTATCTTCAGAGGGGACGACCATTTGAACTCGGGGAAGAAGATCTGAATTTCATCAAACAGCTCGTTACTGATAAACCCTCACTCTATGCCAATGAGATTCAGTGCAGCTTGTCCAAACAGCACATTATTACGGTATTGGTATCAACCATTGTGTAGCAACTCACTCTTGGGTTGCTAAGACTGCAGCAAGGTGCCCCGGCACAGTCAATATAGCAACCCAGACAGCTCCCTGCGGTGGAGATGGTCTTAAGAGCATCCACCACTGTCTCTGTAAAGTGGCTTGGTAAGCCAACTTTACAGAGACAAAGCCCCCAAGCGCCACCCTTGTGGCCTCTTTAGGCATCTTTAACTGAGGAATTGCTAGGATTTTTGTTAGAGGTCTCTAAATTTAGAGACCTCTAACAAGCTCGGTAAGACAAGATCCACCCGAGCTCCTCCGTTCCCACAATCAAGTCTTTGATCCCCCCCCTACAGCCCCGCTTACCAAGCAAGTTGAAGAGTCCCCAAGGGTGGGGAGGCTTGGTTAGCCAGCTGCAGAGCCCCCCTACCAAGTCATGAGGGCGGGTTTTCTTGGTAGGGTGACCATTGCGCTTGCTAACCTCTCCGCAGTTGCAGAAAATTTAGCAAGACAATGGTGGATGCTCTAAGGTTTCACTTTGAAACAACTTCAAAGTGTGGATACCTGTTGTTTTTGAAAAAGCTTGTGATTTTTCTTTGATTGTTTGTGACAGCTAGTTCAAACATTTTTATTTTTATTTGAAGTTTCATTGAATTTGCTCACAACCAGGGTTGGCAACGTCCCAACTGAACTATTTGTTTTTGGAGTCACTTTGAAGAGACTTCAAAAAGGCTTTGACAATTTGTGTCTGTGGTGTACATATACTCGGCCCTCCACCACCACCACCACCACCACCACCCACCACAAACCACCACCACCACCCACCACCACCACCACCACCACCACACCACCACCCACCACCACCAACCACCACCACCAACCACCACCAACCACCACCACCCACCGCTGCCGGTTATGCTACAGTCTTGTGGCCAAGTGAGTTCAATTATTTCTTTATCCCCATCAAAAATGGAAGATTTCTAGGCTGACCATCCCTCCGTTTACAAATTGAATAAATCTACATAGGATGAATCCAGATTGTGTGACTGTTTGTTATCACTATCTGAATACAGTGAGTGGATCCACCACCCATTAACCCCACTAGCCAAGCGGCATGTACCAAACCTCTTTGACAGGACCGGATATCTAGTTGAACAACACAATCGCCGCCGTGATGCATTCATCAGAAGCCAGGAACAACCCAAGGTATATGATCAACGGTGGGCCCGCTACGCTAACAATAGCTGTAGCGTAGCGTAATGTTAGCTTTTTTTGCTACGCTAACACAAAGTTACTGTTAGCTGAAGATTTTTTCAGCTAACGCTAAAACTTTTTTGACAAAAAAAAATAGTGGGTAGTGTCGCGTTAGCGAACATCAAAAAGAAAGGTAACACTACAGAAATTGCCTGTTAGCTGATTTTCAGCGGTGTTAGCTGGAACAAACACTACACTAACTGTTAGTGTAGCACTCTTTTCAGCTACACTAACTGTTAGCGTAGCGCTCTTATCAGCTACACTAACTGTTAGCGTAGCGCTCTTATCAGCTACACTAACTGTTAGCGTAGCGCTCTTCTCAGCTACACTAACTGTTAGCATGGCGCTCTTTTCCGCTACGCTAACTGTTAGCCTAGCACTCTTTTCAGATATTCTAACTGATAGTGTAGTGCACTTTTTCAGTGAGCTAACTGTTAGTTTAGCACTACACTAACCGGTAGTTTAGCGCTATACTTGTGGGAGTATAGAATTCATAATTTTCCTTCAGGCTTTGATGCTTTTAAATTAGTGCTTCAATGACTCTGATGAACCAAATCAGGATTCCAGAACAGTATTCTCCCAAGATCCATCATTTAACATCAAAGGCATTTCAATAAAAATAAATTAGACATCAACATAAGGAATTTTCCTAAATTTTGAGGCCAAATGAAGCTCATTTTGTAGTCTTCAGGGGGGGGTGGGTAATGGACAGCTCAGAAAGCCACAGTGGATCATTATTCTATGAGCCAAAAGGCACATGGAAAAACAATTTGTTTTTGAAGAAAAGAAAGAAAGAAAAATTAAGATAAAAAATATATATTAAAGATAGATATTACAAATAAATAAATCAGAATTGGGATCAAATTCCCTTATTTATTCCAATTGCCAACCCAATTACTACTTCTCAATAGCAATGTACAGCTACGCTAAACACCCCGCAATTCCAAAAGGTGACATCAGAATGTCAATGCGGGAAGCTTGCCCTACAATGGGAGACTCACAATTACAATGCCAAGGGCTTCAAGGCTGCTGTAATATCATTTATTTCCCAGGATCAAAACAACAACAAAACAATCAATTGGAAGTTGTTTATTCTGCACAGTGGCCACTTTGCAGCAACCCAGAAGAAGCGGCTTTCCAACTATTCCTCTTGGCCGCCAAGGGCACTCCAGAGAACCACCAGATTCTCTGTTGCTTGGTTCAAAAGGATCCAACCATTTTAGCACTGGTAAGTTTTTGCTTATTCTATTCTGTTCTGCATTGGTCACTGACATATATCACTGTGATTATTATTATCAGAAAGCATCTGCTTACAAGCACCTCAAGAAAACACACGTAGGACGGTCCAGTGCCAACATTGATCCAACCACTGATCCCTCCAAAGGGGTCCAGACCGCAGCAACTCTCAGGCCCAGTTGAATTGGAGGCCCACCTCACCGGGAGTCACAAGCTCAACATGTATATCAATCCAAATAATGCAAACAAGTATTTTCACTTGAAAATGTCCTGGGCGGCGGAATGGGCCAAGGCTATTGTACATCATCCTTTTTTTTCCTTGCTTAAACTTGACATGTTTGCATGGCTGATTGACCATTTTCCTGCAGAGATCACTCATTCCCCCAAGTTCAGATCTTTTCCAGTACATGTCCACCATGGCTGCTTCAGCCCTGCTTGCCCCCCCCCCCCCTGGCAAATCTGCATGTGTTTCCAATGCACCCCGGGACTTCCTTCAACCCAATAAACATTCCTCCCCCCAAAATGACCTGTTTGACTGCCTCAGCACCACCCCAAGCAACACTCCAAACCCCAAATCAGCCTCCACGTGCACTCTTGCCCTTGACTCCCCCCAATGATACCAGTACAATAGGCAATTTCCTCCAGTTGGCCCATGTGGATCCCAACTCTCCCAAAGTGCATGATGGAATCAGCACCCTTGGAATCACTCATTGGACCATGTTTAAATGGTTCAATACCAAAGAACTTCACAACAAAGGTGTTCCTGAAGGTCCCACCCAATCCATTGCCTTCTCCGCAAAGAAGTATGCACATCACTTGATTAAGGGGTCTAGAACCCATTGAGTAACATTGTATCTTCTTCTCTCTCTCTCCTATTTTTCTCACTTTTATCTTCTTCTCCTTTCTCAAATATTTTTCTCTCTTCTATTTTTCTCACCATGTATGTATCAAATAAATTATGTTGTTTTTTCTTTTGAAATTCAATTGTTTTCTATTCATTTCAACCACATTTTATTAACTCCAGTGAGTCATTGAGAGTGAGCATTGAGTGATTGAGTGATTAATTTGAGATCTAATTCAATTTCATATTATTGATTTTTCATGTTTGATGTTTCTTTTCTCATGATTAACAGGGTGCCTCAGTGGTTTCTTTCCATCTCCACTTGTGTGAATTAATTTTAGAACAAGAATAATAATTGCATTTCTCTTCCTCTCAATTAACTGTTGTGCATTTATGAAGAATGATATTTTATTTTATTTCATAATTTGAGAAGGAGAGACAATACAACACAAAGAGAGAAGGGAGAACAAAGAAAAAAGAAAAAAGATATATATAATGAAGAGAGGAAAGCAGATACAGAGAATGGAAAGGAAAAAAAGGCAAAGGAGAGAGAAGGGAGGAAAAACAATGTTTCATCAAACAGTCTATCTGGAGCCATGGAATAGGCCTCTCATCAGCTGCCAGTTAAAGATCAGCCTTGTGAATGCCTCAATCTGATTGCCATCAGTTTTGTCCCCCTTGAGCTTGCCATATTGTCTTAAAGAGCTCTTCTATACACTAAATGCCTTCTCCATTGGGTTCATCTTGGGGGGGGTAAGCCAGAAGGTAGAAAAGTTGACACCTGTGATCCTCTACAAGGGTCTCAATTTGGCCATTGTGATGGATTTGGGCATTGTCCATGATGAGGACGCTTTGGGGACCAGGACAAGGGTTCATCTTGGGAAGCTTAAAACAAGAGGATATTAGTTATTAATTCTAAGGCTAACATAGACAGATGGAATGGAGACTTACGGGCACATATTCCAAGTAATGCTCAAACTTGACCCTCTTGACTGTTTTGTATTAAATCATGATGGCTATGAGACCGCTTAGTGCAACTTCTGGGATGAGGTTGAATTGATAGGTGGCCTGTCCCACTGGTATTCTTGAGGTCCTCTGATCCAATGGGGCCCAGCCCTGAGCACAAAAGACCCCATTCATGCATACCCTGATTTCTTCTGTGAGATACATCCATTCCCAAAAAATTGCTGTCAGCCAGTAGTCCAAGGTGTGAAAGCAGAGCGTGGGAAAATGTTGCTTACCAGTGAATAAAAGACACTCAGGGCTGTAGTTAACCATGAGGATTATGTAGTTTGCGCATTGTTTTGGGTCTTGATTAGGATTAACCTTCCTCATTGTGTTTTGGCTCATGGGGAGGCGTTGGTGGAGCTCCTTCAATATGGTTTGAATTAAGATTCTGAGATGGCATTTGCTTATTAAGACTGCATGGATTTATTCAAGGTAAATGGTGGGATTGTTGGTGACCATCTCCAGGAGGAATGAGTGTTTGTTGTCAGAGAGAGCCAGTGCCCAACCCTTTGTGGCATATGTTTCTGGATCAGTTACACACAAGTTCTAACAGCAAAGATCTATTGGGGTGTAGAGCCAAAAGTCAATTTCTATATCAGGGTTGGCTAAAGGTTAGCGTGCTTCCCAAAAAACCCAATTTGGCTGGCATATTTGGTACACACACCAAATCAGGGCTGGCTTCAGTTTATCAAAACCCCTCCCACAGAGTTTGCATTTTCACACTCAATGTCAGTCCTAGATATAAGAATGTGTTCCCTGAAATTAAAATTTTGACATAAAATCAATTCTGAAGCATTGGGCTGAATCTGATCTTGTTACATACAACAGTTCACAGAATGGTATCAATTTATCAGTTGAAAACTGTATTTGACACTGTCAAACAACCTATTTTGGTAATGTTTTTTTTAACTCTTGTATAGCGCACACCGGCATTGGAGGGAGTTGGAACTGATGGTTGATGCATGTGCAACATTGATCTCCTTGAGAAATTTCCCTTCAAGAGCGGCCCAAACCATTCTTAAACATTGCTGTAAACTTGAGATACATTAATCCTAAGAGAGAAACAAGATGAATCAGCGGGTTGAGTTATTGAACACCTCAGCCTGGAAGGATTGAAAAAAAAAAGAAAAAAAACCAGTGGTGGTGGTTGTTGGATCAATAGTTGGACAACAACAACAATGGGTGGTGGTGGTGGCAGGTGGAGGGCCAAGTATATTTAGTGCTTGATTTGTGCCACGCAGGCCCCCTTATTTCCCCGTGCATGTCCCTTGTGCACAGATGATTTCTGCTGCGCAAAATTTTGGCGGCTGTGGCAAAAAGTTTCAAATGTTGCGGCAGAAGCTGCAACCTTTTTTAGAATGGTGGTATAACAAAATTTGAATTGATTGAGCTGGTGATAGAATCATGCATGCACCGGGCTTGATGCCAAATTCCTTGTAAAATTTCCCAAGATAAGGGCAAAGTGCTGGGTCAAGAAACCCACTTCTTTCCCATGAATTTTCCACTGTCAAACCCCCTCGCCATTTTATGTTAAAATATTCTGGGGGAGATTTCTTTGGATTTCAAGATCCTAAAATGGTGTTGATGACCAGTTTTTTGTTATTTTTGAAGGTTCTAAACATTTCCTCAATCAAAATATGTAAACACAATCATTCCCCCAATAGATTTTTTACTAGGTATCATTTTCCTCACCTACTTGAAACTAATTGACACTAATAACCCCCCATTGAATGGAGGACCTATTAATACTCATGCTTTTAGGGCCAAACGCACTGAAAAATTTCCAGAAGATGTACTTGCATTCATTGTAGATTTTATATAGTTATGATTATAATATGTTATCATCTATACAGAAATTGAACATTGCCTTTCTCCATAACATTGATTCAATTCCAGTTGATTCATCTCCCTAGGAGGTAAATTTCCCCAAGGTGTTAGCAATAAATTCCTCTGAGAACATGTAAGAAATTAGCAGCACATATTATTATTATTTTGTGTGTTCCTCTCCCCAAAAGCATTGAAAGGAGGGTATTCAAATCAGAATTGGTCATAACTCTCATTAGTCCTACAGTAGTTACACTTCTCCCCTCCAAACTCTTTCATTACACCTGAGAAGTTTCACAACATAAATACTTGAATAAATACAACCGATGATGAACTGGACATATCTGTATTATTATGGAGTTTTTGGTGTTGTAAACAAAAAATCTCTTCTCTTGACAAAAACCTTAGCCAGTCTCCTTTGGATTTTCTAATTCATTTACAATGTTTTTGGGCTGAAAGAAATCATGCCCCAATTTGGGGCCCCTGTGGCCCATTTTGACATAATTTTGGCAATTTTCCACAGGTGGATGGAAGTATGTGATACTTAACAGATAAGATGTCTGTGCATACATTAAAAAAATGAAATCCCAGGGGACATAGGAATGTTCATAGAATGTGAACCCTGAAATTCCAAGGAATAGTGTGGCATCAAAACATCAAAAATAAGTAGTGCAAGGGGGACTTAACAGATAAACACTTGGTAACTATATAAATTTTTTGTTACAAACCCAAGGAGTCCAAAACTTCAGGTATTTTATTATCTTACATATCCCTTAAATTTGTAGCAATAGAGAGGGATCAGAAAAAAAGATATAAGGGGTTTGCAGAAGTTTAAAAGGAAACATTTGGCTAAGTGAATATATTTTTGATTACATGTCCCATATTTCTATAATTTTTATGGAACTTACAATTGTGTATATAAAATTTTCCCTAAAGTTAACAAAGAAAATGGAATGGAATCAGGTGGTAAGATATCCAGTAGGTATTATTACCACTGCCCATCCCTTATGTCTCATTTTCTGAAGTAGAAGTGTCAGATTTTCAATCTCTTCCACTCACAATTCCCCATCTTAAAATTCCTCTATCCTCAATATCAATTAAACCCCCCCCTACATGATGATAAATCAATTAAGCCAATCTAAAAATAAGTAGTTTATATTATAATTCACTCAACATCATGTTGTTTTAGATCACTCTGCTGTTTGGCAGTTTTATAATCACTCTGGAGTCTTCCCAGTTTTAATCTTCACTCTAGAATCTTTCTAGTTTTATTAACTCATCACTGTGTATGCTACTAGTCTGAGTAGTGTTCACTTTTATTTTTTTGGTGTATTTAGTCTCCTAGGCCCCCTTTGGATCTTGCCAGGGGGCTCTCTAGTTGTGACTATATAAGTCATCTCTTTCTGTTGAAATAAAATCATCAAGTCAGAGCATTCTATATTTTTTGTTCCTAGCTCCTTGATCCAATCAAGTTCCTCAAGATTGTCTCTTGTATCTCGAGCATCAATTTCTGAAGGTCAAATATCAACAAGAAGTACGGCCAAGAAATTCTGGGCACATGATATATACACAATTGCAAATTATATGAATTTTGTAGCCCTCTGGGACAAGTGATGACAACCCTTAGCCAGATATTTCCTAACCCCCTTGCGCACACCCCTTATATCTCATGTTCTTATCCTACTCCATTTCTAAAAAGTACAATGTGCATACACCAGGAAAAAACAATGCTCACTTGATGCAAAGTGACATTCTGCAACTTTGGTTGCAGCTCCAAAGCTGCTCCAATCCTACTCTTCCTGTATATTTGATTCTCACCGGCGGTTTAATTTAACAGCTCCTTTTCCACTGGA
The DNA here is from genome assembly GCA_007896445.1 of Puccinia hordei. NCBI lineage: Eukaryota > Fungi > Basidiomycota > Pucciniomycetes > Pucciniales > Pucciniaceae > Puccinia > Puccinia hordei. Next base: position 406,945 of record RDRW01000377.1, read on the forward strand.
TCAGATCACACTTCACTGATTCAGCTCAGTTTCCACTGATTCTGCTCAGTTTCCACTGATTCTGCTCAGCTTCCACTTATTCTGCTCATTTTCCACTGATTCTTCTCAGTTTTGACTGATTCTGTGCATTTTCCACATTGTGCTCATTTTTAACTGATTCTGCTCATTTTTACTAATTCTGCTAAATTTTTTACTGATTCTGCTCATTTTTCCTTGATTCTGCTCAGTTTCACTAATTCTGCTCATTTTTCACTGATTATGCTCAGTTTCACTGGTTCTGCTCAGTTTTCACTGGTTTAATTTGTTTTTCTGTTGCTCATCAGTTTTCCCTGGCTGAGCTCAGGAGTCACTATAGCAAAGCTAAGTGCAAACTCTGGCACAGATGAGTGTTCAGTCTGGCACAGATTATAATTTTTCACTCCAGCATAGCTCAATATTTCCCCTGAGCAAGCTCAGTTTTCACACTGGTAGCTCAGTATTAACCCTAGTGTAGCTCAGTGTTCAGTTTGGTAAATTTCAGTGTTTAAACTGGAACAGCTCAGAAATGACTGCCGGTCAGAAGGAAGGCACATCAATGAGGGTGGGAATGAAGTTTCCACTGAGCTATGTACCTATTTTAATCAAAGCTGAGCAGCACTGAGCAGCTACACAAAAATTATATGCACAGAAGGCAGAAAAGGATGTTATGATCAGGCACAGCCTCTGGTTGTTCAAGGTAGAAGAATAAATACCTATTTTTTGAAAAAATCAATTCAAGGAGTAGCAGTGGATAGATGGAGGATAGATGAGTGAAGTTGTCCAAATGTCACTTGTCATCAAGTGATCATTTTTTTCCTGGTGATATCATATGTAATATTGAAAAAAACTTGAAGCTTTTGGACTTTTTGGAAGAAAAAAGCTATGCAGTTACCAATTTCTTCTTTACTGAGTCCCCTGAATACCACTTATATTTTATCTTCTGATGCCACACTATTCCTTAAAAATTCAGGTGTCCCATTTTATGCACAGTCCTTTTTGTGTGCTTGTGATTCATGTGCAGATAGTTTTCTATTCTTTGTGTATCACATGTTTGCACCTGTGGAAATGTGTTGAAATGCCATCAAAAAGGGCCCCAAATTTGGGCTTGATTTTCTTATAGGCCAAAAAGAATTGAAAATTGATTATAAATTTAAAAAATGAAATAACAAATATCCAGGCATAGAAGCAAAAGAATGGGCATGCACAAAAAGCCCAGTATACAAAACAAAATGAAACACATGAGTTTTTTTTGGTGATTTTAAATGAATGTAAACTATAATTAATTACAAAGTGATTTTTTTGGAAAAAATGGGCCCATTCAGGCATTAAAATACCTGGGAAAAAACATGTTAAACATGCATATCATGAGGTCATGGGGAGCTGGGAAATACTATTTTCAATACAACAGAACTTGCATTGAATTGTTATGTGTCTCAATTGCAAGAAGATACCTTATATTATGAAATGTTTATGAAAAACTGGCTACATGTCCACAAAAGAGCCAGGTACTATCACTGTTCTAAATGGTTATCTAAATAATAGAGTATATTATTCCCAAAGTATGCACAGATTATAACTAACACTCCCCATAATTGTTGGATTTGATATAAAAACTAGTCAATTGGAGAAGACTAACGGCTAAACCTATTGTATTGGCTATTGTTTGTATTTTTAAGAAATATGTAACAATATTAATTTTTACTAAGCAGATGAGATAGGGTAAAGGATAACACTACTCTAAAAGTAGGAGCAGAATATTCAGGGTACTTACTGATGTTGTACTGGGGGAATATGCTGAGGATCCATTCCTAGGAAAGTAAATTGACTCCTTTTGTATTCTAGAGCTCTTCAGGAGAAGTTTCTAGAGTTTTTTTATGAATTTTGCTCTAATTTATTAAAATTCAAATGCATTATGATGCAATGGGAATCATATTTTTTTGAGTTATGTGCCCATGACCTCATTAAATGTAGGTATAACCAATCACATCATGGGCCAATTCATATAATAGAAAAATACTGGGACATTACCATGAAATTAGGTTATTGTTTATTATTAGCATAAATATATTCTTCTTAAATTTATGCAGTTAGGATTATTGTCTCTCAGGTTTTAATATTATGAAAATAATTTGAATCCAGATTTTACATATTTATTCCTCTTTCTTACTATTTACCTTTGATATATGATAAAGTACTAGAAGGAGTAGGAATTTAGTGGTGGTTTGAGCGAGTTACCCACTTAAGTTTAGTTTATTTATCTAATGTTATTTTATGTTATGATATTGTTTACATTAGTACTACAGTATTGTTATTATGTTATACATCTAAGTCAGTTCTTAGGATACTCTGGGGTATCTCTAGGGCTGAAAATAATTTACCAGGCTGAAGTAATCCAAGTTAAACTAGGATGCACTCAACCAATTTAAACTTGGTTTATGTCACCCAATAAATAAAAACCCAACGGACCCCCTTGGTTTTATATTACATCAGCTGAAAGTAAATTATTTCAAGTTGGTTGGGTCCATCCTAGTTTAACTAGGGCTACTTCAGCCTCATCAATTATTCTGGCAGTGTAAATATATAGATCCAAAAATCTTTCTTCCAGAAATCAAATCAATCTGACAGATTTCAAGCAACAATTTGACTTCAAAGCCAAAACAAAGCAATCCCTCAAGAAGAGGGTAGATTACTGGTTTACAAGGATCAAGAAATTCCTCAAAGACTTATAGAGATGAAAAAAATGAAGCCAATAGACTGTTCATTGTGTTTTAAAGATTTGGATTTAGCTGATTTTGGTATCTGACCTGGTTTCTATTTTTGTCTATTGATTTTATTTGCTTTTGAAATGGTCAAGGATACGCCAGTGGAAGCTTTAAATGTGAAATTAATTGCATCATTTAAATGTTTGTTTTGGAATTTTATTGCCCTTCATCATCTTCCAGTTAATTACTTCACCTGAAATCCATATCTGGTCTTCCCTCTGTCATCTGGGTGCTTTAATCTTCCAAAATCACATTGAATATTTAGCCACTTATATCCCTGAGTTAAAAATCATATTCTTATATCCTTAAAGCATGTCATCCAATATTCTAGCCAATCAGTAAATCAAGCCACATTCCAAGCGTTGAAGAATGCACACCCCTGGCGGTTTCAAGAAAGTGGACTCTACTCCACTTATTTTGGTGTGTACAGCAAGGAATTAAAAAATTCTTACCCCTAAAAAGTGTAATATAAAGATATAACTTGTATCCAATATTGCTTTGGTGCTTGTTTAAAAACTAAGCACAAAAAATAACAGGTTATTACCCTGCTTCAAGAATTCTTTTTTGGGAAATATATCCTCAGAAGGGCTAACCAGACTTTACCACGGTTCTTCCAATTAAATTAAGGGTTTTAATTTAATTGGGGGGAATTTTGAAGAATTGTAACTATTAAAGATGTTTATAAGTAAAAAAGTCCAGTCCTCCTAAATTACAGGAGAAGGTGAGCGCCTTGGTAGCTTATAATAAGTTATCTAAAGTATCATGAAAGTTGATGGGGAGGATGTCTTTAATTTGGTGAAGAAACCTCCTCTTTAAATAATAAAAGCTCACCCTGTCAAATCCTTTTGACAGTGGTGATCAGAGTAAATTTACCAGGGGAAAGTGATCACCCTGTTTGTTATCAGATGGGAAAATTGATTTCATTTTAATTAAAATGATACCATATATGTTTCACATTCTTTAAAATAGTCTGATCTTTATTTCAGCCTGAAGAAATGCATGTGAATAGAATTCCTAGGGTTTTGTGCTTGAAAAAGTGCTTGCCCTGGAGGACACACCAAGTGAAATCAAATACATAAGTCATGTAATACATATTACATAAAGATTTACATAGATTCATATGTAATCTTATAATATAGATTACTATGAGTTAAGCTGGGATTTTCCAGGATTTTCATGAAGAAAACCATACCAATGAATGGTTCTTTTTCCATTTATTGAATGTTTGAAAATTGATTTTCCAAGGATTGTTCTTAATTAAATTTGACTTATATTTGGTAAAAATAGATATGATTTCAATATATTTCTAAGCTTGTTCTTAAGTGTTGAGACAATTTGTTGAAGTAGTCATTTCTAATTTCTGTTTTTTTCAGAACATCAAAGTAAATAAAAGATAATAAAATAAAAGAATAGGTATAATTATTTAAGCTTGCAGTTTTATGTATTACTTAGTAATATCTTGGTGGCTGATAGGCGGCATACCTTTCCCAGGAGAAGTTTGTGACCTGCACACCCCTTCGGGGAAGGATGTGTGACGCATGCCCTTGCTATACATATAGTGTAAAGAATTGGCAGGGTCAGGTTTTCTTATCTGTAAATTAACAAAGTGCAGGGTTCAGGTAGGATGTTCTCATCCTAATTTTGTGAGATATCAAAGTTTAAATTTTGAATATTGTAAGTAAGAGACACCAAAATAAATCCCATGAAGAGGGTGGAGATACAACCAAGGCTACTATTTATAATCAAAATACATGTTGCATCTAGATGAATCCTAGTTGTATGTAGTCTGTAATTCCTTGTGTTGTTTGGAGAATGATTTTTGTTAGAAAATCAGTCTGATCCGGCTGTAGATTAGGTAACCAAGAAACCTTGTGAAAACTAAACTAAATCCAAACCAGTATAATTTTTTATGTTTATAGTATGTTTATAATTTATAAATTCATATTAAAAATCAAACATCTATACATTTACATGTTTTAATAATTTCTATATTCATATTTTCTCATCAACACAAGAATGTTCATATTGTCAAACTATATATGGCTACACATACTTGAGATCCAGTTTTCCCTTGGGGGAATTTTCTATTCTCATTTTTCCTAGCAAGACTTGCTTTAATATTTTATCCTGTAGAGTTACAGGATTATGCAACATCACATAACATTGATTAGACAGTATCACAAATCATTCATTTCATGTTTCATTACACATTGCAAACATACAACAAACTTTAGAACATATGATTTTTAACTGCGGCTATCCAATAGAGTTTCCTCATTGCATTTGGGACTTGAACTGGATAGTTGTGGAGCTCTAATATTTATCATTTATCTTATATGTTTTCTATTTTTTAGCTCATTTTATCATTTTGCAATATTATCTCATTTGGCACTCAAACTGGATAGTTGCAGAGTTCTAATATTTATCATTTATCTTATATATACATTCTCTTTCTTAATTTGCCTAATGTAAATATGTATTTAATGTTATTCCTTTTATTTTTATTTTTATTTTTATTTTTATTTTTATTTTTATTTTTATTTTTATTTTTATTTTTATTTTTATTTTTATTTTTATTTTTATTTTTATTTTTATTTTTATTTTTATTTTTATTTTTATTTTTATTTTTATTTTTATTTTTATTGGGCATTAATAAAAAAACCCGGTTTTTCCGCGTTTACACCCGGTTTTACGCAGCGGCGACGTCCAAATTGCTGCGCAGTACACCCGGTTTTCCGCATTTACACCCGGTTTTTTTATTTAATTTTTTGCGGGCGGATTTTCATTATTTTTCAAAATTTTAAAATTGCTAAAAATCCTCCTTGGCGTGTAGAATTTTATGGTATTTTTCATTTTCCAAAAAAACCATGTCTTCTATTTTTTTTGGCCAATCCACCCGGTTTTTTTTCAATTTAATTTTTTGCGGGTGGATTTTCATTATTTTTCAAAGTTTTAAATTTATTTATCATACTTACAGGGGTGTAAAACTTAATGGTAATTTTTATTTTGCAAAAAAAACAAGTCTTCTATTTGTTTTGGCCAATCCACCCGGTTTTTTCATGAAAAAACCCCAGGGCTCAATTTTCAGGATTTCTCAAAACTTTAAATCTTTTTAAAACACTTTAAGGGGTTTAGAATTCAATGTGACAAACAGTTTATTTTCAAATTCACTGGCTTTCTTTTTATCATTTTTGGACAGAATTTATTTCTAATCACCTTCACGCCTGTCTTTCAAGATATTTGGGGAGTTTTTAAATGGATTAATACACGTAAGAGGGTAAATAATTCATTGGAAACAAATACGGATTATAAAATTAACTTGTTATCAGATTTCATGACAAAGAAATGGAAATATAATGATACACAGCGGTATGGTACATTGTATGATGCTTTGGAGTGTTACATGTAAGATAATTATTACACATTACATATGGGTTCAGGAATGTAATTCAGGCGTAGATTCACCATTTTTAAGCATTTTCTAGTTGTTATCAGTAGTGTTTATAACAATTTCTCTTTCTTATACTTATTATTTGTGTGCGCATTCTTAGTCTGTACTAATGTCTCTTTGTTTTTTATTACATTTATTATTTATTAATAAATTATTACCTTGCAATTATGTCTCTTGCTTTTTATTTTATTTATTTATTTATTTCATTCATTTCAGTTATTCTATTTATTTTATTTTATTCTGTTTATGTTTATTTTGCTTGTTTTACTTACTTATTTAATTTGTTTAAATAAAATATTGAATGAGTTCGGGAGGTTGCCCGCATCAAATGCCGCCCTCCATATTTTTTATTTATTTTGTTTTGTTTATTTTCCTTTCTTCAATTGTTTATTTTAATTGTTTTAAATAAAATATTGAATGAGGATGATTGGGGAGGTTGCGTTATTCATAAATCATTAACTTGCAATTATGTCTCTTGCTTTTAATTTATTTATTTAATTTATTCATTTCATTTATTCTATTTATTTAATTTTATATCATTTTATATCATTTTATATTATATTATTTTGTTTATTTTCCTTGTTCTATTTATTTATTTTATTTGTTTTGGGGTCACGCGCATCAAATGCCGCCCTCCACGTGCTATTTGCTTACAAATTAAAAATTAAAAAAAACCGGGTGTAAATGCGGAAAACCGGGTGCACCGCGCAGCCGCAGCTGCGCAGAAAACCGGGTGTAAACGCGGAAAAACCGGGTTTTTTTATTAATGCCCTTTTTATTTTTATTTTTATTTTTATTTTTATTTTTATTTTTATTTTTATTTTTATTTTTATTTTTATTCTTATTTTTATTTTTGTTGAGTTTGCCTGTTGATGACATAGAAAGTGTGTGAAGCCCCACACACCTCGACCGGAGGGATTTCCTCCGGTCAGCGCATACAACTTCGTCGACCGAAGTAGATCACTCTGGTGGACGAGGGTGTATGCCCTCTTCGACCGGAGCGACGATGTTGTATTGCCTCGTCGACCGGAGGAAATCCCTCCGGTCGAAGAGGGTGTTGGCCCTTTTCGACCGGAGGGATCCCCTTCGGTCGATGAGGGTGTGTGCTCGACCGGGGGGCCCTTCACCGGTCGAGGCAGTAGCCCCGGACGCCCTTCCCAGGGCGCGCGGGTCATACGCCTCTGAAAGGCGTGCGGCCAGGAGCATGTGTTTATCCACGCCCCCACATCCCATCTCCCAGAATCAGTTCTCCATTTGGTCCAGCAAGTCTGTTTGAAACAGAAACCTTTAAAGTTACAATGGTACTCTGTCTGCCCCCCTTCATACTCTCACATAACCAAAAAGGTGTTGTCTGGGTGATAGATTTATGGCAGTGATGAGATTCATTCCTCTACCGCAGTGTCTCATCGTCGGCCTCCTGGAGACAACGGACATTTACCCTGCTCTGCTGAGAAGGTCAGATCGAAGGCGGTTGCGATTAGAGCCAGAATGGGCGGCTCAGCTGCTTATAAAACTAGTGATTATTGGGCATTTGTCCACTCAACACCATTTCAAGACATTGTTCTCTTTGCTCAGCATTTCTCTGCCAATCTACAACCCAACACTTCAACCAATTTCATCCTGACACCAGCTCGCCCCATCAAGTGTATCTTAAAAGTGACAATCTCAAGTGCTCACGATGCCACTCATCTCGATTTCTTTACTTTTCTGTGCAACTGTACTTAGCGTGTTGGGTAATGATCCAAAAAATACAGTAGAATTCAATTGTAATATCGCTGGCGGCTATGTAGATGCATGGTGTGGCCTGAAGGACCAGTCCGGCATGAGTTATACAAGTAAGTGTTTCCCCTCGAAACACCCAAATCTAGCTCAATTCAACGCTGATGTGATGTTCATATCCTAATGAATCAAAAATGGGTAGTGAAAATGGCCAATGCAGTGACAGATTCAAGAAACTCTAAGAACGTACTAGGTTATAATTGTATCGGTACTGGTTCAGAAAGCAAGTGGTGTTGCAAAAAAAACTTAAGAGACCCAAAGGTGAGTACTTTTATGTGATGGAATTGAAAATTGGATGCTTTGAATTAATACAAAACCGTTGTTTAAATGAACAGAACCCCAATCTGACACCCATCACTCGGCCCTATGGAGAGGTTGACGGTTATTTCTGCGCTCAGCCGAAGTAGTTGAAATGAGGGAAAGTTTAAGTTTGCTTACTTTTTTCTTGAACCAACGGGAAAAAATGAACGAACCAAGACGTAGAGTCTGATTTGATTGGACCATTCCTCATAAGTACATTGTACTAACATGCAAAATTGATGCCCGGAAGCCAGATTGATTTGTCCATCTATCAACTTGAAAAAGTCAACCATTTCTTTGTTATTAAATGAATGTAAACTATAATCAATTAAAAAAGCCATTTTTTTGTAAAAGCTGGGTCCATTAGGCCATTAAAATACCTCAGAAAAACTTTGGTACAACTCCGGGTGCGGGGGGGGAACATACCCGGAAAAAGTAGCAGGTATAAATGCGGACAACTGGGTATATTTACAAATCCACAAAACAATAATATATTGATAGTTTAAATACTAAAATAAACTGGGATATTACTCCGTATTCAAATTTTCATGTAAAATTAGGTAGGGTATCTCACTCAAACCACAAACAAACTCTCACCCCTTCTAGTACTATATATCATGAAGCAAAGGTACTTACTAGTAAAAAGATAAAACATTCAAGATATCGATTAAATGTATGGTCATATACTGCCAAAAGAACTGGCTCAACTGCCTGAAGTTGACATGAAAAATTACAAAGGTGCCATTGTACTTTTGGATATCAACTGCAGGCAGTTGAGCCAGTTTTTCTTGAAGTGATATAAGAGCTGAGATAAAATTATTAAAATTCAATAAATTTAATAATAATACCTTGTTCTAATAAGAAAAACATTAAGTGCATGGTAACTTTCCACTATTATTCCATTGGATGAATTGTTCCACAATGTGATTGGTTAAACATGGATGTGATGAGGGCATGGGGAAAAAGGAAATACTGTTTCATATAACTCCCATTGAGTCATAGTGTTTCTCAATTTCTAGAAGATGCCTTATATTATGAAATTTGACAGCTATGTGTATGAAAAACTGGCTTGATTTCTATAAAAGAGCCAGGTAATATCACTTTTCTGAATAGTTATCTGAATAATCAAGTGGATGATTCCCAAAACATGCACGCAGGATAACCAACCCTCCTTATAATTTTTGGATTTGATATACAAACTAGTCAATTGGAGAAGTCTAGCAGCTAACCTTATAGGTTTGGCTCACTTTTGTCTTTTTGGTTAAGTATAGCAGTACAAATTTATATTTAGAATATGGCAAAAACTTAAGCCAATTGGCTAATGTTGGAGGTGGAAGTCTTGCAGAAACTGGTTTACATCAAGGCCAAGGATGTGGAGTTCTAAGGTAAATTGATACTTATTCCAGTAAATAAAGGTGGGGTGGATCAACAAGAGAGAATAAAACTGATCTAAAAGTAGGAGGAGAATATTCAGAGTACTTACTAATTCAGCACTGGGTGAATATGCTGAGTATCAAATCCAAGGCCAGGAAATTTCCTCCTGCTAGAATCTAGAGGTCTTCAGGAGAAGGTTCTAGAATTTTGTGATAAATTCTTCTCCCATGTATTACAATTCAAATGCACTATGATGCAATGGGATTTGTATTTTAGTGAGAAAAGTATTTTCTATTCTATGTCCCCATGACCTCAAGACATGTATGTAGAAACAATCACATCAGGGGCCAATTCATGTAATAGAATAAAGCTGGGAAATTATCATGCACTTAGGTAATTTGATTTGTATTACCATAAATTTATTATTCTTATATCTATGCAAATAAAATAAACATCTCTCAGCTTGTGGTAAAATAATTTTAATCCATATTTTAGATGGTTATTCCCTTTTCTTACAAATTACCTTTGAGATATGATAAAGTACTATTAGGAGTAGGAATTCAGTGGGGATCAATAACCACATTCCCACACCCTTTTTTGGGTGTCAGCATTCCTGTCACACCCATCTACAGGCGTGCGACACCCACCCAACAACAGTTTGCACACCCTTTCTATGTATATAGGTAGGGGCACACCCCTCATATACATAGAAAGGATGTGCAAGCCACACACCTTTTTTTGAAAAGGGTGTGTGGCTGCACACCCGTCCTTGTGTGGGTGTTGCATGCCTGTTGGTGGATGTTGCACACCTGTAGATGGGCATGTGAACTTTACGTACACCTACAGGTGTGCTGACACCCAAAAAAGGGGGTGTGCTTTTATCAATGCCCAATTGAGGTACCACATTTGATTTTAAATTTTAAGTTGATTTATCAACTAATATTTTAGGATATGTTATCATTCACAGTAGTAATACAGAATTTTTATCATATTTTACAGCCACGTCAGTTCCTAGGATACTCTGGAGTATCTCCACAGCTGAAAAAATTTGTAAACAAGAAGTTACATGGATCAAATGTAATGTTGTTGTATAGTGATAAATCTGATTAATATTTAACCCCCAAAACAGTGCCCCAATGATTTCAGAAAAACCACAAAACCTATTTAAAATTCTGAGAAAGTCTGGAAGATGCCAAGAAGCTCCTATGAGCCTGGAAAAGCTGAGTGCTAGCTCACTAAAAGTATGTGATCTGTGAAGATTTGAATTACTAACAGAAACCAGACTAAAAGGAAGAAAAGAGATTAATGTTTAAAAAAAGACAACAATAAAAAAAGAAAGCAAGAGAAAAGAGAAATTTACCACAAGCAATGGATTAAGAGATGTATTTTATGAAGTGAGGACTTTTAATGGAGATAAGTAAGAAGCAGTCTGAGATTGAGAATAGAAGGGTGATTTTTCAGCAACAAGCAAAGAAGTAGAAGAGGAAGGAGAACACAGTTAATAATGAAGAGACAAACAGTTAAGAATCAAATAAGATGGTTTTTGATGAAACAGGAAAGCGTCAAGATTGATATCTTGATGTCCAGCAGATTGACTTGATGAGGAAAAAGAGATTATCCGCTGATGAGTATTCTTGTTGGTTGAGATAGGTGTTTTTAGAGGAGACTTTACTATATTTATCCAGGACAGTTGACATATGAGATTGAGATCTTGAAGTTGAAGTCGAGTAACTTGAGTAACTTGAATGGATGAGAGTTGAGGTCTGACTTGAGTATGAGTGTGAAGTGTGCGGCTGAAATACAGTGAAATTGAAGTGTGATGTCAAATTGGAGTGTATACAGTGCACATGTTTCTTGTAATTCAGAGTACTGTTTGACTGAAATCTCAACAAAAAGTATAATTTCCTAGGCTGAAGTCATCCAAGTTAAACCAGGATCTACTCAACCAATAGTATAATTTCCTAGGCTGAAGTCATCCAAGTTAAACCAGGATCCACTCAAGCAATTTAAACTTGGTTGATCTCACCTGATAAAATACAAACCCAAGGGATCCCCCTTAGTTTTATATTACATCAGTTGAAAGTAACTTATTTCAAGTTGGTTGGGTCCATCCTAGTTCAAATAGGGTTACTTCAGCCTCATCAATTATGCTGGCAGTGTATATATATAGATCCACAAATGCAGCTTTCAGAAATCAAATCAACCTAACAGATTTTAAGCAACAATTTGACTCCAAAGCCAAAACAATGCAATCCCTCAACAAGAGGGTGGATTTCTTCTTGACACAGATCAGGCAATTCCTCTAAGATTGATAGAGATGGAAAAAAAAGAACCCAATAGACTGTTCATTGTGTTTGAAAGATGTGGATTTAGCTGATTTGTTCATTTGATTTTTGTATCTGACCCGGTTTCTAGTTTTGCTTATTGATTTCCTTTGCTTTTGACATGGTCGAGGGTACTGCAATGGAACCTTTAAACATGATATTAATTGCATCAGTGAAACATTTGTTTTGGAATTTTATCGCCCTTCATCATCACCTGAAATTAATATCTGTTCTTCCCTCTGTCATCTCGGTGCTTTAATCTTCCAAACTAGTATTGAAAATGTGGCCACTTATATCCCTGACTTGAAGAATCACATTTATACATTCCTAAAGCATATCATCCAAGATTCTGGCCAATCAGTAAATCAAGCCACATTTCATCTCCCGGAATCGATTCTCCAACTTAGGCCAGCAAGTCTCTTTGAAACAGCAACCCTTGAAGTTCCAATGGTACTCTGCCTGCCCGCCCTGGTCATGATACAGCTATTAAATTTACTAATTATTACTCCTTCCGTGAAATTATTTCAGATGATTTCACTTTTTTTGACAAAAATCGAGGCAGCTTTGTGCAATCTTCCACTAACACGTCTGCCAAAAATCTCTTATTTCGCCAGATTTTAGGCTACAATCAATCTGCACCCTTGCATACTCGCACATAACCAACCAGGTGTTGCCTGGGTGATAGATCTATGGCAGTGATGAGATTCATTCCTCTGCCGCAGTGTTTCATCGTCGGCCTCCTGGAGACAACGAACATTTACCCTCCTCTGTTGAAGAAAGTCAGACCGAAATCGGTTGCGATTAGAGTCAGAATGGGCGGCTCAGCTGCTTATAAAACTAGTGATTATTGGGCATTTGTCCACTCAACACCATTTCAAGACATTGTTCTCTTTGCTCAGCATTTCTCTGCCAATCTACAACCCAACACTTCAACCAATTTGATCCTGACACCAGCTCGCCCCATCAAGTGTATCTTAAAAGTGACAATCTCAAGTGCTCACGATGCCACTCATCTCGATTTCTTTACTTTTCTGTGCAACTGTACTTAGCGTGTTGGGTAATGATCCAAAAAATACAGTAGAATTCAATTGTAATATCGCTGGCGGCTATGTAGATGCATGGTGTGGCCTGAAGGACCAGTCCGGCATGAGTTATACAAGTAAGTGTTTCCCCTCGAAACACCCAAATCTAGCTCAATTCAACGCTGATGTGATGTTCATATCCTAATGAATCAAAAATGGGTAGTGAAAATGGCCAATGCAGTAACAGATCCAGGAACTCGGGTGGTCCTAGGTTATAATTGTATCGACACTGGTTCAGAAAGCAAGTGGTGTTGCAAAACAAACTTAAGAGACAAACAGGTGAGTAGTTTTATGTGATGGAATTGAAAGTTGGATGCTTTGAATTAATACGAAACCGTTGTTTAAATGAACAGAACCCCAATCTGACACCCATCACTCGGCCCTATGGAGAGGTTGACGGTTATTTCTGCGCTGTGAAGTAGGAGAAATGAGGGAAAGTTTAAGTTTGCTTACTTTTTTCTTGAACCAACGGGAAAAAATGAACGAACCAAGACTTAGAGTCTGATTTGATCGGACCATTCCTCATAAGTACATTGTACTAACATGCAAAATTGATTCCCGGCAGTCAGATTGATTCTTCCATCTATCAAATTGCAATAGTCAACTATTTTTTTGTTAGAAGTTATTGTTTAGCCCCTCTCAATCGAAGTAACACATCCCGAAGGTTAAACACACTTATGAAGTAAATGTGATGCACAGCACTGATTAGGTTTGATGCCTATCCATTAATGTGTCTAGAGTGGATTTGTGACTGTTCACGACTAAGAAATTGCTGAACATTGAGTTGTCGGTCACCTGGATTTGTTGGAATGAAGAGAAATCTGATTCATGATCTGCTCAACCAATGTAAAAATGAGGCTGTTTCTGTGACCATTACGCTATCAATGGCGGAGATAAATTTAGACCAAATTCCATAAAAACTAAATATACAATTGATGTAAAACAATCCAATTCATGCTGAACTGTTTGATCTTATCCCGAATAATCAGTCAATATTTGATGAGGCACAGCCTTTTTTTCTATTGAAGTAGCCGTAGCATTCCTGTTGGGAGAGAGCTTTTGAGAATCTGAATAAAAGATTTGGTTGGAGCGGGAATATCTACTGACAATCGATTTTCTTCACTAGTACTTGCAGATTGCTCAGCTTTGAGATTGGAGATGATCTTGCGTTTCTTGAAGAGGAAGAACTCCTTTTCATACTCGTTGGTACACGTCGAGACGTCTGTCTCCATGATAACCACCTGCATAGGTTCGTACTCGGTTTCTGCTTCCAATCGCCGGGCCTCTACTTGTATTTGAGCGATCTTTTGTTCTTCAACTTGTGCATGGTTGGCGACTGTCGATTCGCGTCCATTGCCGGTATCCAGATCTATTGCTGCTTCCTTGCTGACCTTGAATCCTATCTCCATTGTGTCACAATCCTCTCCTTTGATGTCATGAAACGCGCGTTTTCGGCTGGTAGGGTTAATGTCGGCTGATGTATTGCGAGTCTTTGAGACAATTGTGATATTCTCTGACTGGTTCGACGCGCAAGGCGGTTCGGTGTGCCTTCAACTGACGAACTTGAAAGAAGTCTGTTGTTTTTCTGATTGGGAACTAGTTGAATGAGTCCCTGATTGATTGGTTTTGAGAGGTGATTCGGCATGGTTTCGGTTGTTGATATAAGTCGGCAGTGTTTGTGGTTGGAAAACAGTTGGATGAGTACCGGACTGATTGGTTTCCTAAGGTGGTTTAGATGTGCAGGGCTCGCTAAGCTGTAAGATTGGAACAGGCGGCTTGACGGTCGATGATGGGTGTTTTGGAGTGGATGGACTTGCAGCATTACAAGGTGTTTCCGATGAACGGTTTGACTGATTTTCCAATTTTGTTTGGTGGTGACGAATCCACTTGGGATGGTAACGAAGGATATTCCAAGCTGATTCGAACCGGATTTTTTACCGATTCGATTGTAGTAGTCCTCCTTGGCGGCTTCTACTAAGTCAGCGTTGGGAGTATTGTTTCCGAGTGTCAGTGAGGTCTTTTGGATCTTATTAAATGACACTGAGAATTCCAGGGTAGCGTGACAGATTTGATCAAATCTTCTGTTCAAGCTTCCCTTCGTCACAGTGATACCGTGATCCTTGAATGATTGAACAACATAAGCATAATTGATCAAGTTGGCGTGGCCGCAGGAGTTTTGGTTTTCAGGGGTGGAGATCCAATAGTTAGCAAGCCATTCATCATCTTCTGGGGTAAAATTTGGAGCAGGTTGTGGGGCCTGCACGGCGGGTGGTGTCATCTTTGCTGGAGTGTTGTTTGGTGGGGCTTTTGTTGGTTGAGTTGATTGGTTTGCTGGCTTTTTTCTTGCTGACCATTTCTTCTCTGGTTTAGATGTGATGGTTTCATTCTGTTTGCGGTTTGCTGGGCATTGATAAATGCACGCCCATCGGCGCACGCCCACGCCCACGCACGCCTTTAAAAAAAAAGGGGTGCAACCCGCACGCCTTTTTGTTGGGCGTTGATAAACGCACGCCAATGGGCGCACGCCCACGCCCATTGCACGCCAATAAAAAAAAAGGTGTGTTGCCCGCACGCCTTTTTTTTATCGGCGTGCGGGCTGCACGCCCATTGGCGTGCGACACTTCAGGCGTGCGGTCGGACGCCCTGCCCGTTCAGAAAAGGGCGTGCGAACCGCACGCCCTTCCTATGTATATAGGCAGGGGCGTGCCCCTACCTATATACATAGAATCGGTGTGCGGTGTGGGAGAACTTATATACCAGAGGTGCAGCACTGAAGCTGAGCCCGCAGCCGCGGGCTCAGCGGCAGACTGAGGCTGAGGTAAGGGAGTATCTACCAAATGTCATCGGACATTCCGCGGGGAAAAGCACGGGGCGCAGCATGTGACATTCTATAGTTGGCGCGGGCGATCGGTCGAGCGGACGAAGGCCGCTTCAGTATGTGGGACGTAATGGGCCGGGCGGAACCACGGGGTTTGGGGCGCCAGGCCGCAAGCGGAGCGGGGGCAGAAGAAGCGGAGTCGTGCGCAGGGAAGCGACAGACGGCTGCGGGGGTCAACGGGGTATAGTGGTTGGGGACAGGCTGCGGTGCGATGCGGGATCGAGGAGACAGGCAAGTAGGGCTCCAGAGACAGTACCGGGGAATGCGGGACATGATCGGGGGGACTGTTGTATAAATAGAGGGTTGTAGGAGGGCTGCAGGTCTTATCTTATCTTATCATCACAGTAGATAGCTATCAACTACAGGGTACATAAGAAAATCTCAGTGTTTAGAGTTCTCTCAGCGATTATTCAGCGTGTGCGGACAAGCGGAACTGTGTAGGGCATCATCAGGACGACGGACGCAAGAGGAACGGTCCCCTTGCTGAGTATAAAGGTGTTGCAGGGAAACCAGTTGACTTTCCGCTAACAGTGTTTATCCCGCAGAGGAAATCAAAGAACCACCGGAACCAACCAGGAAGAAGGGCAACCTACCATTTCTGTTACCGAGGTTGCCATTATTTCCACAGCGGGCTTGCACGCCGATTCTATGTATATAGGTAGGGGCACGCCCCTGCCTATATACATACTGATGTCATGCGTACACAAGAATGTACGCATGACATCAGCTCCGGTCGAGGAATACAGCCTCCTCGACCGGGAGGGATCCCTCCCGGTCGAGGAGGTTGTACAACCTCCTCGACCGGGGGGGATCCCTCCGGCCGGGGAGGGTGTACAACCTCCTCGGCCGGAGGGAGTCCCTCCAGTCGAGGAGGGTGTACAACCTCCTTGACTAGAGGGACTCCCTCCGGTCAAGGAGGTTGTACAACCTCCTCGACTGGAGGGATTCCCTCCCGGTCAAGGAGGCTGTACAACCTCCTCGACTGGAGGGAATCCCTCCGGTCGAGGAGGTTATACAGCCTCCTTGAACGGGAGGGATCCCTCCGGTCGAGGAGGCTGTATACCCTCCTTGCCCGGAGGGATCCCTCCTGGTTGAGGAGGCTGTATAACCTCCTCGACCGGAGGGATTCCCTCCAGTCAAGGAGGTTGTACAGCCTCCTTGACCGGGAGGGAATCCCTCCAGTCGAGGAGTTTGTACAACCTCCTCGACCGGAGGGAGTCCCTCTAGTCGAGGAGGTTGTACAACCTCCTCGGCCGGAGGGATCCCCCCCGGTCAAGGAGGTTGTACAACCTCCTCGACTGGGGGGACTCCCTCCGGCCAAGGAGGTTGTACACCCTCCTCGGCCGGAGGGATCCCCCCCGGTCAAGGAGGTTGTACAACCTCCTCGACCGGGAGGGATCCCTCCCGGTCGAGGAGGCTGTATTCCTCGACCGGAGCTGATGGAGTCCCTCCAGTCAAGGAGGTTGTACAACCTCCTTGACCGGGGGGGATCCCTCCGGTCGAGAAGGTTGTACAACCTCCTCGACTGGAGGGAATCCCTCCCGGTCAAGGAGGCTGTACAACCTCCTCAACTGAAGGGAATCCCTCCGGTCGAGGAGGTTATACAGCCTCCTCGACTGGGAGGGATCCCTCCGGCCGAGGAGGGTATACAGCCTCCTCAACCGGAGGGATCCCTCCCGGTCAAGGAGGCTGTATACCCTCCTTGACCGGAGGGATTCCCTCCAGTCGAGGAGGCTGTACAGCCTCCTTGACCGGGAGGGAATCCCTCCAGTCGAGGAGGTTGTACAACCTCCTTGACCGGAGGGAGTCCCTCTAGTCGAGGAGGTTGTACACCCTCCTCGACTGGAGGGACTCCCTCCGGCCAAGGAGGTTGTACACCCTCCTCGGCCGGAGGGATCCCCCCCAGTCGAGGAGGTTGTACAACCTCCTCAACCGGGAGGGATCCCTCCCGGTCGAGGAGGCTGTATTCCTTGACCGGAGCTGATCTCATGCGTACATTCTTGTGTACGCATGACATCAGTATGTATATAGGCAGGGGCGTGCCCCTACCTATATACATAGAATTGGTGTGCAAGCCCGCACGCCGATTCTATGTATATAGGTAGGGGCACGCCCCTGCCCATATACATAGGAAGGGCGTGCGGTTCGCACGCCCTTTTCTGAACGGGCAGGGCGTCCGACTGCACGCCTGAAGGGTCGCACGCCGATGGGCGTGCAGCCCGCACACCAATAAAAAAAAGGCGTGAGGGCAACACGCCTTTTTTTTATCGGCGTGCGATGGGCGTGGGCGTGTGCCCATTGGCGTGCGTTTATCAACGCCCAAACAAAAGGCGTGCGGGTTGCACGCCTTTTTTTTTAAGGGCGTGCGTGGGCGTGGGCGTGCGCCGATGGGCGTGCATTTATCAATGCCCAGCGAACCGCAAACAGCATGAAACCATCACATCTAAACCAGAGAAGAAATGGTCAGCAAGAAAAAAGCCAGCAAACCAATCAACTCAACCAACAAAAGCCCCACCGAACAACACTCCAGCAAAGATGACACCACCCGCCGTGCAGGCCCCACAACCTGCTCCAAATTTTACCCCAGAAGATGATGAATGGCTTGCTAACTATTGGATCTCCACCCCTGAAAACCAAAACTCCTGCGGCCACGCCAACTTGATCAATTACGCTTATGTTGTTCAATCATTCAAGGATCACGGTATCACTGTGACGAAGGGAAGCTTGAACAGAAGATTTGATCAAATCTGTCACGCTACCCTGGAATTCTCAGTGTCATTTAATAAGATCCAAAAGACCTCACTGACACTCGGAAACAATACTCCCAACGCTGACTTAGTAGAAGCCGCCAAGGAGGACTACTACAATCGAATCGGTAAAAAATCCGGTTCGAATCAGCTTGGAATATCCTTCGTTACCATCCCAAGTGGATTCGTCACCACCAAACAAAATTGGAAAATCAGTCAAACCGTTCATCGGAAACACCTTGTAATGCTGCAGGTCCATCCACTCCAAAACACCCATCATCGACCGTCAAGCCGCCTGTTCCAATCTTACCGCTTAGCGAGCCCTGCACATCTAAACCACCTTAGGAAACCAATCAGTCCGGTACTCATCCAACTGTTTTCAGACCACAAACACTGCCGACTTATATCAACAACCGAAACCATGCCGAATCACCTCTCAAAACCAATCAATCAGGGACTCATTCAACTAGTTCCCAATCAGAAAAACAACAGACTTCTTTCAAGTTCGTCAGTTGAAGGCACACCGAACCGCCTCGCGCGTCGAACCAGTCAGAGAATATCACAATTGTCTCAAAGACTCGCAATACATCAGCCGACATTAACCCTACCAGCCGAAAACGCGCGTTTCATGACATCAAAGGAGAGGATTGTGACACAATGGAGATAGGATTCAAGGTCAGCAAGGAAGCAGCAATAGATCTGGATACCGGCAATGGACGCGAATCGACAGTCACCAACCATGCACAAGTTGAAGAACAAAAGATCGCTCAAATACAAGTAGAGGCCCGGCGATTGGAAGCACAAACCGAGTACGAACGTATGCAGGTGGATATCATGGAGACAGACGTCTTGACGTGTACCAACGAGTATGAAAAGGAGTTCTTCCTCTTCAAGAAACGCAAGATCATCTCCAATCTCAAAGCTGAGCAATCTGCAAGTACTAGTGAAGAAAATCGATTGTCAGTAGATAGTCCCGCTCCAACCAAATCTTTTATTCAGATTCTCAAAAGCTCTCTCCCAACAGGAATGCTACGGCTACTTCAATAGAAAAAAAGGCTGTGCCTCATCAAATATTGACTGATTATTCGGGATAAGATCAAACAGTTCAGCATGAATTGGATTGTTTTACATCAATTGTATATTTAGTTTTTATGGAATTTGGTCTAAATTTATCTCCGCCATCAGTAGTGTAATGGTCACAGAAACAGCCTCATTTTTACATTGGTTGAGCAGATCATGAATCAGATTTCTCTTCAACCAGAGGGATCCCTCCCGGTCAAGGAGGCTGTATACCCTCCTCGACCGGAGGGAATCCCTCCGGCCGAGGAGGTTGTACAACCGGTTGAGGAGGTTATACAGCCTCCTCAACCGGGAGGGATCCCTCCTCGGCCGGAGGGATCCCTCCCGGTTGAGGAGGCTGTAAAACCTCCTCAACCGGAGGGAGTCCCTCCAGTCGAGGAGGTGGCCGGAGGGATTCCCTCCCGGTCAAGGAGGTTGTACAGCCTCCTTGACCGGGAGGGAATCCCTCCGGCCGAGGAGGTTGTACAACCTCCTCGACTGGAGGGACTCCCTCCGGTTGAGGAGGTTATACAGCCTCCTCGACCGGGAGGGATCCCTCCGGCCAAGGAGGGTGTACAACCTCCTCGGCCCGAGGGAGTCCCTCCAGTCCAGGAGGTTGTACAACCTCCTCGGCCGGAGGGATCCCCCCCGGTCGAGGAGGTTGTACAACCTCCTCGACTGGAGGGAATCCCTCCGGTCGAGGAGGGTATACAGCCTCCTCGACCGGGAGGGATCCCTCCGGTCGAGGAGGCTGTATACCCTCCTCAACCGGGAGGGATCCCTCCCGGTCGAGGAGGCTGTATACCCTCCTCAACCGGGAGGGATCCCTCCCGGTCGAGGGGCTTGCAGTCCTCCCCGGCAGGTGTGCGGGCTGCACGCCCATCCTTGGGCATGGGCACGCCTTTAGATGGGCGTGCAAACTGC
Organism: Puccinia hordei; assembly: GCA_007896445.1. Classification (NCBI taxonomy): domain Eukaryota; kingdom Fungi; phylum Basidiomycota; class Pucciniomycetes; order Pucciniales; family Pucciniaceae; genus Puccinia; species Puccinia hordei. Next base: position 427,643 of record RDRW01000377.1, read on the forward strand.
ACGCCCATCTACAGGGGTGCCCACGCCCAAGGATGAGCGTGCAGCCCGCACGCCGATAAAAAAAAAGGGGCATTGATAAATGCACGCTCATCGGCGCACGCCCACGCACGCGCTTAAAATACAGGCGTGCAACCCGCACGCCTTTTTTTTACCGGCGTGCGGGCTGCACGCCTGCCGGGGAGGACTGCAAGCCCCTCAACCGGGAGGGATCCCTCCCGGTCGAGGAGGGTATACAGCCTCCTCGACCAGAGGGATCCCTCCCGGTCGAGGAGGGTATACAGCCTCCTCGACCGGAGGGATCCCTCCCGGTCGAGGAGGCTGTATACCCTCCTTGACCGGAGGGATTCCCTCCAGTTGAGGAGGTTGTACAACCTCCTCAACCGGGGGGGATCCCTCTGGCCAAGGAGGTTGTACAACCTCCTCGACTGGAGGGACTCCCTCCAGCCGAGGAGGTTGTACACCCTCCTCGGCCGGAGGGATCCCTCCCGGTCGAGGAGGCTGTATAACCTCCTCGACCGGAGGGATCCCTCCCGGTCGAGGAGGCTGTATAACCTCCTCGACCGGAGGGAGTCCCTCCAGTCGAGGAGGTTGTACAACCTCCTCGGCCGGAGGGATTCCCTCCCGGTCAAGGAGGCCGTACAACCTCCTCGACTGGAGGGAATCCCTCCGGTCAAGGAGGTTATACAGCCTCCTCAACCGGGAGGGATCCCTCTGGCCGAGGAGGGCATACAGCCTCCTCAACCGGAGGGATCCCTCCCGGTCGTGGAGGCTGTATACCCTCCTCAACCGGAGGGATTCCCTCCAGTCGAGGAGGTTGTACAACCTCCTCGGCTGGAGGGATCCCCCCCGGTCGAGGAGGTTGTACAACCTCCTCGACTGGAGGGACTCCCTCCGGCCAAGGAGGTTGTACACCCTCCTTGGCCGGAGGGATCCCCCCCCGGTCGAGGAGGTTGTACAACCTCCTCAACCGGGAGGGATCCCTCCCGGTCGAGGAGGCTGTATTCCTCGACCGGAGCTGATGTCATGCGTACATTCTTGTGTACGCATGACATCAGTATGTATATACGCAGGGGCGTGCCCCTACCTATATACATAGAGTTGGTGTGCAAGCCCGCACGCCGATTCTATGTATATAGGTAGGGGCACGCCCCTGCCTATATACATAGGAAGGGCGTGTGAACCGCACACCCTTTCTATGTATATAGGCAGGGGCACGCCCCTGCCTATACACATAGAAAGGGTGTGCGGTTCGCACGCCCTTTTCGGAACGGGCAGGGCGTGCGACCGCACGCCAGAAGTGTCGCACGCCAATGGGCGTGCAGCCCGCACGCCGATAAAAAAAAGGCGTGCGGGCAACACGCCTTTTTATCGGCGTGCAATGGGCGTGGGCGTGCGCCCATCGGCGTGCATTTATCACCACCCAAAAAAAAGGCGTGCGGGTTGCACGCCGTTTTTTTTAAGGGTGTGCGTGGGCGTGGGCGTGCGCCGATGGGCGTGCATTTATCAATGCCCAGCAAACCGCAAACAGCATGAAACCATCACATCTAAACCAGAGAAGAAATGGTCAGCAAGAACAAAGCCAGCAAACCAATCAACTCAACCAACAAAAGCCCCACCAAACAACACTCCAGCAAAGATGACACCAACCGCCGTGCAGGCGCCACAACCTGCTCCAAATTTTACCCCAGAAGATGATGAATGGCTTGCTAACTATTGGATCTCCACCCCTGAAAACAAAAACTCCTGCGGCCACGCCAACTTGATCAATTATGCTTATGTCGTTCAATCATTCAAGGATCACGGTATCACTGTGACGAAGGGAAGCTTGAAAAGAAGATTCAATCAAATCTGTCACGCTACTCATTTAATAAGATCCAAAAGACCTCACTGACACTCGGAAACAATACTCCCAACGCTGACTTAGTAGAAGCCGCCAAGGAGGACTACTACAATCGAATCGGTAAACAATTCCGGTTCGAATCAGCTTGGAATATCCTTTGTTACCATCCCAAGTGGATCAGTCACCACCAAACGAAATTGGAACATCAGTCAAACCGTTCATCGGAAACACCTTGTAACGCTGCAAGTCCATCCACTCCAAAACACCCATCATCGACCGTCAAGCCGCCTGTTCCAATCTTACCGCTTAGCGAGCCCCGCACATCTAAACCAGAATCCCTCTGGTCAAGGAGGGATTCCCTCCAGTCGAGGAGGTTGTACAACCTCCTCGGCCGGAGGGATCCCCCCCGGTCAAGGAGGTTGTACAACCTCCTCGACTGGAGGGACTCCCTCCGGCCGAGGTGTACACCCTCCTCAGCCGGAGGGATCCCCCCCGGTCGAGGAGGTTGTACAACCTCCTCGACCGGGAGGGATCCCTCCCGGTCGAGGAGGCTGTATTCCTCGACCGGAGCTGATCTCATGTGTACATTCTTGTGTACGCATGACATCAGTATGTATATAGGCAGGGGCGTGCCCCTACCTGTATACATAGAATCGGGGTGCAAGCCCGCACGCCGATTCTATGTATATAGGTAGGGGCACGCCCATGCCTATACACATAGAAAGGGCGTGCAGTTCGCACGCCCTTTTCTGAACGGGCAGGGTGTGCGAATGCACGCCTGAAGTGTTGCACGCCAATGGGCGTGCAGCCTGCACGCCGATAAGAAAAAGGCGTGCGGGCAACACACCTTTTTTTTTATTGGCGTGCGATGGGCGTGGGCGTGCGTTTATCAACGCCCTGGTTTGCTTTGCTCTTTTTGGACATTTCTTGACTTTGGGAAGTTGGTGATAAATAAATTTGTAAAGACATACTTACCAATAAATATGTATTTAGGTTTATGTACCGATCGCCGCCGCCCCATGAATTGAATACCGGATATGCAATATGAAATATCCATCGGATATTCACACACAGATTAGTCCACCAACCATCCATCTCCTACCAAGATCAGCCAGCTAAAGAATATGGCCAACCTCATCCTCAATTTCGAAACAGAGCCTGTACCATCTCAATCCATCGCACGCCGTATCCAAACCACACCAGGAAGCTGGACACACAAACAGAAACAGAAACGACGAGCAAAACATCTTGACAAACTAAAAATTAATGCCCAGCCTCCCCAGTCACAACCCCAAAACTTGAAACGAACCCACAGTCACGATCAGGATACTAGCTCAAATGAGATCCAATCCCAACCGGATATTCAGCACCTGCCTGATTCACGCAAGAAATCAAAGTAAGCCCTGTAATCTCATCTTAATACCTGATATGCTTACTGATCACCATGGTTTCGTTCGAAAAACCGTCACAGGATAGAGCATCCATCAAACGTTTCTAAACCGCCTGGGAGGCTTCAGATCATTTCCTCTCTATTTTCATCCACCATCATTCCTACCATCAAACCCATCTCAAATGACGAACAATCTTCCATGGTGGTCTATGCACCCTCGAATGCCTCACTCTCAGGAATCCAAGTCATCTCTCCCTCTCTCAAACTACACCCTCAAATCAGTAAACATCTTTCGTCTAGTACCAAGCTCGGCCCAGTCAATTCGCCAACGGCCATCCAGTCTATCGCTTGGCCACTGCTCTGCGCTCAGTCGGATACAACCACAAGAGATATCATCGTCCAGAGTGAGACCGGAAGTGGAAAAACGCTTGCTTATCTAGTACCGATCATCCAAGACTTGCTGAACTTGTCCAAAAATCAGTCGGAAATCAGCTGGAGCCGAGAGATTGGAACACTGGCGATAATCTTGGTACCCACGAGAGAATTAGCAGAGCAAGTCTATCATGTCGCAATCGATCTACTCTCATTTGCACAGAGGTCTGGACCGAGCTCGAAAGATCTCCAAGGTGAAGAAACACAAGCTCAAGATCCCAAGTCTGCTGAGCGTGAGACTCCAAGAGAGGGACTGAATCCACGTTGGCTAGTTCCTGGAACTCTACATGGTGTCAGTCTCCCTCGGAGAATCCTAATGATATTGAATGTCCTCTTGATTAAATTCTCTCGCTTGCCTTTATCTCTCCACGCCGTATCCTAATCTCGTGCTCTAGGGCACCAACAGAACTCATGAAAAGGCCAGACTAAGACGTGGATTGCCTCTGTTGGTATGTACACCTGGTAGACTACTCGATCATCTCGAAAAAACTCTTTCACTCCGGATGGCAGGAGAACCAATCCCGCTAAGCAACGATCCAAACGCCAAGTCAAAGGTCGATTCACGAAGTATCGGAAATCTGAATCTTCGCTGGCTTGTAGTTGATGAGGCCGATAGACTCATGGACATGGGCTTCGAAGAGCAGATGCGTGGGATTTTGAAACATCTGACCGATCGAGAAGCGAAAACGAACAACCCCAGCAAATCATCCTCAAATGCTCGACGGACCATTCTATGTAGTGCCACCATGCCAGACGGCGTGAAAAAGTTGGTTGGGTTGAGCTTGAATGATCCCATTCTTCTGAGGGCGACGGGTCCCAATCCCGAAGAGGCCGAACGTAGCTCAGGGCAAGCAGCAACCACATCAGAAAATACCACATTCTCCGCCCCCGCTCAACTCTCACAGTATTACGTCCTCACCCCGCCGAAGTTGAGATTAGTATCACTCATCGCTCTCCTCCGTCGTATTACCGATTCCAAGCAGAAGAAACCAGCAGAGAAAATACTGGTCTTCATGAGTTGCACGACTTCTGTCGATTTTCATTTTGAGGCCATCGGATGTACATCGAGAGAGGCGGTACAAGAGGCAGCAACAGATGCTGACGCTGAAAAAGCCGAACCTAATAAGTTGGTCAAGCAATCGAAATTCCTACCTGGCGTCAAGATATTTCGGCTCCATGGGAATTTGGATCTGCAAACCCGACTCGCTTCTCTCAATGCATTCTCGAATTCGGACACGAAATCTCAAGGATCGTCAATCCTACTCTGCACTTCATTGGCGGGGAGAGGGCTCGATGTTCCCTTCGTTTCACATGTGATCCAGTATGATCTACCGACTGAGGGAGGGGTGACCGAGTATCTCCATCGAGTCGGAAGAACTGCCCGAGCCGGACAGGCCGGAGAGGCCTGGAGCTTCCTTCTTCCCAGCGAGTCCGGCTGGGTCGATTGGTGCGAATCCAATCAAAACGAGAACGCCGGTTGCCCCAAGTTGAAAGAAGTTGGCGTTCAGAAAGTCCTAAATGATGGTTTCGGTGGTAAATCTCAAAAGGAATGGGAAGTTCGTGCAACAGATACTCAAATGATCATTGAACGATGGGTCATTGGGAATGAAGAGGTAATCTGCGAAATTTTCTGTCCAGTATGGATCATCTGTCATCAAGCTAAGAAAACATTGGCGATTTGCTGCTTTCTTCCCAATTCCTATCCACAGAACCAAAATTTAGCTTCAATGGCTTTCAGCTCTCACATTCGAGCATATGCGACCCATCCGTCCCAAGAGAAGCAATTCTTCCATGTCAAGAACTTGCATTTAGGGCATTTGGCGAAATCATTCGGATTGCGGGAACCACCAAAGAAGCTTACGACCATGTACCCCCAACAGAATTCCAAAGCAGCCGACCATCGTCAACATCCCGCTCGTAAGCTGAAGACTTCAGCGAGGAGCAAGCGTGCTGGGAACGACCCTCGTCACAGTAGCAGTAGTGCTGAGTCCGAAGATGACGATGTCCACCAAGATCATCCACCTTCGTTCAAAGTTCTCAGCCAGTTCAAACATGCTAAGAATGGTAACACTCTGAGAGGACCCATCTTTAACACTATTGATGAGTTCAACTTGGGATGATTTGCCAAAACTCCATTCATAGGCACATCATTACTGCTTGAGAGCTTTCGTTATGTTTATTTTTTGATATTTTTACCAATCTTTGTTTATCACTTTCCGAGTCAGGCTTGTCCATTCAAAACATCTATAATATTCATTGAAAGCATTTTTATTAGATCATTTCTGATAAGCCATGAAGCTTTTAGGATTATGTATTGACTGTGAAGTTTGAGACACTGCCGCAGACTAAATGGACGAGGGGAAATTATGCATGTTGAGTTGTGATGTGAATTTGGCAATGATGCCATATGTACCCGAGATGGGCGGGTTCGGGTCTGAGAATGTATGGAGGGTGGTAGGAGGGAGAAGAGAAGAGGGGGTCGATAAAATGTTTGGTAATGAACAAATTTAAAAGGCTGGGCCAGAGTTTAAGCAGGAACGGAAGACCGACGATGAACCATCCAAGCAGCCCTCCCCAGTCGAAAGTCAACCCAGTCCTGAGCCAGCCGGCCATCCTAACCACTACCAACACGTTCCATGGGGCGGATGAACCGGCGAGGATTGACCAACCGGCGGACCCGTTCATGACCAACACGCTCGATGGGGTGCCGGAGTTCGTGCTCGAGTATGCCCCACTGGTCCATCTGAACTCCAAGGAGCCCTTCTGGCCAGCAAGCTTAGAGGAACATCTCCGCCATACGATCCTCCACGAGCCCGATGGCCAAGCCAGTTGTCCGCCGGAGGAAGACCCCTGCTCTATCCTTGCCCAGCCGAAATTCAACCACGAAAGGTGCTACCTCACCGCCGCTGCCGATGTCCGTCCCGCCCCTCTCGACCACCCTTGGCTCGTCTCGGAGAAGGGAAAGCCAGGCTCCGATAGAAGATCTTCCATCTCCCCCGTCATCCTCATCCTTGTCGATAAATCCAAGATTACTGGCGTCCCTGGCACCCTGGATGCCTTCTGGTTCTGTAAGTCTCTCCACCCTTTGCGTCGTAATTGTCTTGATATCACCGATGAAAAATATCTATTGAAATTACATTATCTCCTCGTCTTCTTTGATAGTCTTCCACTCCTTCAATCTTGGTCCCACTGTTGCCAACATTCACTTCGGAAACCACATCGTATGTGTAGAGGCTCGCTCCATAATACAGCCCTGCGCGATCTGACCCTTCTTCTCCATAAATCGTCGATCGACTACATTCACTCATAGGCAGACTGGTAAGGAGCCATCTCTCTCGAATATTTCAAACGCCGCAGTCCTATTGGATGAAGCTACTTCGCTAAAAAAACGTACGCGATAATGATATAGGGAACATTGCATGATGAGGTTTGAAAATGGGAGACCCAAAGCCGTGCATCTCTCAGCCCATGCAGACGGGAGCTGTTACACGTATGGTTGTCTTGAGAAGCTCGCGGACGGAAAACGTCCAGTAATTTTCTCTGCGCTTGGATCTCGTCAGTCTTAATTTCCCTCCTGATTTGGTGTTTATGTATCTCTCTCTTTCCAACAAACTGAAATCAATTGCACACTCATGGAGACTTACTCAATTTTTATTATTATTTCTTTTGTATTTAGATGCGATGTATGCCAAACCAGGGTAAATTCATTTGTTTTGATTTATTTTATCGGCATGAATCGGTCTGTTCCAAATAAAGGAAAGACGTCAATAGATGCTTGCTTTGATAACCTGGAAGTTATTTTTGGATGACTCAAGTACCCACGATTATTCGCCGGTAAAGCTTGTCGGCCCTACGGACTATACCGACAGAGGTCCGCTCTGGGACCCAACTTTAAACTTCGCTGCTTTTCAACATTATCCTTCTCCAGCTCGGGACAAGTTCCGAGCCATTGACGAAATTAAGGATGGAAAACTGGTACCGTGTTTGAAATTCCGTGGACAGTTTAAGTCGTCTCAATTCTCTTTTTCCCTACTGCCTTCCCTTTTCGTCAAGACGGGTTCATTTTTTTCAAGAAATCGGGATAATGTCTCCTACGCAACGTTGCTCACAGTACCTGCCCCCCTTTTGTGTTGTTCTTTGATTGACTGTTTTCAACTTTAGATGGGGAGACCAGTTCTCCAGTCCACCAATAAATCCTCACAAACCAGGGGGTTGGCTCGCGAATATGAACATGCTTCAGCCTATGAAGAGGACAGTATCTTTACAGAACCTGCGATGGGGTGATGGTGTGTACAATCATTTCAACCTTTTTTGACATGATCCCACCAAGATATGACCATCTTACACCCTTCCTTCTTCGATTCAGGCGTCACTGGACCCAGAGATAAGGATTTAGACCGGGCAGGTATGAATCGGTATAGCAGTAGAATCCGCACTTCCATTTAACCACTTCTACGCCGATTTCCCTCCCTTTTTAGAGCTCTACTGCCACTTTTTACTGATTAAATAAACTGTCTTCTACGGACACGGAGGAGGGCATTTATGTTGTACATTGTAGCATCACCTAATGATGGAGCTGTTTTCCTGAAAACAATCCAACGGCCAACGGACTCATTCGATAACATAAGTTACATATAACTCATCGCACTGAAAAATGTGAGGCTAATAGATGGCAGTTGACATTGAGTAACACAGGTTGAAATTCCAGTAGTACTCTGGTAATACCTTGAATAAGGATGGCCCATTTGTCCTCATCATGGTGTTCCACCACTTTGCACTGAGTGTATGGTTGGAATATTGGCTGAAGTTCGTTTTATGCCACCTTCCACCTATTCGCCTCAATTTTTGCGCATGATTGTCCCTTGATGGATTTCACAACACTACGCTGCATCCATCACCTCCTCATTCAAACCTTCTTTCTCATCCACGAGTAGGGCATTGTGCCAAGATGGTTTGAAGCTGGACACGGGGCCGTCAGCTTTGTTGAATCCATAATCAAATTACTCGATCTGAATGCTTTGTTTTTGGGTACATGATATAGTAGTCCATAAAGTAGTCGATGACGGCGAGTTAGCGCTTTATTGGTATAGCTTCACGGATGCTACTTCCTGGAGAAAGCATAAATGTCAATGTTCATCATTTGTGCGTTAATTAGCATAACTAAGTCTGAATTACAAGCGCGATGATAAAAGGATGACTCACCCAATATGCGTCTTTGAACATTGAAGGATCCTTGACGACAGCGGAACAACTGCCTGAGCACAAGCCGTTTGCATTGAACACGTCAGCAGAACCGGCCCAATCGCCACATAATGTCTATGTCCAATTCAGGACGCAGTAAGTATTAGAGGATTCAGATTCATAGGGGAAGAGATGCAACTATATTTGTACGTAAAAAGTGCTCACGATATCGAAGACAATTTTGTGTTCAGAGAAGCCTTGATTGAGAGCGTTGCAGTCTCCTTGTTCCCAGTGAGAGACCGGAGGAATGGTCCATTTTGAAGGCTGTGGGTTCTCTCCTTTGCCGAGATCTTCAGGTATCTCGGTCCGATTGAACCGCCAGACAGAAATCCCAGATTCCGTCCACTCCATCACGAAGACTCCGCCCCCGTTGTCATTGAAAGCTTTGCCAAATGAAGCGCTCGATGGGTCAGCCACCCCGCATCCAACGTTACCTGGTGAAGAAGAATAAGGATTGGATCAGTAATTAGGCTTCTTGATAAACTCATCAAACTGTATTCTCCACACGAACCCGAGGCCGTCACGTCACAGTCGGTGTGCAAAACTTGTCCCGTGGCACTTTTCGTCATCTTATCTTTGACTTGACATCCCGCGACAGAGTGAACTGTAAAATGAATGGGCTTTGATCAGAATACAGGTACACGGGGTGCCGAAAGATTGTCTTGAATTTTAATCCAGATGGCCATCAAAATTAAATCTTACGTGTCATCTGGTTTATAGTGCCTAGGTTTACACCTTCAACGATATCTATTTCGCCACCGTGAGGCCAGTTCTCTCCAACAGTCCAAACTATATCAATGCAAAGAAAAACGCCAACAGAATGTCGAAAATCAGTTAACGGGAAAACAAGAATAAATGGGGTACTTTTTATATTTGAAGAGGAAGTATCATCGATTATCAGTCTCGCTCACAAGCAGGCCAAGCCGAGCAACCAAAAGGCACTTTCATTACGTCCAAGACTACGAGGCCGTATTTGAATGATTTTTTGGAGGTCAATCGGATCGAATTTCGATGCTGTCCATCAGCTAAGGACGTGTAGTTGTCTACTTTCATGATGGCTGAGGTGAAGTTTTTGTCCATCGAACTCGGCTGGAGGATCACTAACCCTTTTTTCCATGCGGCTTCTGATCCTTGATATTCGACCATGCCGTGCGTAGGATCGGCTGCAGTTTCAATGGTGGTTGGGCAGGAAAACGTTGTCAGATCCTTTGTTAGCTACTATCAACCGCAGTGCTCGTCAAATTAAGCAATCACGGCATGATTTGGACATGAAGGGAAAAAAATTCTTTGGACTAGACCTTCTGAAAAGAAATCCCATTCATCAAAGAACGTTTTTCCGATGGATTGAAATACCAACTGATAGTTCTCCCCTTTCCCGATATTTTTTTGATGATCTGCGGAAGGGTCGTAGAACTTGAGCGAGCTTTCTAAGAGATGAGGTTTATGATGATTAGTTTCATCACGTGGGTAAATGTGATTGTGGTGACTGTGACCGTGGCCATGGCCGTGATGGTGGTGTTGGTGGTAGTGATGATGATGGTTTGAACTAATAAGAGATTCCGCAAAACAGCCTAGATTATCCTGCCCCAGAAAAACCTGGATCAATGACAGTATGTAGGCTGATTGAATAAAGGATGAGGTTGGTAAAATCATGTTGCACTATGTTGATATTGAGATAGAGGAAAGAAATTAAGATGGTAAGAAAACTTAAGGAGGAATAGTGGTTTGTGCCGTGCCATGCACTCAACTCTTGTAATATGTCGATTTTTCTGCTTTTGGTCATAAGCTTCTTTTGATTACTTTTGCTTTCCGGGTAGCAGCAAGACAAAAAGACAAAAGCCGACGCCATGGCTGCGTCGCCAGACTTCAAGCATTTGAGGATGTACTCAAAAATCTTTTGTGTTCAATAAATTCCTTCTCCCCCCCTTTGTTCTCTTAACAATGGATTAAAAAGACTGGTAAAAGACCTCTCACCCGCCTGAGACGGTTACTGTACATAATAGTCGGGACATCGATCCTCACATTCGGAGTTCAAACGACGAGGGAGAAGTCTTCTACATGGATTATGATGATGATGAAACAAGGCTTGACGCTCCACTTGAGATCAGATTGTATGGCGGATTTCGAACAAATTGAAACCTCCGAAGTGGAGTCTGCTTCCGTAATAGCAGAAATGCATTTTCAGGTCCAAAGCCAATGGATATTTCATTTCACTGTCGTCGATTTTGACGCGAGTAACCTGACAAAACGCGTAATCATTGTTTGAGGCACATAACTCTTAAGAGCCAAGACAAATGGGAGCCCTGACAAAACCCTCCCGATTGAGCTATCCCGCTTAGTTTTTACTTTTTTCATCCTAGGGATAACTTCAACAGGTGTGTATATAGTTGAACCAAGTTAGGATATGTAATTTTCAGCTTAAGAGAAGAAGATTCGGATGGAAAGATATTTCACAACACCCAAAACTGCATTAAAATGCGATCAAACTTTCTATCGATAATTGGAGAGTGGCTGTGACCTGTTCCGTACTGTTGATTGCAGACGATCTTACCGATTATTGCTCGGATCTCGATCAGATTGGCCTCTGCTACGGTCGACTGAGACAGGTTTTTGCAGATGCCCTCCAGCAATTCGGCCAAGAGGCCCAGCGCTTCTAAATCTTGAGTTTTGAGAGCGGAGGTAAAATAGATACTCTCCATCTTACCGAGCAAGATTTTGATGATCTGGAATTGGAAATCCCCGGTCCAACTCGACGATTGTCTGATTATATCGTTCGCCGAGTTTTGAAGCTCTCCGCGTAGAACTATCAAATTATCCGCCTCGAAACTAACTGTTTTCGAGCGGCGGTCGTCCCGTAAGTGCTCTTCTAAATGTTGACAGCAAAGTACCATAATCGATATCATTTTTCCAAAGAGTAATTCAACCTAAGCAACGTGGGCAAATACAACAAAATCACACCGCGGAGTGATCAGTTTGCAATGCCGAGCACTTTGAGTTTGGAAATTAAGGAATAAGATGAACTACTCAACATTTTGATAAATGGACGGTAAAATCGATTGGCTCCACTTTGCGTTGATGGCTTCGGTCTTATTCGAGCTTCGTAATGTGAAGTATTCTTGAAGAAAGAGAGGGCCGAGTGCCGAGCTGATCGACTGAGTGATTAAATGAGTAGCTCGAGGGATCGTGGAAGCTGTCAATCGATGTTTCTCAAACACCCGCCGGCTTGTTTCTTGTATCGAATGCTGTAGCGTGGTCAATAAACCCACTGCGGCTTCCTTCATAGCTTGTAGGGTTAGTAAGTCAATCTGAATGCTAGGTGGAATCTCTAAGTTTGAAGAACGGAGAAGTTGATTGAGTCGAATGATCCGGCTCAAGGTATCGAAGGTCGAGTTTCCGGCTGAACAAAGGATCTTTCCACTTGTAATTTGGAACGAGATCTCGGGCGCCGATTGAGCTTTCTGCTGCTCATCAAACCGTACCGTTTTTTTCGCCGATGAAGCTACTTTCTTTTGTCTTTTCTTCTTCTCATGTTCAACAATCATTTCGATCATCGATTGGGGACGTTTCTGAGCAAGACTTGATTTCACTTCCGATTCCATACGACTACTCGAACCATGCCATCTTTCGGCCAGCTCATGTCTCAGCTTGATAATCTCTATTTCGCGTAGGAAAAGGTAATGGTCAGCTGCTCTAGGAAGTGGCCAGCCTCAAAGCAGACAGGAGAGGACATACCTCGCCGTTGGAGTTCGTTCATCTGCTTAAGGTGCCTATTTTCAGTTATCCACTCTGGGCTCGTTCTATTGATAACGGTAACGGTAGCTTCATCATTGACAGCATTTTGCTCAGATTTACCGCTGGTGTCTTCTGATTCATTGGTGGTGGTGGTGCTAGGTTCGATATGCACTTGAGATCCAGTGTCGGCAATACTCTGATTTGGTTCGGATTCCACTAAATCTGAATGTGACCTCGAGATGTTTAATCCGGTGCCGGTACTGGTATGCTTTGACACAGGTACATTCTCCTTGCTTAAAGAAGACTTCGACTCTGTCTCTGAGTTGGAGAGTGCGGGATTTCTCAATCGATCCAGACATCCTAGATTAGTCCAAAGAACTATTCAGAACTCTTTCCCGTTATATGTGCCATTATGCAGGTTTCGGTGGGAAATATGCGCTTTACCATCGATTTCCGCGTAGCTATAAGCTCTCGCAATCGCTGTTGCCTTTTCGAATCAAATCCTAAAGATGGTCAGCCTGAGGGTATATAGGTTCGATCATAGGTGCATTTTCGTCGTACCAGCTGTAGTTTGATTTTTGCCTTGTTGACCATTGGTGGATGATGGGAAGTGATGGGACCTAATAGTAATCCTACTGGCCTAGGGGGAACAGCATATCATACTCAAACCTCATCTCTCTTCACAGCAAGCTCCAACATCAAACCAGCGGCTGGCAAAAATATTGTGGAAGGTAGATAACAAGACTTTAGCTGAAGATACAACACAACTATGGACTATCAGATCCCGCGAAATATTTAGTGCATGTCGAGGGAGGGAATGGAAGACAAAAACGAAACTCAATACTGGATTGCAGGGCCAAAAGATCCAGTTCATCCTTGCTCTGACCAAGAACTTGTCTATTTGTCCCGAAAGCCAATGTGCTTCAGATTTGATTAAAATTCTCGTGGTTTGTGAGATAATTTTTGGTGATGCTGATTTTGGAAACTTTGGCCTTGCAATCAAGTTCAGGAAATACACGGACATATTCAATTCTCGGTAAACGTTGATTCAACTTTATGGAGAATGACCAATATGACTATGGATGAGGGGCATCGTATGGTTCAAAAAGATTGAATAGTATAACAAATGTCCCAGAATGATACATATTTACACTGTCTTTTTTTTCATGGCGCGCGCCATTCTACAACATATGGCTCTCGATGTAATAAGCGCCTCTGAGTTCGGTTTGTCCAAACTATCTTTCTCGAGAAACGTTATTGAGAAAAACCCTGTAACCACAGGTGTCGGTTTGTTGCTGGAATTTGAAAATTGATGTCATCCATTACCCGCGGTTTTTGGGTCTCCCCCTGTTTTCGAAAACAATTTTCGTTTTTGAAAGAGCGCAAAAACAAAAACGGCAAAAACCGTTTTCAAAAACGGTCATTCGTAATAGAATCTATAAACCTGACGAGAAGGATTACGTCACAGTAAGCTACTGGCACGCTCGGTATCGGACTCCCTAAACTCGACGAGGAGAGAAAAGAGGGCCAGTACCGGCGTGCACTGGGTCTAGACTAAATACATGAGCTGCGCCGCAGTAACAAGGTCTCATGATGAAAAGATTATGAGTTGATACATGCATATTCTTGATGATTTGGTAATGTTTATAACCTATCCAACTCGAACAGTTCGCCGTGGTACAGGCCGTTCCCCTGCCTGCGGTCGGCGGAGCACAGCTGCTCACTCAACCACGGAGGGATTACGTTTAGGACCTCGCATTGACACGAGGAAAATTCGTCTATGTTTCAGAACTGGTAATTCTCAATTGACCGGCATATAATACCGAGAACAGAATAATCTGGATCTCTATGCTGTGTCTTCCTTTACATTGGACACAATTTACCGGGCTGGGTTTTACATGGCCATGGTTTCCATCGCCAGAATTTAGCATTGCGGAATGCAGCACGCATCAGTGTTGCGGATAGGTCAAGTTGAGTATAGAACGCACATAGAAACAGGTTCCTGGGGAGAATGAGCAAGTCTGCTGAGAGCCGGCCTCTGAAAAAACTTATACTATGTTCCCTACCAATCATATTTTGCTTGCTAAGGAGGCTTCGGATAAAAGAGTTTTGAGGTTGCCATACGTGTTTGACTTGGAGTACGCGTTAACTTCGAGGCGGTGTACAAGGAAATCATAAATCACTTCTCCACCGGAGAACGAAGGCGTTTGAATCTCACAAGAGACTCTTGGACGTGTCTCTCGATCTGTATCAAAAAATGGCTAAGCTGTTTCAAGTGGGTATGGATCCCCCCGACCCAGCCGTTGAAAGCTATAAAAATGGCCGGTTAATTTTCATAACCTCCTTCTCTCCCTCACACTCATTATATTTGTCTCTCATTACATTTTATTATTAAATTATCATCTGAAATCATGCGAGCCTTTTCCATTATCCTTGTGCTAGGGATGGGTAAGCAAACAATGAAAGACAGATAAGGCTAACTTCACAGACTAACCCATTATATGTCTTTCACAGCCCTATCAACCCAAGCGTTGAGCTCCCAAAGAAAACTCATTCCTCGCTGCAGCGATGAAAATAAACAGGTTATTAAAGGGGAGGTTACCGTCACCGAGGTTTACGAATCTTGTACTATAGCCACCCAAAGTATTAAGCAGAGCTGCAATAACAATGACCAACTCAAGCTCCAAGAATCCGTCTCTAGCGTTCAAGTATATGTGATCCAGCTGAGGACCATCGTCGAAACATTCGATGGCCAACACGCGGTAAGTTCCTACTCTCCGTCTAATTTGTGTGTTCTTTTTCATCTGAACCGGCTTGAATTTCCACAAATGTAAAATATAGATGATGCACAAAACGACTGTGGTTGGAATCTTCGCCACCTACTTCTCGATGATCAACACAATCTCAACAACAAAAGATGGAAAACAAGTTTGTCAGAGTGAGTGACGAACAAATGAAAGAGTCCAAGCGCATTTATTTCAAGCTAACTGATGGTCAACATAATGACCTTGCGCCAGAACAACTTGTTCATATCAATGAGGCCTTCCTTTCAATCAGCTCGGTGTACATCGCCATGGGAATAGATCTTCGAAAAGAAATGAGGGATGAAACTAACTACAATGAAGATGCCTTTAAAAAATTGGACTTGTCGCCTCCCTTTGCCTCAAAGGACGCTACGCCCTCGCCACCCGATAATCAAGAAGACAATCCTACGTCGTCTACCCAAGAACAAGAACAGGACGAGTAAAGCACTGAAATGTTCAACTAGAGCGAGTGTTTTTATCAGTTTAGTCCGCACTATCTAGAACTGATGCTCAGAAACCCTTTCCACCTTGTGCTATAAGTCCAATGAATCTAAGCTTCTTGTATAACCTTCACAAATTATCTAAAAATTTCTTCACTCTCAATCCAAGTAAACACGCTATAAACTGCAGCCTCATGTAGATAAAACCACAAGTTTCAATCAGTTGTATATAAAAACCTCAGTTGAAAATGCACCGGAAGGGTTCAGTGGACAGTGGGTGATATAGAAAACAGGAAAAGAAAATTCCGCTACATATGTAGGACGAAAGAATTGTTTTGAAAGTAAATTCCTTTGGTGTCTGTTGTTCTATTATGGCGACACAGTAACATTGTTTGTGTGAATTGGGAAGACTTAGTAAAATTATCTGTGGTGGTACCAAATCTAGCTACCACCAACGGCTACAAAAGCATGAGCAGACAGCATTTTGGAGCACTCGACCAAGTGCAACCATAGGGAAATTCACCAGCTAAACGCTCTAATCCTCGTGCGCGGTGAAAGGAAACTTCACTCACAAAGCTCCTTGTATGTGGTCCTCCTAAAAACCTAAAATTTGTGAGTAAAAAAATGTATGACTTCACTCCTACACATAGAGAAAGCTACATAGGTCTGGTAAAACACTACATGAGACAAACAAAATGATATCTGCACACCAGGAAAAGTCTACAATATCTTGCCTGCAAGTGACATAGCAGAGTAAAAAGAAGCTTTCTTATGCAGGTCACACTCCTGTCCATGGGCGTGTGACACCAGTCAAAAGGGTTTGTGAAGCTGCACAACCCTGTATGTTTATGTGGTACGAGGGCATAGCCCCTAATTTTGGGGATTGGGGAGGGAGGTTTAGAAAAGGGGGCTTGATGAGAAGGGTGCACTATAATTTATTTGTGTAAATATAAGAACAAAGATAACATTTCATGTTGAAATCAAAAAGCAATGAAATTATGAAGCAAAAAAAACAAAAAGGATGAGAAACTAAAAATATTAATATAACTATTGCCTCTGTACATTTGAAAGAACCTCTTTGTAAACAATATTTGATGTTTCATATGAAGGAAGGCCAAATTCAGGTTGAGGGACTACTACCTTTGTCGTACGGCTGGACTTACTTCGTGACAATGCAACATAGAGTTGTCCATGACTAAATACAGGCTCATGAAGTACAATACCTACATTTCCAATTTACTGACCTTGAGAGTTGTTTATAGTTAGTGAGAAAGCCAGATTTATGGGGAATTGTTTCCATATGAGCTTGAAAGGCAACCCAGACTCATCAGGGTCTGATATGAAGGGAATGTGTGGTATACCAAGTTGTTGACTCTATTTCCTGAAATTACCTTTGCATCATAAATAACATTTGGGCCCAGGTTTTCCACAATTAATGTAGTCCCATTGTTTTATCAAGGTTCCTCAGCATTATTATTG